>VZRU01008620.1:1530574-1638274 GCA_013398155.1 Pedionomus torquatus
ACAGGTACATTTTAGTCAACTGACTCACATAATGCTCTTCTGCAATCGGCAGTAATTCACTGGCTCTTTGTGGGCTGTGCACTTAGCCACAACCCAGCTATGAACATCCAGGAGTAGCAGTGGTCAACAATTACAAAGAAACTAAACTAACTACAAAAAAAACTGCTACTCCCTTTTTGACAAAGAAGAAATACCAGGTAGTCCTGTAATGTGTGCACATCAAGTAGCCAAGGGGACATGGGGTTCTCCAGTCTTCACTTGGAACAGGGCAATGGTTGAAGATAAATTTAGAAAAATACATTAGACATTCTATTTTTCAGTGAACTACAGCATTTGTTGCCACTTAGTTTCTTATGAGTATGCCTAAATAACTATAGTTCACTGCTTCAAATCTTGGGGCCAGTAGAAGCCCCTGCTTCAAAACCTGAGAACACTAAATCTGATATTCAAACACTCCTGAAATCACCCAGAAAATTACGGAGTTTGAGTTGGGAAGGAGTCATCACACTTCAAATCCTCTTTTACTTTTTATCTCCTACATAGGTAAATAATAGCCTACATTTTATGTAATTTTTTAATAGAAAGAAAAACAAAAAACCCACATCCTTTCCCCACCCTCACGACCTGTCTTCCTCCCTCAGCTTCTCACAACTGAAATATTTGTTCACAGAGTCATAGTTCAAAAACTTGACTTCACCAAAATGCACAAGTGCCAGATTTAAACATAACACCAAAAGGGAAAAAACCAAACCAAAACCAGCTAATGAATGTGCCCACTTCTTTATTACTTAATTATTTGGACTACTTTACATATTTTTAGTAAAGTACTTCTTTTATAGAGGAACTTGAATGAATATACAGGTTCTAGAAATTTATGCAGTGACTAGAAAAAACATTTAGAACAACACTTGGCTGCACAATAAAATTCATCCCCTGTTCAACTTCAAAATTTTTCTTAAACCTAAAGCAAATATTGAAATTCAAGTGATTACATTCCATTTTGGTTAAAACAGGAAAAAGCACTATCCTGAGATGCTTTCTTGAAACAGCAGCAACACCTAATTTTAGATGCTATGTTTAAAGTTTTGGGCTATAATGTAGAAATGAGAAAGCATTAGTATGCCATTCATAGTAAATATGTCTGACATATACTGCTTTGCTGGTATTACTTAGGAAAAAATTGAGACTATCCAGTAAATATTTTTGTAGTGTTGACAGTTGTTTTTCTGTTTACTAGATATCTTGGAATTATTTTGAAAACTCTGTTTATGAGCAGAGGTACAAAAAAAGTAAATTCATATTATAGGAAACCTTCTGCTCTCCCAGCCTGTAATTCTACATGCTCTGTATGTATTGGACAGTAGTTTAGGAAGTGACATCTGAATGGTATCACTTTAACACTACTTTTTAAATTAAAAAAATAAAATAATATCTGCTGCTTTGGTCTTACAATGACTACAGATGAAAAGCCATGCACCACAGAAGAGCCACACTTGGTGAACACAGAAATTACACTACTAGAAGGAAACAAGGAGCCACATAGCCCAATACTACCTTCCACTTCTATTTTTTGTCCGTGACTAAACAACGCTCAGCAGCTGATACTTGCAGAAAGGCTCTGTGAAGCAGAGCATGTACTTTGTGACCCTCCCGTCTGTATACTGACAGTGGTTCCAGCAGCTTAACAGAATTAGTTTGTGTTAGAGCTGGCTTCCAATCCACTTTTTCAGTAGTCTACAAAAGAACTATACTTGATAAAATTGATGACATTTAATTCCTTAATAATTTGATTTGCTAATATTGGGCAGTAACAAGTTCTGCAATTTAAATGTGCTTTCCATGGAAAAGGGTATCCTTTTGATCATTTGAAATCTGCTGGTTTTGTTGGACACCGCTTAGTTCCCATGTTAGAAAATGCAAGCAATCCTCATTCTTGAAACATATTTCTGTACCACTGATATTCTCATATACTACTATTACCGTATCTTTTCCTGCAGCAATCCTAATCTATTTCTCCTACCTTACAGTCAGCTCTACACCTTTACCCATTCTTCTCATCCTCCCAGATTTTATCAAGTTTTCTGTGGCCTTTGAGAGACAGGATCATCAGATCTGCACACAGAATTTGGGATGCAGCAGTACACTTGAAAAATGAGGTTGTTTTGCTCTCTGTTCCATTCCCAGGAATCCCTAAGATTTATTTGTTTTTTCGTACTGCCACCAAGCATTCAACTAGTGTGTTCTGAGAAATACTCACAATAGATGCAAAATCTCTTTCCTGAATGGTAATAACAGCTTTAGAATTTACTACTGCATATACAAACATATATATATTCTGTGCTATACAGAATATATACACACAAACCATATTGCAGCAGGAAATGTTTCTTGACAGCCCCACAATGCTAAGAAAACAAAATGCCCAAGAAAAAAAAAACCACATCAATCTGTCATACCAGATCAAAATAACACAACTGTACACATCTACCCATCCCTGTCTGTCCCCAACAAAACAATGATTATTCATAAAAGCACACAGAGGGAACTCCTTCTGGCTTTTAACAGCCTAAAAACAGGAGGACTCACATTTGCACGTTTGGTGTCTAGCCACTGTCTAAAATGAAGTCAAACACAGGCATTTCCTCACCAGCCAAGAGGCAGGTTACCATCAAATGCTTTTCCCACCACGTAACACATGTGTTGCAGGTGGTTGGTTGTGTAGCCAGGAGTCTGTCACTGCTCTCAGACTGCCCAGACAGAAACAGCACCTCAGCTCAGTGAGGTAAATAAGTTGTTTGGCCAGCTACTATAGAATCACAGAATGGTTAGATTTGGAAGGGACCTCAAAGATTATCAAATTCCCACACCCCTGCCATGTACAGGGACACCTCTCACTAGACCAGGTTGCTCAAAGCCCCATCAAGCCTGGCCTTGAACACTCCCAGGGATAGGGCAGCCACAGCTTTTTTCCAGTACCTCACCACCCTCACAGTAAAGAGTTTCTTCCCAGAATCTAATCTAAATCTCCCCTCTTCCAATTTAAAACCATTACCCCTTGTCCTGTCACTACATTTCCTGACAAAGAGTCCCTCTCCAGCTCTCCTGTAGCTCCCTTCAGATACTGGAAGGCTGCTCTAAGGTCTCCCTGGAGCTTTCTCTTCTCCAGGCTGAACAGCCCCAGCTCTCTCAGCCTATCTCCATAGGAGAGCTGCTCCATCCCTCTGATCATCTTTGTGCCCCTCTTATGAAGCCTACAGGGTGTAGCGACTGCAAGACTAGTTTACGGCCTGATCCAGAGTACCCCCAAGATGGCCAGAAGTCGCTGCATGTGAGAATTTAACTTCAGACACTTTCTGAGCAGTATAACAAGTCGGGTGAAGGTTGTTGTACAGACCTCCTGGCCAGCACGCTGGACTTCAATATGTGGGCAGGTATGCACACATGCTCAGGCTGGAGGCTTCTGCATTCAGCCTGCAAAACTGGTTTGTTTTTCTTGTTATCTTCACGTGTATCTTTAATACATCCATCTAAACCCAAAAGAATAACAGTGGCACACATTTCGACAGGGATGAACATATCTATTAACACACACTTCATAGATAAAGCAGAGAGAGCAGGCATGAATGCATTTCCTAGGAACACTGGAAGATAAAAAAATCTTCTGTAGAAATGCAGGACAATTAAATTCTTTCCAACTCTAGTAAACTGCAAATAAATATGACAGACTTTTTGAAAGAAACAGTTTCTGTGCTACATTTAAATTCATATTTTTCAGAAAACACAGCAAACATCTTTACCTGTCTCAGTGAAATCAAACAGCATATTATGAGGCACCAGAAGTTATTTCCTTGCCAGGTTTTCCATTTGTGTTTCCTGATTATCTGGGTGCTTTTTCATTTGCACCCAATTGAGCACTGCTACATCACCAGTTCCTTTGTACTGACCTGCTCATCTGCTGCAATAACTTTTTTGTTTTCCAGTTGGTGATTCCATCTCCTAGCATCTATCATCCTGTTTTGCTACTTTATTCAATTTTACAAACTTGCCACTGCAAATTATTTGCACAAATGGAGAGTGATTTCTCTTTACATTAGCTCTCCTCTCCCTAAGACTTGCTCTAGCAACACACTCAGCAATGCTGGGGCTAACGGTGGAAAGGAATGGCACAACCACAAACAGGAACTAATGAACCCCAGTGCCCAAGGACAACCGCACACTGGCAAAAGTAATACTCATTTTATAGGGAGCAGGAAACCAAGAAAGCTTATCTTACTCTTAACCATCTTGGAAAAAATATTCCCTTAACCCATTTTATAATCTGTACTTGCAGCATAAATTTTCCATTATCCATAGTTAATTCAAGGGAGAGAAAAATAACAGTGGGATGCTTCATGTTGTTTCAAGTGAGTGAAAAATTACACTGTGGCAGCAAACAACTACAGAGCCTTGTTTTTAACATCAGAAAGATATACAGTCCTAGCAGAATCTAAGGAATGGGCTATATGTAATATTGTCTTCAATTTCTGCTCACCAGTCAAAGCATTCCTATTAAATAGCCTTTATATACTTCCTAGTTCAAAAAAAAATGCCAAGATGTTAATTTAATCCTAATAATAATAATAATAATTTAATAATAAAGTGGGATATTACCAGAAAAAGCGTGTCTTGCACTGTAAACAGGTAACAAAAAAAAAGAAAGTGGCTTAGATTCAAGAACATAATATTTCAGGGGTTTTCTGTAACATTAACTTCTTACAATTCCTTACATCTGTTTTGTACGTCTTGCACAATTTCCAAGCAATACAAAAATTCATAATCTAACAAACATAGCTGGAGGCTTGGCAGATACTTTTACCTCCAGCCAACCTTTTAACCTTAACCCTGTATCAGCCTTATTTTGAGGATTTTAGAATATGTATTGAAATACCTCTTCATTTGATTCAGAAGCCTGAATTGCTCCACATTGACAGTTCAGGAAAGCCAAATTCTCTCTGAGCAATGTGATCTGTGTGTGTGTTTAGTTTTCCTTATTGAAATAGCATCTCAAAAGCACTTGGTTCAAGTCACATCTTGCCCACCAGGGATCAGCCCGATTCATATCACCAAAAACTGATGATATCCCTGTACTTACTTCAATGCTACTTCAAAAGGAAAAGATGGCAAGCAGAAAGAAAATAACCGTTGCCTTTCAGGAGCTTCATTTGTCAGAGACAAAGGATGCAACTGCATGAAAAAGCACTACCTGGAGAAGCAGGAGGTACCTACAGACAGGCCGAATGATGGCTCCTATCCAGGGAGGGACGAGGACTGCATTGGTGATGCCCAAAGGACACAGGGTCTCACGCAGGTTTCCAGATGCTGTGCAGTAAATGCAGTCATTCACAGCTCTGTTTGCCTCATGCAAGTAAACTGATGCAGTTACATTTTTAACTAGCCGCATATGTGTCTTTGGACACTTGCAGCAATCTGTCTCATCAGTATTTAGAAGATTTAGTCATATCCTTCATTTCTAAGTCTCGATCACATTAATCGTTTGCAAGAAGATTTTCCAGTGGATGGATGGGACACTGGAAATAATCACTGATGGTAGCAGAGTCAACATCACCTTGGTTCATTTCCCCACCTTTTCTGAAAGGGTGAGTGGTCACTCAGGGTCCCCTTAAAGCCAGTTGTCTAAAAATTAGCAGTGCGAGAGGTTTTTTCTACTTCAGGGAAAAGATACAGAAGTGACACCAGCAATTGTAAAATTAATGCAGTTTTAAAGGGCCTACAATGAACAAGAGAAGAAAAAGAATAAATTAGAAAGAAATTACAAGAAACTCTGACATCGAGATTAAACTAATTTGCCTTGGAAAATCTTTTATTTCAGTATTCAAAATTTTTTAATACCTGGAATAATTTTGGCATTAACAGTATATTTAAAATACTTTATAAAGGGCTTTTTATGATTACACATCATAGGAAATATTTAACAACACTTACAAAACATATATTTATATTTACTGCTTTAAAATAGTTATAATAAAGTGGGGGGAAAGGGGGAAATTTGCTTTGTTCCCCCTCCCCTAAAAGTCATTATCCTTCTGCTACTGGGCACACCAGCATATTTTAAATCATTAAAATTAAAATGAGAGTGTAGTACATCTGGAATCACTGCTTTTGATTATGAGTAATTTCAGTTGCAACACTCCACTGCATATAGTAGAGCAGAAATCATCTAGTTATCAGAGCAAAACCAGTAAAATCCATAAATGCATACCTATGCAAATAAAAATCTAGAGCAACATTTCCAGAACTCAGCCTCTTTCAAAAACTTGTAGTTTTAGGAGTGCAATTAAAGACACCATAAGAAACAGCTGGTGTTCAGACAGGACATTTTTAAAATAAGATTTTCCCACACAATGTCTGGAAGTGACAGTCTTAAGGGCAGGTGCACTAAAAGCCTCAGGAGAAATTCCCAGCTCATTGCAGCTTCCATACATCCCCAGAGGAATACTCTAGCAGAGGCAGTTACCCTGGGCGACCACGTACAACCCAAGGACTAGACAGGGCTGTTTATCAGTGCAGAGGCGGCACAATCACATCCCCGCTTCCTGCCATCTCCACAGTGACAGCACTTTTCTGCCCACTACCTCTCCAACCAATGATGCAACTTTTAGATCTGGTAACAGTCAAAAATTCCAGCGGATCTCAGGAAAGGGAACATGCTGTTGTTCCTTGTCTTTAAAATACCAAATACGTGACCAAATAATTTTTAGAATTACACTCGCGTGGGTACGGGCATGAATTTCTGGCTGTTATAAGCAGGTGGTCAGAGGAGATAGCCAGCAAAACTTTGATTATATTATAACAAGAAGATCATGGTATTCCCTGCCAGGCTCCACAACAGGACCCTTGATCTCAAGAATATTTATATATCCTCAAATGAACTACATTAAATTTACCATCACATCAATACACAGCTGTCACTGATTACTTGATAAAATCTAATAGAGACAGTAACACTATAAAAACAATAACACTGCCTCCTTTAAAAACCTGGCATCTTTATTTCATTATCTAGAAATGACCACAATAAATATAAAAACTCATATTTTTTTAAGGCCAGAAGAATATCATTATAGTCATCTAGTCTGAGCTCCTGCATCATATTGCTATGAAGTGTTATTAAATGACTCTCCCATTAAGTCTAGAGCTTCTAGGATTCGCCACATGCTTGGCTTCACCAATCCAATATCTTAGTACTCTTGTTATTTCAGAAAGTCTCTTTTGTTCTAGCCTTAATTTTTCCTAACTTCAGGTTTTGTAAAGGCTTTTTCTACAAAAGTATGGAGCTCCTTACTACAAGAAATAGTCTCAAATTCATTACAGAAAGGTTGTCAAAATTTTCTTTTCTTAACTAAATTAACCTTTTTTAATTTCTTAGAACAAGAGAAATAGATGTCAAATCCACCTTGTAGTTCTGTACTAAACACAGCAACTTGCCCATATCCTTTGTAAAGCCCACACAAATGAACCACACGGAATTTTAAGACTGTTTACAGAAACAGTGGCACAGCTTCTGTTACTCAATATTCTCCCCTCATAGCTCCTATGAATCTTTAAGAGCTAATTTTTAGAAGTCACAGAAGGTAATGACCCGTATTGTTTACTAAGTCACAACTCCTCAAAATTACGTTTCTGTGTTATGCAAGCATGCTACACATCCTACATTCCTAGAAACATGAGGTCACATCGCTTAATATAATCACAGAACAGAAATGTTCTTTGCAACATAAGTAAGGTGTACCTAAATATCAGCCCAAGTTCCAAATCTTTCGTTAGCGTATTTGTAGAAATTCACCACTAAAACTGAACAATTTCTCTGTAGATGTTGAAATTTCATGTGTAACATAGAATGTTAATGGTCAATAAGAAGAAATATATAAATAAAAGTTAACTAATTCTTGGTAAATTTTATATTTATTAAATTTCTTTTATCAAATCCTAATTATTCTTTTAATCTTGTTGATATTATCCAAATGGAGCTATCAGGTGCACCAGTATCAGATGCCACTCCATTTAGGCGAGCAAAGAACCAAGACTATAGTAAACTCACATTTTTAGCCAATCTATTTTCATTTTACTTCTCAATGATTCCTCCCTTTCTTTACTGATATATTAAAAAATACCTACATCTAGTATAACTGCAATTGGTCAATACTCTCCCAAGATAAAAATTGTAAGCAGGGTGTAATATATTTTCAGTAATTCAGACACCTACCTGTATAAGTCACTACTTTCCCACTCCACATGTGGATTTATGTGTATCCAAACTTCAAATACTCATTAGCTTCATCTTTCAGTAACACCAGCATCCATCAGTCAGAGGGAAAGTACGCAAGCAAGCGAAATGCCAAACTCCTTTTGTCCATAGCTCAGAAGGGATGTGAACAGAAATTCTAATCTGTGAGATGATCAAAGACCTCCAAAACCTCACTCAGAGATAAGGTTGCATATTCCTAGAATCTCTAGTCACAACTCAGCAAGCCTGAATATACTAATTAGAATACAACATAGGAAAAGGTCAACCTCATAAAATACAAAGAGAATTAATGCACAGTGACCTTGCTGTTTCCTTTGATGTGATTACATGTACACTGGCAGAGGAAGACTTCGTGTACTGCATTTTACTCACATGCTCTTTGTCAAACATCTCTTGCAGAAAAAGTGTTCATTCCACAATGCATTTATTCAGAGATAACTTAAAAATGTAATTGTATGTTAAAGAAGGTGGCTTTTTTCCCCCCCAATGATTTTGTTATTTTATTACTTCTGCTTACTCCGGACTGTATATTTATCAGTGTTGTTCAACCATAATATTAAAACAAATTCCACCTGAACAGTTGTCCTTGCACCTTTATTCCCCATTGCTAACTACACAGCAGCTTGCTCTGTGCTGGCTGAAGCTTCTCTGCGTAGCTTATACTCCTGGGTGCCAGGGGGCTGGCAAAGCAGCTCATGTCTGCTCTTGTGAACATCACTCCAGGGTCCCAAATACAGAACTCGGGGGACTTCCTGTGGGATCCACCGCTATTTCAGCTCCATGATACAATTCTTCCAGACAAAGCCGAGGCCTTGGTAGCCACCAATTTCTCCATTCAGCAATTCAGTACACGCAATGAGCACATTTCAGTTCAAGCACTAGTTGAGTGAGGAGGTTGTTTTGGTTTGGTCTTTTAGCTGGGGTTCTGAGGTGGGGGGAGTTGTACAATAGTTTTTCAGGGGTTTGGGGTTTTTTGGAGGTTTAGAGGTTGGTTTTGTTTTGGTTTTAGATGCTTTTTCATTTTAAGAGAATTGCCTGTCTTTGTGCCTAACACAGAGAAGCCCCAAAGAAAAGCTTTTTCAATTTTCAATTAATTTGAGTTAATTAGAAGAGGGAGGAAAAATATATATTTCCTAAGTTTTGCTGTGAGCTTGTTCTGAATTTTCTGTTATGCATTATTCTTCCCTTCAGCCACAACTCAAGATTATGCTTTTCAACATTCATTTTCTCTTCCTATTTTTCATCCCCTTTTCTAGTAACTCTCAATGATGTTCTGTGTTATTTGACTATTTTACTCAGTGTTGGAGCTATCACGGTTCAGTACCTCCACAAAATTTAGTTTATATTCTTCATTTTCTGTGCTGTTAACAAAGATATTAAACATTAGAACACATGCAGCATTATTCCCTGTTACGGCTTTCCCAAAGCTCCAGCCTGATCTATTTAGCATTATTCTTTCTTTACAGTCGCTCTGCCAACTCTTAGATCATATGGCGGCATCTCCATCACAGTCAATTTGGATCAATTTTTCAAGTAAGATTTCATGAAACAGAGTATCAAATTCTTTACTAAAGACCAAACATATTGCATTTACTGCATTCCCTTCATTCACCACATTTGTAGTTCCATCAGAAAGGTAATCAAGTTTGATATGCCTTTCACACCATACTTTCAACTTTCACATTTTCTAGCCAAAGCATATTCATCACACTATACTCGCACAACGCAGAACCACTGTACATGCAAAGCCGAAAAGAGTTTTGTGGACCCAGAGGTGGATGTCGCACCGCGCACATAAGCTACCTGCCCTCTCTTTGTGATTCAGCACATACACAAATAAATCTAGGATGATTAATTAAGCTGCCTTTGATACAATTTGTACAATTGTATGTAGCTCCAAAATCCAAATCACAGAGCTCTATGCAATCAATTTCAATGCCCACTTGGCTCTGTGTTCTGTTAATTCTAGACAACAAATTTGTTCTTTAATGAATAAACACACACCAGCTACGTTATTTCCTCCCAAAGCCAGACAACATGGCTGCTTCTGAGGTCAAGCTGTGAAAACAGTGGAAGCAAGACACAAATTATGGATGGCTGTTTGTATCTGCTGGCTTTTTTCATTCTTGGCTCCAAAAATGCATGTTATGATGGCTAGGGAATAACTCTCACTCTGCTTGCACCTGGAGGTTCCTTCTTTGATTCAAATATACAGATATCACATGCTTGTTTTGCAGCATGTATTTTGCACTGTGAAAGGAATTGGCTACAACTGCTGGATAAAGGCACAGACTGGCTGCTGGTATCCAGGAGCTTCATCAGTGTATCCCCATTTCTCAGTTACACCAGTATAGACCATCTTATTTTAAAAGAATAAAAGGCAGCTGCATAAAAAGTACAAGGCAAAGCCAGAAAGCAACCAACTTTCTGCATGAGCAAACCAAATTGAGCTTCAAGTCCCATCAAATGCAGGGCACATCCCCAGGTGGGGTGCCTGGGTAGATCACTGGGTACAGATTACCAGCTCATCATGCTATGGTTTTCAATAGAAGTAAAAAGGCAAAATTATCTCCAAGAATACAGTCCCCTCTAATTCTCTAGAGCATTCTGGGTCTCTGCCCCACTCTGCTCTGGCTGCTTTGTGATCTCTGTATTCATGTGTCCTTAGTGAGAGAATCGCCTCAGAGCCACCAGTGGGACACATCTCCCTTGTGAGAATCCCAAGTTCACATTTAGACATGCATCACAATGCATCAGGTGCTCTCTGCAGCAGAATTCAAATTACAAGCCCCTACCACAGAAAAACCCCAATCAGCAGAAAACAAGACAACCATCATCGGCCTTCAATTTAATATAGATTCCTCCTAACCTATAAACAGGGAGCCTTGCTCAGCCACAACACAACCATACCAAAAGAGCAAGCTACTATGGCATTTTCTTTTGCCTTTACTGCTGTTCGTCCTTCAGTGACAGTTTCTCCTGTCACACTGCTGGACAGGAGTCACTTGTCCTCTCTGAAGAGCCACTACCACACTGGCACAGAACGCGGCAAGCCACCCTTTGCAGCATACTCAGCTGCCTGGCTGGGACAGAGCCTGGCGCAGCGAGCACTGCCATTCCTCCTCACTCTGATTAGGGCTTCCTAAGGCAGCACACTCCACTCAGTGCAAGCCTTCAAGCAATCAGATACTATTCCACTTGAGCACAGGTGGCAGGCTCCAAATCACAATGTCAGGCTTCCTTAGTCCTCAACAGGGACAGGCTAAATTTGACATCACTGCTAGCGATTTTCTTTGACAGTGTTAATACAGTACACGTTACCCTCTGTGCCGCTCACGCACCAGGGTGCGGCACAAGGTAGCTCATTCCTGGCATTCAAAAGGGCTTTTAATTGACTATTCCAAAATAAACATACAAAACCACTTCTCACACTAGAAATACCCTGATCTGTCTCAAGGATATAATTCCATTTCTTCTGCTTTTAAAACCCTGGCAATATCTTTAGGTCATAGAAGTACAAGAGATTAAGAAAGAAAACAACAAAACCTATTTCATATACTTGGCATTGGTATCAGGGCTGAGTAGAGAGACAAATCTAGGAGTAGAAGATCTTTTTAAACATACTGCTAGTCATGAAAAAAAAAAACACTTGCAAATGATGCACTGGCTGCATTCAAAACAATTAGTAATATTACAATTAAAGGACTTATAACGAATACAGTTTAAATCACGATGAGAATCCCTATTAAACGTGAACTCAAAACAATTATTATTTTAAAAGGGTTTAGCTCTCTAGTGACAAAAAAAAAAATCTGTTTCTTTATTCTCCTTTTTTTTTGAGATACCTTCTTTAATCCTCAAATCACTAGAAAATGAACTACAGAAAAATCTTTAAGGTTTTATTTTATGTCTCTCATTCAGACAAAACACACAAGATGTAGCAAACACTATGAGCATAGAATAAAGCATCCTGCCAAAATCAGACTAGTCAGTAAATACAGATACTCTCTCTTTAGACATTTATTTTATGTATATACAAGTTGAAGGATAGCTATGCCACAAAGTCAGGTATAATTTGGTTCAGTGCTCCATAAATACTCTTGTATTATCTGTCAATGTCCCTGAAAGTCCTTCGCTACCCAGCCCTTACTCCTGGAAGTGCCTTATTCAGAACTGCTACAACATCAACTCTTACTGCCACACCATCAAGCCATTTTAGTACCCAATATTTGAATTCTAATGAGATTTCACTTGTAGTCTGTTACTCAATGCGTTATAGGCTATTAAAGCACTCTTACCACACTAAATCAAACTTCAAAGGAGTAAGTTCTAGAGGGGAAATCCTATTCCAAGTGCTATAGATAGCATGAAAATTACTGATCTTCTAGAAGGGAAAATAAATAAATAAATAAATAAAACCACAGAAAAGCCCCCAATTTCACTGGTACCAAAATCTTGGAAGAAAGACTGCAAGAAAGTCTTCCCCTCTGACTGACAGCAGCTCCCCAGCTTAATAGGATACAGTAGCTACTGTGACAACACCCCATTTCCCCATCCCTTCTTAGGGGTCTGTATCTACTCATTGTTTTGTAAACAGCATCACTCGGGCATTTTCCTTTGTCAGTTCAGCTCTGATTTGAGCACAGGCATTATATCAATAGCATCGCTTCTAAATTTAATACTTCTGATTAACTTTCCTGTTCCACTGCATAACACCACTTTACAGTATAATGTTTGTACTACTTGTATGGCATCCAGGGTGATGGAGCTAACAGAAATTTGTTATCCACAGGAATAACTTAAAAGTTCACTGTGCTAATGCAAACAAATACCCCAAGCATAGACAGACCATGCAACATCATCTAATTCCATGTGTGGGACTTGAAGTAGAGATATAAACATGGAGAGAGGAAGAAAAATGCATGTACAATGCTGATAGGTGGTGAGAAGCAGAAGCATGTCCTGACAAAACAACACAAAGAAAACTAGGGCATCACTGTGCCAGGGCTCAGTGGATGGATTTGTGTTCCTTTGGTGCCTATTCTCCCACAAACACATGCTGACGTGCCTGATGTGCAATGCCACAGTTATCATTGCAAGCACAGCCAACAATATCATAAGAAATGATTCCCCACAGATGATGAAAGAAATTAGAATAGGACTACAGCATAAGGTGGACCCAGAGAAATGCAAGGTTTGGGAACTATTTCAAATTTTTTGTTTACTTTTCTTTTCAGCAATGCTCCACATAGGGTAACCTCAAATTGCTGCCCAACACTATAATGGCACATGGCCACGCAGCTATGACCCAGGGTAATTTGGCAGTTTCAAAGCATTATATCTAATATGGGAAAAAATGTAAGTCATTTTTCTAAGCAGTAGAAGCACTTGGGACCTTAATAACAATGAAGTGGTTTTCTGCCTTTCTTGTCTGTCTCTAGATGTATGTAACCCACAGCATCACAATCATTAGTTTCCAGCTTCTGGGAAGTGGTCTCATTTTCATTTCTCCCACTGAACAAGTCAGCAGAGAGTGACCACTGGTGTTTAATTACTATAGCTCTACAATCAGTTCTAAAGGTACTTATCTTCGGATGCGTATTATTTCCTACCACATTTGTTTTCTTGCATCCTATTAAGTTAAGAAAAATGGGGATTGAGTTCAAGACAATTATGAGTGGCCTAATGAGTGGATCCTCTTTCCTCTTCCAGTAAAGGATATTCCTCTTCCAGTACAAAAAAATAATAATTAAAAAAAAAAAATTAAAATCACTACATTTCTTATTTCTTACACAGATGCCATGTCTTACATAGAGTTCTACAGGAAAGATGAAATAGCTGTTACTAAGCCCCATTTTCATCCATATGCTTTTTTCTGTAAATAACACTGGTTTTCCTGTACTACACTGATACATTTACCCTAAAGTCAGTATAAGTCCCATTTACTTCATAAATGTCCCACTCTTTCCATTGTATCCTTTCATCCTTTGCTTCCAAAAGGAGTACTTTTAAGTTCACTACCTTGTCATCTGGACATATTTATTGGTCCTTTCAAATTCATTTTACACACTGCAATTTTTCCTCTTTCTTCAAGTGCCAGGCCAACACTTGACCTGACTTTCAGCTCTAAATGCCTTTCTGCTTGAAGTTTTTCTTTAAATGTTTACAATTTCCTCTTCTATCCCTGGGATCAGCGTATGGCCCATCCTTCATTCTGGATGGGGCAGCTGCTTCTTGTTGGTTCAATTTTAAACACATTTTCAAACATTAATTCTAGGTTTTCCACAAACCAGTGCTGTAATGTTGCACATATGAAACACAACCTGGTTTCTTCTTGAGGATGCATTGATGGAAAAATCTCAGAAATGAAGTTTTTACACCATTTTTTGCCTTTAATTCTTCAAGTCTTATTTTCCAGATTTTTATAATGGGTTTTGCTCATTAGCTTTCTTTGCCTTAGTTAACCTAAAAATGCTAAAAATATAAAGAGTTTTCAAATATGCTCCTACTCTCTCATTAAAACTGTTCTTCTACTATTTTGCTGTGCAAGCTACCTGTTGCTTCTCGTGAAAAGTAAAGGGCCTTCTAAATGTCCTTCAGTTATTTTATGCATTTCCAAAGAGGCTGAACTCCAGTGAGATATTTCCTCCCCCCCTACCCCATCTAGTTTGCTCACCTTGTGGCTGCAGTCATTACTCAGACCCATGAATTGGAAGGAGATCTGTTTAGCCTCACATCACAGTTTCTAACTGATCAGTACAACCAGCATCAGTGTCTGCATAGGGAGATCCACATCAGCTGGCTATAGTCAAGTACTTTTGAAAGGTTCAGTACTCAACAGGGGATGAGCTGAATACAGCTAAAAAGTCAGAACCAGCAGCAGCTGCAGAGAGATATTGAGAGTGTATCCAAAACAGTTATCCAACTAGCTTATATACAAAAGCTGTATCGTTAATAAATCAACAACAGAAAAAACAAGGCTTATCCATGGAAGAATTTGCAGGGATACTGCACAGATAAAGAGACAAAACAATGGGATGCTGGTCAGTGCTATGGTCCCCAGCACAGCAGCAGCGAAGTACAAACCCCCATCATCTTGGTCTTAATCAGAGTTTCATACAAGTTAGACTGAACCCTCTGACACCTCCTCACTGGCACGCAGCCATTTCTGTGAATGGAGCTGTTGCTCTCATTACAGTTTGTAGTAAATTACAGTAGACATGCCAATAGTTATCAGTACTACTGTGACACTCAGAAAGGAAGTCAAGGATTGAAAAGCTCTGGCCTCCAAGCAGCCCTTTGTCCCATCATATCACAGCTGGTAAATACTGCTAGGTGTGGTAGTAGTGACACAGATACTGACAAATTCAATTCTCTTTTGATAGCAATCCAAAATCTCTATCACGAAATTAATTCATGCTGAAGAAATAAATCTACTCTCTTTAAGAGGTCACTTTATAATTAATTATATTCCAGCTTTTAAAGCATTTTGCAGAGTGCAATTTGCTCTAATACAATTATCTCACAAACTGCATTTTATGGCAAATCTGAATTGAGAAGTCTAGTCTGGAATGTCAACAGTGAGACAACTTTAACATGAAGCTTCAGTAGGTGCTTTTAACAAGTATTGGCAAAAGCAGGTAATAAAATACTACACAGCCTTGAGACAAAAATTAATGACACAATACACAGTAAAAAATTAAGAAGCTGTCAGGTATTCCATTTCAGAAACAGAAATTACACAATCCGTTGTCAGTAGTTTTCATGCTGCCTGTAACATTACAGACCTTGTTCAGATGTCTGAAGAGTCATACCTTTTTTCCCACAGCAGAACTCTTTAGCTGCTGTCCCACGAGCCCCTCCAGCCCAGGCACAGCTCAACAGCACCATGCCCATTCTGTGGGCTGCATCTTACACCCAGCACATCCTCTCATGTCCTCTGACACTCTCCCAGCAACTATACAAGACACTCAGCACTGCCACCTTCTCCCAGCACAGTGGAAGGCATTGCTCACCTACTTGAGGGAGTCTAGGAGCATTCCTTTCTTAGAGGGTTACAAGTACAGCTACTAGATTAACTGGTAAAGGCAGTTAAAAACCAAGCACCCACTCCTTCCACTGCACACTGGGTAACCCTTCCCACCAAGCACTTTCCCCCTCTCATCTTCCCATCCTACCCCACTCCTCTTCCCCACCATCCTCCACTGTCTTCACCTCTGCAACACAGGTTTTTGATCATCTTTTTTCACCCACTTTTTCTTTCAATATTTGCTCCCTAACTCCTTCAAGTTGGCCAGACCCTCACTTATTTCCTCTCCTCAAAAAGGTGATTCTATTCCACCTTCACATGAAAGCAAAATTTCAGATTGTTCTTCTCAGAGAAACACAGATCAGAAAATTAGCAGTCACCCAAGATTTCAGTGAGAGTTCAAGTTAAACCTTTAAGAAATCAGTTTTCCACTGGAATTCTTTTCCTCCTCCACACCTTATGTTAAAAGATCCTCCCCTGTTTTGCAGTTACAAGCAAATTAGAAATAATGAGACTGAAAATACATTTTTCATTCTATAGGAAATTCTGACATTTTGGATCAATTTTTCAGAACAAACAGAAAAAAAGACTAAACTCTAAAGCTGGTAAGTCATATTCATTTTGTAGCATTACACAGTGGTCATGTGAAATAGTAAATCTGAAACATGAAATAATAGCTAAGTTAGTTTCAAAAACCCACATTGTAATAAAAATAAACAAAACAGTGCAACATTAATCAAAAGAATTAGCTATCATCAGAACAAAAAAGGAAACATTTTTTCATCGAAATGCAAACATTCCCACAATGGATTTTTTTACCAAAACTGCATTTATCTTCTATGCCTTCTTTTGCAGGCAGAAAGGCACTGTACAGTTCTGAAAAGCTTCAAGGTACTATCCAGATTTCAGGGTATTCTAATCCACCCAAAACACTAGAGTCACTACACATTTAAGATGAGTATCCTTCACCTGGCCAAACTTGACCTTATCACGACACACCTAACCCACGTGGGCTAATAGAGCTCTGCACATACAAACACTGATCTCAGTTTCTGGTGCTTATGTCTTAATTCTCCCCATATAGAGTGCTGAGCGTGACATTTACAGATATTTCACAACAAGAAGTTTCAATCCACAATTTCCCACCTGCACCCCATATTTCCTGGCTGCTGATTTGAACAACAAGGTATCCTGGAAGTTTATTGGCACAACCTTCTGCACGACTGAAACCAAACACAAGTATTTCTCAATAGGCTTTTATTTTATGTGAAAACCAACTCTTAATTTTACTACTTCATTGCAGAATTCAACTTCTACACTGCTTCCCAGCTACATCAAACTGGGCATTCCTGAGGAAAACCTCTACACAAAATAGCATTTTAGGCTCTAATTAGAGATTTTTATTCACTCGGGACCATATCAACCGTATTCGAGTCAGAGATTCATCAGAATTACACCCCCTGCTTCAAATGACCAAGAGGCCACATAGTGGTTTCCTACCAGTTCCTCACACACCCTCAGGCATGCAGGTACTCTGTGTCATCTAATGATGTTCCCTTACACAGAGGAGCCTACAGTTTAGGCTATAAACAACCTTGAGCTAGAATCAGAAAAGGCTATTGGGTGACATAAGTTGCTTCATGACTCACTGAAGCCTTCTGGCTTCCTTCACACAGACTGAAGCATAACAGATACACAGAAAATGACCAAAATCAGTCTCTAAGCTCTGACAACAACAGAACAGTCACATGGATTTCCAGTTAAGGAAAGAAGCCTAAAAGATTTTTAGAGCTTGTCTGTCTTGTGCTATTTTAATTTGATTGCTGTGGACCTCAAGTCACACAGTGAGTCTATGGAGCAAGCTGGTATATGGTTTTGACTTATTTAAGTACTATCAGCAGAATCCAGTATCTCTTGCAGATGTGAATGAGTTGTGAGGCAGAATACAGATTTGATAAAAGATTTAAAGAAAAAGAAAAAGCTTCATAATTTATTTGCAACAATTACAAAAAGTTTGTCAGTGAAAGCAGTAGCAATATAAACAAGACCATCCTGACAGTGGGCAACCCAAAAGACACACAAACACCATTTTTTAAATACAACAATTAATACAGAATGCCGTCTATTGAGCATTAATTCAAGCTGAACCACTGTCACCTAAATGGCACAATAAAGCAGCAAGCACACATCAGAGCAAAGTTCTGATTCTATCAAAGTAGCTTACAGCAGTAATGCTTACTCAACGGAGATACAGAGTACACGTGCTGGCAATTCTGGTCTGCAGAATCAGAACCTAGAATTTTTTTTGAGAAGTATTTGACACATACTTACCTAAACATATAAATAAAAAAGGCAGCCAGATTTTAAATTATGAACCAGAAGTACAAGACTACGGTAGTTAAGAAAGGCAATTTAGAACAATTGATATTATAGAAATTCCACTGATTAAAAAAAAAATAATAATAAAATCAAATTGTACTACAGAATCTTCGTTTCAAAATGTAATTTCAGAAAAATACTAGTTACAATCTGAATCTAATTTTATTTTCTATACTCAAGTTCAGCTGAATGCATGGTATGAGTATTGTCTACCAAAAAGCCCAGACAACAATTTTCTAAATATCTCATTTGCAATTCTGCTCTATCGTTGAAAGTTTCTAGTACTGCAGCTGCAAAGGCTGCTAGACCTGCCTGCTTTTCTAACCATTTCCAGTTACACATAAAAATATTTGAGCTGCTAAATTCTTGCATTCATATTTCTGTTAGATTACAGACACTTCTGCTCAGTTCCCCACCCCCTTTCTCATGGTTGGGGCTTTACGTTATGCAATAGGCTGTGACATAACATAGTAATATGTAATATAAACAGATGCAACACAAAAAAATAAAGTCTTATCCTAGGTATACAGCACTGCAAAGAATATTCTGGATGCCGTTTGTTCTGTCACTGTCTGTCCATAGGTTATAAGTTTGATAAAAATACAAAGAATTTTTTCTTAAAAGATGCTTCACTAACACAACTATAATCTCTTCTGCTCTGCTTCTTTAATCCCTGAAGATCTTCTTAATAAGCCTCTCCCACAGAAACTGATTAAAATCCACATCTTTCGTATCTTTTGATTACAAGGAATAGCACAAAGTAGTTCATACGAAGAGTTAGCAATTCTGCTGAAACTGCATTTTAGCAAATCGTTCCCTTCAATTTACTTATTTCTGAATGTCCATGAATGAGCGTAGTAGACCATTACATTACAATATTTCAGCATCAACAGGAAATCAGAGTCCAGTATGTGATTTACAACATGACAATTCCAGTATAGGAACAAAATAAGAAGTCAGCTACATTAGTGTTATTAATTACAAAGGAAATTACCTTGGTAGCATCTGGAATTCACTTAAAAGCATGAATATTTGCTACTTAAGGCCATAACTCCCATAACTCCCCTTATTTCAGGCTTTAGATCAAAAAATAATTCAAAGTTAAACTTAACATGAGTCATCTGCATTTAGGAATAGAATAAAACTTTTCTGTGAAGGGACATCTCAGTTTTCTGTTAAAGCATCTATTAAACAATATTGCGGCCCTTTTGTATGAAATAGGTCATTAGAAATTAGTTTTCGACTACATTCTTTTGCAGTCCCTGCTCCAGTCTTGGAAACTCTCACAGTCGCACTGGCAGAACAGAAACTGCCAGGCAGCAGCACAGCCAGAGGGAAGGGAATGCTTCACCCATGCTCTGCTCAGACTGGGAAGGAGACCATCTACGAATTAAAAATACGAGGAAGGAATAAGCTCTCACGACAAGGAGCGATAACAAAGAAAAACCTAGCCCTTTGCTGTATCTATTATTTCCCAAGGCCTTCTGAAAGTACAATCTCCAAACAGAAGCTACACACATAGGAGAAAGCCCAGAGTTACAAATCCTCATGAAGTACAAAATCACTGCCTTCTCACAGAGGAAGACGAATACCACAGCCGACATTTAGCCCTGAATAAATGTGCTACCAAAACATCAGGGAGACATGTGAGACAGAACTGAAAACATTCACTCAAAATGCATCATTTACTGTACAATTCTTCTGCATTAATAGCTATGGGAAAAGTACAAGAGAACAAGTTATCATCAGCAGCATTTCCCTCTGTGGCCTTCCCCTTTGGTCCTTATGCGGGTCCAATCTAGTTTCTTCCAGTGCTCCAGAAAAACATCAACTTGAGGTCTTATTCCTTGTGTAACAAAACAAGTTTCATCGAATAAGTACAATTCAACATTAACCTGAAAATTATAAACTGCAAACACATACAAAACAAACATCATAAAACATACCAGGGACTGTCAACTCAAACTTCCTTGGTTCAACAACTCAAGGACGAATCCCACAGTGGAATCCACTGCTAATTATCAGAAGCCTAACAGGAGCTTAATATGGTCCAGGCTGCCCTAAACTCCAGAGTTTCATGCCTTGTTTGGGATTACATGAACTCTAACATAATTTAGTCTAATCTGAGCAGTATGCAGAGCGGGGAGTTGTTTCCATTCTCTGATTCCAAGGTAAACCCTCCAGCAACATTAGGTAAGAAGTAGATAGCATTATTTAAACAATTAAACAACTCAGAGTTATCTGAAAAAAACCCAACCCCCTGCAAATCAAGTAATGTTTAAGCACTTCACTAATAGTTTCCCAACCTCCACACATACACTTCCAGCTTCCTCACACTCTGTAAGAAATTCAGTTGTTTTCTCTGACTTTGTGCAGGTTATCTTACAATATCAAGAAAGGACGTTCAAATAAATTCAATTCATGCAGGTGAAAATGTCACTTCTTACCATGGTTTACAGCTCAATTTTTGATGAAAGAATAGGATTTTGAATAATTCTAACAACTCTGAGTCTACACATTAATAACTCATGGTCAAGGCCGACTGACCAACCATGCCTGTCTCCAAAGTGAAGCTCTGCAGCACACTGCTCAAGCGTGATTAGCTTTTTCTCACAACACAACCATGAAAAAGGGCCAATAACCTCTATCTTAGTGACCTTGCCTCATAATTAAGAGGGGAGTAAATTCTATCAACCTCTTTGTGACCCTTTGTACAAAAAAGCAAGTCATTGAAATTTCAGGTGCTCTGATATTTTAAGCATTTGTAAAAATAGTACTAGTCACGCTAAATTAAAACTGACAGATAATTTGAGTGAATTCATTTACTAATAGCTGATTTCAAAACTAAGTTTGTGATCAAATTCACAAAGTGACACAATAAATATTTGTGTCTTGGTACAAATTGTTGACCCAGAGTACAAAGTATTTGTGTACAGTTATCCACAGGAATGTCCCTATTTAATACTTGACTTCTCTTCTGAGACTACTAATCAAATTGTCGGGGTCACAAGATTTATACATGTGCCCTGTAAAAAGCTAACAAGTAGTACAAAATATGTACCACATTTCTTCCAGGCCACCTAACAGCTTATCAGATAGAGAACCTCCTCCATGTTGGGTCATAGGTTTAAATTTGATCACGTCTGTCAAAGTTTAACTCTCTCATTAGCAGTCTTCTGGAGTAGCTTCTTAGTAGAGAAACATTTTGCTTAGTGCCCTGGTTCTCAAATTGTTTTGTCACTGAGTAGGGTATTTCCATCAATATTATGTGAGGTTGGAATAACAACTCAGTGAGGGAGAAACCAAAAAAAAACAAGGCCAAATTCAATGGGCCCTGCAAAACAGACTGCCTGCACACTTATTATGAATAAAATTATCTAGTAATGAGTTTCCAAGTTTCTATAAAATCCCACTGTTTGGCAAAGAGTGTTCCATTTCACATTTTATCATCCTCTGGCATAAACTGCCATGCTTTAATTTAACACAGAATGCAAATCACATCCCCAGGAGATGATGCCTCTAGCTGCTTCTCTTTCAATAAGCCAGTATGGAATTAACCGTGGCAGTAACATAGCCCAGAGACCAGGGCAACCATGCACCTTGTGGGGCTGAGCTTCTCAATTGCCACTCTGAGGGGCAACTGCTGAAGAGTTACTGTAGACACTGCTTACAGCCAGGCTCCCTGTTGGCAGAGAGAAAGACATCCATCTCTGCTGTTGTCTTCCTGATCAGTAGGCTGCATTTCCTGGCAAATGCAAGACAGCTTGATTAGCTAGGCTAGTCTTACATTTTGTTTGCCTTCAACTCCAGAGAAAAAGAATCCATGCTCTGAGGCCTCAACTACACTAAGGTTCCCCATGAAAAAGCCCACATCAGCCTTGGGAAACTATGGAAGCTATCCTACATAGTACAAATAGTAGGCACCTCTTTGTTCATCTACTACCATGTAAGAATAGCACTTCCACGATAAACCATTGCGTCCACTGACTGAATACCTCTTTATCAAGAAGTCAAGAAAAAAATAGACACAATACGGAAACCAAACTCATGCTCACAGAAAAAGATTGTGTAGTTTCAAGTATCATATCAGAACATTCAATATATCTTCATTTCCTCTCCCCTCAAAAATACCAGGTCACAGAAGTCAGATATGTTTTCACAATAAATGAAACCGAAATTGTATTTAGTTTATCATACATGGAACCAACCAGAATTCTTCCAAGGCTGGTTAAAAAAAAAAGAATTCTATATAGATACAACTTCCACATTGGTAAGATTTGTTACACACATCTTAGGAAAGTATTTCTTCTGGCAATATCAGAATCTAAGTGTACAATAGCACACTACCCACAGTACTTGGACTCCCACTGAAGAGTCCCACCTTCAAAGGTGATTTTTGAAACAGAGGAACTCTGTACAGCAGTGGGAAAAGTCCTCAGGATTCTTTCATATGAAAAAAGTTTGTCCAAGATGATTGACAGAAGCATGAAAGGTACAGCTCATCCTACAGCACACACCGTGGAAAAGAGATAGTCAAACAGGTTATACATACATTTTAAAATATCTGAAGCAACATACTCATTGTATTAAAATAAAAAGAGGCATGGAAAATCTGTTCTACACCATGTGCATTTCTCCAGACGGCTACTCAGAATTAGTATTCTGTGCTGTAGAGCTACAACATACTCAACTCCTCCCGTCATTATCAGGAATTATTTTTTTCCTCAAATCATTTTTTAAACCAAGATTCTGTATTAGGGTCCTGCATGAAATACCTGAATGCATAAAACCTCATTTTTCTGCAACGTGCCTTTGCATCACTCCGGGTGGTCGGTGCTGGGAGGCAATTCAGCTCCCTGCAGCCATTCTTCAGATCTAGTTAAAGCTGCTGTATAACTCGCTCCTTGCACTGAAACATTTCACTGATGCTGTCAGCACCTCCCTGCTTAAGAGAGACATGCAGTACTGTAGCTGGCAAATGAAGAGTGAAGGAAAGACAAGCTCTGGAGGAAGTATCTATTTCACAAGGAAAACAAACTAATTCCTCTAACCAAAATAAATTGCTGAGAAGTGTTACATGTCTTTCATCTGGGTTGGGAAAAACAAAGACATTTTCAAACAGATATTGCACAGGGTTCAAAAGTTGAGGGAAACACATATCACAAGTTCAACCCTTCATAAAAAAATAATGAACATTTATTATTAATGATCCTTAGTGGTAAATATCTTCATCTGAAATTCTTAATTGACAGGGACTTTTCAGAATTTTTTTCACCGGGCAGCAAGAGGAGTGTTTCGCTTGGGCACCTGTGGTTCTGTGCGCCTTCCTTCTCACTGGGGAAAAGATTATACAGTTTAAGTAAAACACAGAAGAAAGACTCTATGTTTAGACAGGCATGTCTATGAATGCTAAATAAGAGGGGAATGCTCTGAAGCTGGTGACGTTCTTGGAATTTCCACACTGGCCATACAGCATACATACAGCCAGCCCAACGTTAACAACCCAGAATAACAAAACTGGAGTGCCTACATGTCAGAGCTTGCTTTAATGACCAGGCAATAGAACTGTTCTTCAGGTCAAGGTGCTTTTCAGGCTGAAAATCGGCAAAAATCGAATCTCTAAAGATATTAATGTCTTTGTTTTGTGGCCCAGTTGATATACTGTGACTCAAATATCCAGGCTCTGAATTGCCATGATTCTAAGCAAAACATTAGTTTATATCATAGTGCAGTTAGCAACACCGAAAATACACAGTTACTTTTCTGAATTATAGCCCTTATTACTGATGTGGGTTGGGGCAACACTGAGCTGTTGCAGATTTCAGTAAAATTGCAGATACTTTGCTCCTCAGGGCAGGAGGCGGGAGGACAACGTGACAGGACACACAACAACTACAAGCTCACGTAGAAACAAAAATAATCAGATTCTCTCTGTGAAACTTTTTGCCTTATATAATAAGAAGGCAAATCACTTCATGCCTTTTCAAGTTTCTATTTTCTTTCACCTTCACTGAGATCTTATTTCCCTTGAAAGCAAGAGAATCACAAATTACCAGCAAACAAAAATATTTGCAAATGTTAACATTCAGGAACAACCACTAGTAGATACAAGCATGTACCTTCTCCAAACACATCCAAAAATCTCTTTTGGGTGATTATCAACACAACTCCACTCTAGTGAGTCATCAAGAGAGACTGGCTTCATTTGCAAAATGCAAATGCTTATTCTAAACAACATGACTGTATCTAGCATCAGTACACACATGAACTACTTAGGGCAAGTAATTACAATTTTAATATTTAACTGGAGGATAACATGTTTGTTCTTACAGGTTCTGATCCACCTTAGAATTTTGCTAGCCAAAAGGACATCCTACACAACTGTATGCACTTCTTACACAAATGTAATAATTTTTTGAATTTATCATTATTCTACTGAAATGGAACAGCACATCTTATTCTGTTTAAGTACTTAACATTATTTTGAAATAAAACTAGAAATGTGTTAATGTTAAGACAGTTCCCGGGGCTTTTCTTTATGCAATGCCTAGCTAAAATCCAAAAGAAAAAGCTGCCATGCTGATTATTAAAGCCACTCCCAAATCAGTTAATTTTCTCTAGGTGATATACGCGTTTATTCACATTATGCTGTCACCTTATGGAAGACCTTGCTAGATAGTCACTTAAATTTATCTGAGAACAACAGGAAAAAAAAAAAAAAAAAAACCAAACAAAAAAAAAAAAAAAAAATCACCAAAACACAACATAATAAAATTCATGCTTTTCTTTGTTTTTTTTTTAATTTACACATTTCCCAAAGCAACAAAAAAGTCATATTTTGAAGGAAAAAATAATGTTTTCTTACCCTCCAATTTGGCTTTTTTTCCTACCTGCTTGCTATTGCAAAATACTTAGCTTCTAATCAAAATAATGAAAGCTTCTGTGCTCAGAGGTTTTCATTTGAATAAGCAAGGCAATTTCCATTTCAAATGTATGTTCTGTCATGCTTCCACAAAACAGAAGAGTGTCGTTTCTCATTCAGCGCAAACGCCAAGTTATCCAGGTTCTTATATCCCTCCAGAAAAACAGAAAACATTCTCAGTTTGTTCACTGCTCAGCACAGCTGGCTTACTTGTCCAGCCTGAGGTTTGACTGCAAAGTTCAAATGCAAAGTCTGCCCAACTCCTGGTTTCTGTTCTTAAGTCTGACTCCCCATGCAAATATTTTAGAGGCTGCTGCACCTCAGGTTTTCCCCTCACATTATTTTCCTCACACTCAGGTACTGATGACCCTATAGTTTGGTAAAGACTTTGATCTACTCAAATAAAAGTACTGTTGTTATGAAATCAATCCATGCAACAGACAGTTTTGGCAGTTATGCAATGTCTTCTCCACCTGCTCATCTTGTTGGAAGAAATAATGCAGACATTAAAGTGAAAGTACAGATCAAAATTTCATACAAAATTTAATTTTTAAAAAGTATTCTTAGAAAATCCCTTCTTTAACCAGCATAAGCAACTTTGCAAAGTGTGATTGATAATTTGCTCTGTTTCATCATGTAAACTTAATCTCATTTGCTGCTTTTGTTACTCTGACCCTAGCAGTAGTCCATAGATATTTAGGTAGCTTTCCACCACTGTGCTTTCAGCTTTTGAATACTAATGCTAGCTGTAGTGAAAATGAAAAAGAAATGGCTGTAAGGGACCCCAGAACTAGCTGTGAATATCTAACCTGCTGTTGTAAAGCATCCTGTTTGCTGGAATTAAAGCAGTCATTACTAGCACACAGGAACCCATCACATTTGTAATGAATTTTGAGGCTGTGTTGGGAAAATAACAAATATCTTTACCTGAATAAGCATTAATGTTGTAAAAATCTGAAAAATAAAAAATAATTTAAAAATATAAATCAATAGCTGTATAAAGCCCAAGGCTAAGAAGAGGAAAAACAAGACTGGGATGCATGCAGATAACCTTACCAGTGAAGAAATCGAAGAGATTCTGGTTTACTCTGCATCTCATCATGGTGCCTGATAGATGATCAACAACTTTAAAAGCATCCTCTGATACGAGCACCATCAAGGCCTGGGGACATGACTTCTTACCACCTATATTCCCTCATTCTGCAACACCCCAAGCTCACCAGACTTCAAAGAAAGGATTTTACAAGAACACTCTTGGCAAAGCAATAGCATGCAAGAGCATAGTGAGCCTTCCCACTGCTCCAGCCAAGAGAAATGCAAGCTTGAGAGGAGAGTCACAGAATGCCCCGTTCTCTTGGTCAGCGGATGCAGCATCCAAATTCAATATCCCAAGGCACAGGGTTATTCAGTGCATGAAGAGGTATTTCCCTGCCAGCTGGGAAATATCTGTCAGACACACCAAATGTAGAAGCCAATCCCAGCAAAGAGAGGTGTTAAGCACAAGTAAACATTACTACTGAAAGAGCAACAGTGGAAAAGTTGCCAGAATTACTACTTTGCTATGCTTTCAGAACTGCAGAAAGAAGTCAAGAACACTGCAGCACAGCTCCCCCTGCTCTAGAAAGCTCACGTCCCTTCATCTTGAAAGTAAAAACTATGCTGCTTGTTTTTTAGAGAGCATCCTGTTGCTTTTCCTGCACATCCAAAACAAACTCCTTATATTCTCCCTTCCTACACTCCGTTTCCTTTCAGGCGTTCTCCAGAGCAGAGAACCAACTACCAAGGACTTATCTTTGATGAGAATTAGTGATAGTAAAACCTCACCTTTTCTTTTTTGGTTATTTTTTTTTTTAAATACACTGTAAGGCTAAGTGGCACAAGGAATTGGACTCGGTCTTTTACAAAAGCAGAAGGGAAATAGAATCTAAAATCTGCCTTAAGAGTCACCAGAGCAAACTATATTGGTGCATGTCCTCCCAAATCCTCCATTTATTTTTTCTCTGTACTGAAAACCAAAGTTTCTAGCTGCTAAAAACAGATGAGTAATAATAAAGGATCAAGTCTAACAACATTAAATCAACAAGTAAAGTGAAACTACTTTTTTTCACATTACCTTAAGAAGCATTTGCATATGTATAAATTACTTCTCTCTGCAAGTAACTATTACACTGAGCTCATAATTTGACCTCTGCTATAAGGCTCAAAACTGACCACTCTTGACTAACCTATATCCCTCCCACACACCTCCCAGCACATTTTATCTTTTATCAAAAGCAGAATTTATTTGTTCACAGCTTTAAAAAAGGCACAAAAACCTGCAAATTCACTTTTTAATTCCTCTTCCAAATTGAGCTCACAGGTTTCTTTAGTTACTAGCAAGGAGAGGGTTCCCTAAATCCTTTTGACAATTAAGGCTGAGTCTCTCCTTTACATGACCAGTTCCTGTTCAGACTGTATTTTAAGCCCCTCTCTCAAGCCCACAGCAAGCTGCCCAGCGTGCTCTAGTGGGCTACCACGTCATTCTTGGAGTTCTGCTGCATGAAAGAGAACAACATGCCCAGTGGAGCTCACAAACAGTATAGCTCACAATAAAGAAAAGTAGTCTAGCTTTACCATAAATTTCAGTCACCACTGAGATAACAAGTACCCACTGAGCGGAGCAAAGAGCATTAGTAGGTTGGAAGCTTCGTTTTCTTTTTCAAGTAAAAGAGCTCTGTTGTTACTGCCACTGGATTGCAAGTTCTCCTTTGTAGACAGAGTTTAACAGTAAATGTGAACAGCTGTTAGTTGCTATATAGTTGTTACTAAGAGGATTTTCATTAAAAGATTTTTTTTTTCCTTGTAAAATGAAAAAGCACTTAGGCACTATGTCTCAGAATACATTGATCCTGAAGAAAAGCACAGCTCTTAAACAGAGTGGAGCTCCAGAATCCTAACACATTTTCAGAACTAAACCCCTAATATTTGAGCACAAAATCACCATCCAGTGATGCAGCTTTCTTCCAGTATTTACACCTAAGATCAGGGTCTGACACCTGCTGCTGTCTGAAGAAAAACTCTTTTCACTATTAACACTGACCCAAGGCTTCAGGGTCTCTTTAAGCCGCAAACTGATCACTCAGAGTAACATGTTTACATATACAACCACTAAAAAATTTATAATGTAATCAGCAATAACTGAATCGCAAACCATATTCTTCTGTTTAGCCAGTTTTCAAGGAGATTTAATAATGGAAGAGTTAATAGCAAGAATTTTTTTCACCTTGAAGTGATCCACCTTTCACCTAAGAAAATAGTAGACATTTGTGTCAAACCATGGTAGTGTTTTAATGATGTGTCATTCAAAAGCATTCTGCCCAACTATTTTCAGTCTCTGATTCCAGAAGCAATCCTGCTTTTACCAGGCCCATAGAAAATTTCTAGCAAAGTCTCTTTACTATAAAACAACCTACCTCCATTCAAAGCAATGCAACTTTATCAATTTAGATGTCTTAACATTTCCCCCCATACCCCCCCGTCCTAAAACCCCAGCCTTCTTAAAGCCCCTAAGCAAACACTTGCATGCACTCACACACACCCCCACACCACATTAGATATGGCATTCTCCAAAAGCATAACCCAGCCATTCAGCAAGTGTTCAACCCTTTGTATTCCAAACAAGTTTAACATCTCTGCCTTAAGCTTTATTTGTGCAGAAACCAACAGGGTTTAAGACCCCACAGTGCTCTGTCATTTCCCTCATGCAGAGATTTTGACAATTTTGCTGTTGCTAATACAGGCTGAACATCCTTTGGTGTAGTATTCTGAGCACCGAATTGGCAGAATGAACTGTAAGTGAAGCCTACAAGTACTGTTATTCCAAAAAAAATATCCATATGCTACAAAGAAGTTTGTCAGAAAAAGAGTGTCTTTCAAGCCAGTTTCCTTTTACCCACACTTCTTCAAGATTAGGAATCCAACAGCACGGGCAGTGCGGCTACAGAATGTATTAAACACTTCATCAACAACATCAGCTCAGAGGTGTCAGCAGTCTGGTGGAATTAGAAGGGAATCATATGTGGAAATCCTCACAAAAACTTGCACTTAAAGTCCTCCCGCTGGTGCACGACACAGCATGGGGAAGTTGCACAGCTTCTGCTGTGCTGATAAAAGTACTGGCTTTCAGGTAAGCACTTAAAACAAGGTCTCTTTTGCTTTGTCTAGTGACACTTAAGGAGAAATTAAGGACCCCAGGATTCTTTTCAAAATGAGTAGAAAGAATTAATCATTCTGTGCTGCCCAACACAGCCTCTCTCAATAAAATGATACCACTAGCCATAGCTTTAGCTATTGCTAACCATCTAATAGATGCTGGGATCTGCTATGACCAGTGCACTGCTATTCCTTAGCTTTTCATTTCAAACAGAGCTTTAGAACGCTTTAGGGATTGGAAAAACAAAGATACACAACCACCTCCTACCATTGTCCCATGCAGGGCTTACCAGGTCAGCACCTGCAAACCAGAAAGAGAAAGCACTGAGCCTAGCAGTGAGTCCCACATGAGCCAAGCTGGCACCTATGGCTACCCAATAGGTAACTGCACTCCCTAGAGCTTCCCTGTCCTTGATGCTGCATCCCATGGGGTAGCTCATTTTGCACTGCCTCAGCACACAGTAACACTGGTACCTTCCTTGTGTGCACTCAGAGGCAAATGAAGTCACTATGTGGGAGCTGACAGGTTTTCAGAGCCCTTCTGAGTAAGTCCTGGGAACATTCCCAAATTCTCCCACTGTTGGTGGCAAGGCACAACTAATATATCTGTGATAGACACTATCTTGTGTCATTTGCTCTGCCAGCCCATGCTGGAGCTGGAGATAAAGAACCAATTCACCAAAAAGGAATTTCAATCCATGTAATTCTCACAAAAACAAGGAGCACATTTATGGCACTCTCCTTCCTTGCACCAGCCTGATCAGGTCATTACATTCATGAAGGCAGCCTTCAAGAATTTTCTCTATGATACTTTGGAAAAGAAGCTCTTTCCATTTTTCCCTTGCCAACATGAACTTTTAATGAAGCTAAATCAAATTTTCCTCAGTATCCAAGTATCTAAACTGCCAATGACGGTCTAAAAAAGGTTCAGTTCCTCAACCACTTTTCTTAAAAACAGGAGTTGCTTTCCCTGCTTATCATTCCTATCAACTCAGCTGCAAAATTGCCCTGGAAGAACCAGGTTTAATTTGTCTTTATCAGCTGCATCTCCAAACTCTCTTTAGCCACTGCTACACTTCTGCAGCTACAGAGGGAAGCATCTTCTTTCTTTGCTAGCAGTCTGTACTGCTTACCTGCTCAGGGATTTGATCACTGGTCTGCAGACAACTACGGCTCTTAACAAGGCCAAGAGGCTTTAGATTTATAGGCCACTACATAACAGTAGTTAGAACCAGTGGGAGGATTCTGTACCAAATACCTCATTCAAAGAGAACGATACAAGCACGTGCCCAGTATATTTGTCCCATGCTTGCATCAGGTTAGGCAGGCTAACCCCAGGTGTGGGATTAGTGTCACTACCAATTCTGCAAACAGCTGTCTTTTAAATTCAGATTTAAGTTTACTCTACCATACTACTTTTTTCCCCAGATCTTTAAAACCCTGGACATCAAACACAGTTTTAGCATCAGATGCAAAAGTACTGTAAAAGCCCACTTGTGTCAGTAAAGTGACAGCATTGTAAAAAATTGAATAAAGTATTTGCTAGTATTTTTTTAGACTACTCTTAAGCTTCTTTTTACTAAAAGCTCCCTGAACCCACACAGGAAATAGTATCAGATCAGTTAAATCAGACATATACACAACATTCATAAAATAAAAACACCTTAAAGCTAATTTACATTGGTATCATAATTCTGAAAGGGCATAGAACTTGACCTTATCAAATACCTTCTGCAATGGATTTTGCTCATGATTGCTTTCTATACAGCTGCTCTAGTCCCTCAAAGGTGTTTTTCCTGGCTGTTTATACTTTGTGGCTATGCACAAGTGTATATATATCACAATGAATAGATCCCTGTGATCTGTATCTATGTTCTGTTAGACTGGAAACGAGAGGAGCCACAATTCTCTTAAAATGATTTTTTTTCCTACAGGTTTCAAAATACATGATGCTAGAAGATTGCATTTAAATTCAGCACTTAAATTCCTCAAATCCACATTCAAGTTCTTCAAGATGTGAATGAGGTGTTAACTCTATTGCTGAATTTTTCCATATTACAGGAATATACTTTTGTTGAAGTAATTGAGTTTCATAATGGGCTATTTCTTGAGAAATAATTCAGTTAGCCTGAAAGGTGTTTGAATTAGCAGACTGCAAAGCAGCTGCACCTAAAACCCAAACAAGGTCAAGCCCGCGGTGGGAGTGCTGTTAGACAAGCACAGTAAATTTTAGACACAAATACACAGAGTGAGAGAAAAGCATATTGTCAATGTATTTTGCTGATTAAAAGCTGTAAAATATAGATTTAGTAACTAGCTTAAGACTATTAAGAAGCACATAATGCAACCACAATTTGAACCCGTATCTTTAGGATACAGGCTTGTTTTCAAGCTGCAAAATGAATTAAAGTTTCCTTGCTTTAAGTATTTGTGTTATAGCAGGCATGATTCAGGCTGACTTCAAAGCTTTTATTGTTGGGAGTTATTTTTTCCCTTTGGGAGATTATTCTTATTAATATTTCTTCATTGTTTTTGTTTGATTTGTTCTATTAGGGATAGAATTTACCCTTGAAAAACAAGTTTAATTCTTTTGTGCCTACTTAATCACAGGTTGAAATCTCATTTCATAAATTTAATAGCATATATACACACACTCATCACATGCCTTTATTAAGTGACTGCACACGCAGAAAAGCACTCGGCTCCATGGATACACACAGTAGGCACATAACCTGATCCAGCCACAGGTGCCTAAGCAGAAAGGAGGCCATAATCTGCTCTAGTTTACACAAGTATAAGTCAGTAAGAATGTAACTCTGTTAAAATTTACACTCACATTTTAAACTATGTCTATAACTATAATAAATACACATGCATACTGTTAGGGTGGGTTTGAAGCACCCTCAGGTTTCATCATCATCTGGGACAGCTAGGGCTGCTGGACTCCAACCTGCAGGAGAGCAGGGCTCCAATACTCTACAATTCTTGCTGCACTAGCAAGGACATTCCACTCTACCAGATGGATATCCGAGACATCTGCCTACACACACGGCCGCTTACTGGAAAGGGAGAGCGTGGGCAAGCATGGGGCCAAACATCAGCATATTTCATCCCAGGACGTGTGAAGCCAACCTGAGGGTCTGACCTTCCACCGCCCTGCAGCACAATAAAAGCTAACCGTTCAAAGCGTTCATGCTTTACATCCCTCCACCTTTTACTAACATAAAAATTGCACAAGGCTCAATACAAGACTTTAATGAAAGGCACATCACGTGGCACATTTTTATGTCAAGCTTGAACTCTCCTGCTAAAATTTTCAAATATTAAAAGAAAAATAGTAATTTACTTTCTCTCTCTTGGATGTTTATATTCAGCTATGAAGTCTCTTTTATGCTGTCTTTATTTCTAACCTATCTGTATAAGCACAGCTTTCTTGCAATTTCTGCATAAGAATTTCAGAAAAGAAAGAAGCTGACAGGGATGTTTTCAGATCATGAAAATACTCAAGTCGATATTCAGCTACATTTTTCAAAGAAGACCTGTAGCTGTACCAATGCAAATCACCTCCATACCAAATCATTTTATTATCATATTCATACAAGTTATTTGTTTTACAGCCTTGAAATCCCTCTGTGGTGAATTTTATTATTTGTTCTTTGTTGCATTAGCACTGTTATGCCCTTGGAAATACCCAGGACACTAGTTTCTGAATCTTTTCCATGTTATTTGTTTCAACAAGAGAAAACACAACATTATTCCTGTAGCTCTTGAAAACAAGAATAACATGGACACAGGAAAGCTGTTGGTATATAAAGAGGATTTGTACAAAACAAGGTGAAGGGAGAGAAGGAATAACCAAACACTCAGAGTAAGAGGTTCAGATAACTGACTGAAATTTATGGTTTTAATAAGCATGCAAAGCGAGTCAGGAGCTTGGATTTAGACTCAGCTTCAGCTGGCAACAAATGTAGTGTGCTGCGTTCAGCCATGACATTTACTTATCCCATAATTAAAACCAAAATACATATTAGTGGTCTTGCAGTGAATAGCTGGTAGGGAACAAGCACGTAGATCATCCTGATAGACACATGTGTATTTCAATCAGGCCATAACTACTAACATTTAAGACATAGCGAATCCTATTATTTCCATGTGAAAATGGAGAAATTTTTCAAGTTTACTATAAGCTCACAAATGAAGGCTTCATTTTTTAAAATGTTGGTCAATTCTTCATGATAAAGACTGCTATAATAAAGGGCTGTTAAATAACCTGAAAATATCAATTAAAGGTCCCTTACGGCACTCAGATGGCAAAATCATCTCATTTTCTCATAATTAAGGAAAAAAATTTTTACACATTTTTCTATCTATATTGCTGCAATCTTCTCTTCAAAAATTTACTAGAAATTTTCACATTGTGCAGACTAATATATTCACCATTGAAAGCATATTTTTATTTTGTTTTTAGAAACCTTAAGTCATCCAAATTACTGAATTCAGGGGGCAACTACGTGAGTTTTGGGGTTTTACGTGCAGTTTTCATTTTATAAGCATAATGAAAATAAGTGTTTTTATTCATTAGCATCAAGTTGGACCATTCATTTCAGAGTTCCCTGGTACATCCTCCTCTCAAGGAACAAAGATTCCTGTAACTCTAATTTCAAATCAAAGAAGCAAACAAGAGTCAACTCTATTCAATACATGTCATTAATCAAAGGACAAATTTGACTCAACAAAATCTTGTGGGACAACAAAAGGCAGCTCAATTTCCCCCTTGAAATGTAAAAGAAAGATTATGAGAAAAATTCACTCCTGTCAAGTTCGCTTTTGGGGCAAAGTCCAGTTAATTCCAGAGAGTAACAGAACAGCTGAGGTTGGAAGATGAGAACAAACTCCTGACACCAGTCAAGCAGGGTCATCAATGATAGGTTGCCCAGGACAACTTTTCCACAGAATTCAGCAACTGCCATGAAAATCACTCCTCAGGATAAAGTGCCTTGATTTATGGAAAAAAAAAAAAAAAACCAAAAACAAAACAAAACAAAAAAAACAACAAAAAAAAATTTCATTTAATTTGCTTTAATTCTATAGGCTCCTCAGAGAAAATTCTGTACTATGTTGCTGCTTTCATCCCAGCCAAATTCTTACTTTTTTAGTTAGATATCATGTAGTACAAACACTACATATTTTTATTAAAAAAACCCACATTACTCAGTAGCTGCTTGCTCTCACCCATTGGTACACAATTTATTGCCAAAATCCAGATAGATCAGCTTTTCCTAATCAGTGGGATTCCCCAACCGTCATTTACAATATGTGGCATAAATCCATTTTCAAGAAAAAGCAGATCTAGCTAATCCTTACATACCTCATGTTTTACACTGCACAAAGGTCTGAGAATAGGTTGAATGAAACCAAGACTGTGCTAATTTTATCTCTTTTGGTGGAACATACAGGGGAACTATGTTGAAATCTGAAACTATGAGACATGTGTAGATTAAATTCTCTCTCAGTTCTGGTACAGTAGACAGGATTATATCTAATAATTTTATGCAAGTTCCCAAGTATCCAAATGATAATGCATAGAGTCAAATTGTCAATGAAACATACTAAAAAAACCTCCAAATCTTTGAAAACGAAACTGGAAAAAATACTTTGTCAAACTACTTACTGCTATTTAGTAGCAACTGGCATGCAGAACTGTTGTTGGGTAAGATTTAGTCTTGGAAACTAAAGTATAGTAGCTCAGTATGCAGTAGTAAACTGGTTTATTGTAATAATCATATTGCCCACACCAATTCAGATTAGTAATAAATTTCTAAAAATAAATCCATTCATGTTTTTAGGGAGTCACTGATAGACATTAAAAGGAAAGAAGCTAGGAAATGCAAGCCAAAATAAGGAACGGTAGACGCTTACAAAAAAGTCAAACACATAAATGTGAGCTAAAACTGAAAGTCCACACACTTACTTCAAATGGGACATGTGGCTATTTAACAGTCTGGCAGTGGCTTAGAAAGCAACAAACCATACGTCAGGGGACATGAGTCAGTAGAAGAGTAATTGCCTGGTAAAAGCAATAATGATTGAGACATTATATCCATGACTTCTCTGATACAGATTAAATGGGATAGATGCTGTGAACAAGAAATGGCACTTTCTGTAGCTTAAAATTCACTTAGATACTTTGCTGTTATACTAACCAAGACAATATTGCCATAGTTTAGTCTAACCTTGATCATAAATCTTCATCTCCAGCAGAACTGAGAACTGCAGATTAGACTTAATATGCATGTCCTTAACTAGAGTACAAGGAGATTTTTTCAAGGGCATTTCCCGAAATTAATCATCTGCAGAAGTGAAAAGTTCTTTTCACTGACTGCACCAATACAGATATTTGGAATTTGAACATACTGCCTTTTAGAAGATTAGCCTTAGATATCCAATTGAGATAGCAGTTATCACACCTATAAGTTACACGGGTTGAGCTAATGACATCTACGTATGTAGATTTTATGCCTTGCTGATATAGCAAAGCTTAACACATTACGCAACACATTCAGTGGATCTACCTTCTCATTTGCAGAGATGTTCCACATCCAGTTCAGGAACATATTTCTATTTATAAATTTCAAAGGTGTATTAGTCCAGCAAATTGCAAGTTTGATTTCTTGGAAAATAACTTGAGTTAAATTAGATCCATCTCATTGATTCAGTTCAATTTTTGAGCGGCATGTCTGTACATGATCCTATATGATAGTCACAGAAACAAGAACTGCTCTGAATCCTCATTTTCATCTCCTAACCCATTTCATATATACATTTGAACAATTAGACAAACACAATAAAGAGCACATTCAGAATGACCTGATTTTTTAATACTCATTTTACTGCAACAAATGGCTGCTTTAATGATGAAAGATGTGTACAATACAGTTCAAAAGTTATTTGTGGTAATTTCAAAATACCACATAACAGGGTCCTCTGCGCTACTAGTCTTGCTACTATTACTGTTTCTAGGGTAACCCACATTCTGCTCAAGACCACACAGCACAGATAGTGTCTTCAGAGACCTCATTCCTGTACCTCAAACAGATGAATATTTAATGTGCTATGGACCAACTCCAACTCACACAGTGCTGTTAAAAAACAACAAAAAATCCCAATCTCTACAACAGCCTCTCTCATCCCACAGCCTGCTATGAGTTGTGCCAGAATTTCGCAAGAAGTCAAGATTGAACTTGGCATTTACATTACCAAATCCTCCGCCCTCAAAAAAGGGAAAAAGGCAAGGTGAATGTTTTTCTCAATGAGATATCTGGAGGCTACTGCTCACTAGGAGAGAAAGAGATGATTTTTAATGCCAAAAATTGAAAGTGAATGACCAATACTACAAACTTAGGTTTATCTGTGCTTCACTTCAATTAATTGTTGTGAGCACAGGTACACAGAAATTAATTTACTGGCTTTAGAAGTCTGGTCCTAAATAGTTCATGGCCTCTTTAACATGAGTAACAGCACTCTGAAAAGATGACCCTAGAAGTTTGAGATCATTCAGTGGCCAGCTCTTTGAAGCACTGAGCTACATTGGCTCCTACAGCAAATAAACCCATTTGGTTTCCCAACAAGATGAAACCAAGCTCAGCTAGAAGCACAAGGGGTTCACCACATCATTATTCATAACAAATGCAATGCTTTGCAAGAGCATGTTCAAGGTATGGCTACTTCGCTAGATCTCTTCAGGGTGATCAAGTTGAGCATATTTTAAGAACTAAGAATCTATTACACAGAGGAAAACCTGAGAAGTTGTCTATCTCAGTGCTAAGAGTAGAATGAAAGCTAAACAGATTTCTCCCAAAAGAATAAGGTTACAAACAAAATACAACCATGAAAAGACATGTCTGGGGAACAAAACAATGGGGAACCAGGTCACTTTCCCCACAGAAAGCCACAGACTTTGCAAAACACTCCAGCATTCTCTAGAATGCTTCTGAAGCAAACATGGAGGTGACTTTATATAAGGAGAAAAGTTCAGATAAATGGTCATCAGCAACTGAAAAGACCTAATGACGATGCTGAAACTCAGTGGTCTGCAGCTGCCTTCTCTGCTCATTGTTCACAGAGATTGTAGCCCACAGGACAGTAAATCCTCCAAACCAAGTTTGTACAGTTGTTTTGCACAACACAGTGAACAAAAAAGACCTCACAAAAATCACCACTGACATGCCGATGAGTAAGAGACTGCCCAAGTGCTGCTGAGGAAGTGGTGGTCTGGGATGGACAACTGAGGCAGGGAGTTTTGCTTTATATTTCAAGTGGCTACTTATTAAATACAAATCTAGTGTCTTTTAAGAAATTGCTTTAGCTTTGTATAAAATACTTGCTTTTTCCCGATGTCTAGATTTCCATGATAGCTACATCTTACTTTAACACTAAAACTGCTTTTATTAAAACCATTCTGCGCAGGTTTGTAAGAAAAACCACAGATACCAAGAATCCAGAAGTCACTTCTGCAGGAATTAGGATCATATATGGTGAGCTGTTCAGCTTACTGTCCAAGTGCAGTGTGCAAATGTATATATACACAATTCTTATATTTAAAATATAGTCAATGCCAGACATTATACAAGTTAGGGGAAGAGGAAAAAAAAAGAACAGGTATGTTGGTAATTATTTAGCAGAGACTTAGTTACTATGGTGATGGGCCTCCTATAAGTACCATAGTCAGACAGCAACACACATTTTTGGCAACGTATCTTTATTTTTCCAATTATGTTCAGAACTGTCCTTTTGTAATGAACTACAGAACTATCTTTATCCTCCTCTAATGCTTTTTAAACAGACCAAAATACCATGAGCATTCAAATAGACAGATTTGACAGGTGGGAAGTGCTAAGTAGAAAGGGATTGCAAAGAAAAAGATTCTCTATGATTTTTCTTAAGCTTTAACATGAGACTATTAAGCAAATACATTGCTGACAAACATCAACATGAATGTATTTATTAAAAGTTAATATCAGCTGGAATAAAAGAAAGGCAAGAGACAGTAAATCTTAATATATACTAAAATGAGCACTCATGTTCTTTATAATTTTATTGCAAATACATATTCTGACATAGATGAAACATTGTTTTTAGGGTTATTTCAAATAAAATACACAGGCCTGCAATGAAGATGAGTTTTGGACTAGATCAACACTCTGAATCTCTACAACGTTAGGGGAATGTGGAATTATATTTGCAACTGGCAGTTTGGAGGATATACATAACACCATGGGGAGATGATTTCCATCTTGCCTAAAGGTGGCAGCAATCAGCTCTGAACAGTTCACTTCCTATCAGTCTTACCTAGTTTGCCATTTCAAAAAGTCAAGACAGGGCTCTGGGGCAGGCATTTCCTAAGGGATTGGTGCAGGAGATAGATACCCACCTGCCATTATGCTTCTGAACTCCCTTCCTCATAACAAAGCAGGTAGAGCACAAGAAGTAACACTTCTCATCTACCTACCCACCTATCCTATAACTTAGCCACTGCTGCATGCAATATCAATTTCAGAAGTCCTTGACCTTTGCGTTCCAATCCAAAGAAGGCCATGATTTAAAACCGGGGGTTTGGGGTTTTTTCTTTCTTATGGTATTACTTCTGTCACTCAGAAGCTCAGTTTCTAGATAAGATGGCTATAGACAGGGTTCTCTATCAAGCTAGAAGTGCATTAACCGAGATAACTAAGAAATACAACACCACACTTTTCTAGATTTTTCATCGCAACTATATGTGGCAAGGGGACTAGTTGTCCTCTAGTCATACTGCTTAGAAAAAGAGGGGAAAAAAATTAGAAGCAGCAAATGCTGTTTGCACTGAAGCATTGAGGTCCTGAGCACGCTCAGCTGCAGTTACAACCACTGTGCTGTTCAGTGTGGGCCGGCTCGCAGGATCCAACCCCGCATTCTAATATTAGAATGGATTACACTCGCTGCATCTACACTCTGCTTCTACTCATCTCATTGAGAGAGACATTTGGCATCAAAAGCAACATACTAGCTCAAGCATGTGCACATCACCATAACAAACTGGCATATGGCTATTTTCAGATAATCTGCATTTGGCATCTGAGGTGAATGATTTTTCTGAATTCTAGCATCTGACCTTTCTGACACCAGAATAACAAAACTTTGTCTGAATCCTGCAACAATGGCTTTTCGGAGGACTGACTGTAGCCATCTGGGAACAGCTGAAGGGTTTGAATTCTGCAAAAATATGAGGTTGAGCCCCCCCCGGCCCCGACTATCCTCCAATATTTTGCTAAATTCAAAATGTGTAAAAAGACATGGTCCTGTTCACACTGCTTCAATAAGCTATTCACTGTGTCCTCCTTAGAAAAGGGAGTGGTCCTTACAATATGTATTTTTCTGAACAAAGATGAGTAATTTACAACTGTTACTAACTGCTCATGTGTGTGTGCATGTTAATATCCTTTTAACTTAAGATCATTCTGTTATAATATAAAAGGCAAAACTACATATAGGTAGTAGGGAAGATGGATTAGTGGGAGGGGAGAAAGGCATGAGGAGAAAGAGGGCAGCTTCTGTCCTCCCATGTTACTTCTCAGCAGGGAAGGAGGTGTCCCACGGCTCTAGAAGTGTGCAAGATCACTCATAGCAGTAGGGAAAATGGCATGCTTAAATTTGCTCCAGAGAAATTCTAGCCCCTTTAACTTTTCTTTCACTACCCCCTTTGCATTTAAGTACTGATAACCCCATGAGATTCATTCTAATGACAAGGTAAAACCTTTAAACAGACACAACAACGGCCTTATCTCAATTACAGAAAAACAGTGGCCACTGCAAATAGTTTTGGTTTCTCCCCCCATCTCCCAGATGTGCAGGGGTGAAGGCACCAGTTGCAGCTGATTTAATACCATCTCCTTAAAACCTCTGAACTGTTACTCTTGCTGACAAGGCTGGTGGAAATGTTACTATTGAGTGTCATCACTGGTGATTTACTGAAGATTTTCAAATGTGGGCCTGCTGAGTTGGTACTAAATAGTACCCTTTCCACATCATTTTAGAGAAGCCAAGAACTCAGCTGACCCAGCTTAGCTCCTATTAGAGCTGGCTTTTCCAAACAAGCTTGATATCGCCTAGTATTTGAACATTTGAGCCACCTGGCTGGTTAGTACCTGGATGGATGTGCCAGGACTCGTGTCACCATAGATTATATAATTTTCTACATACTTACATAACTCAGAGCAGGAAAGGAATATTTTAAATCAAAGCTATGAAGATACCCAAAGTAACAAAGACTTTGGGAACTTTCCATTTTCCTCCAAACAACTATCACACTGGGTTTTTTATTAACATAGGAGCAATTCTACTTGGAATTTACTCTCTTCTCAAGCTGAAAAAGCAAAGCAAATCCTCTCACTGAAGGTGGATTCTCAGGTTAGCAGCCAGGTCAGCAAGGTGCTACTGAGTACTGGAAGCAGGACTGTCCAGACTTGAGCCTGAAGGGAGAAAGAGAGGAGCAGCTCATCCTTTTTTTCTGATCTAATTAAGTACAGGAAGTGTGGCTCCCAGGAAAAGGGCCAGCAATAACAGGGAGCACAGCTTGGTGGAAGCATTATTAAGCAGCCAGCTCAGGAAATGGCTATGATTTTGGAAGCGGGTTTTACTCAGTTGGACCAAACTGCCTCCATGACACAGCCCAACACTCATTCCAGTCAAAGAAATTCATGACCTAGCTTAATATCAAGATGTATTTTTTCTTTTATCATTTTACGTGGCTAGTTTTGAAACAAGCTGCACATTTTCTCCAGATACACTATGGCCAATCTCGTTGACCTGTCCTATACTTTGCATTTCAAATGAATGAACCAGGCAGGATATTGGTCACAGAAAATGCTGCCATTCCTTCTAAAACCATACACTAAATATACACTGACATTTTCTAAACTACTTTTCTTGCTTATTAAATGCCTCTCTAATAACTCTACAAAAGCATTTCCTAATCACTGGTTGTCATTTGTCATTCCTACAACACAACAATGACACCCTCGTATAAAACAGTGTTGCCTGTCTTAGAAATCTGAAACAACTTTTGCCATGATGGGTTTGCCCAAGATGTATCCTTGTGAGTCAAGCAGCATTATTTTAAGGGTTGTTTGTCAGTTGAAAGGTTATTTTTCAGAAGTTAAACCAGATCCTATAATTACAATCTAAAAACACCACATTGCTCTGCTCAGTCTTAAAGAAAGTTCTAGTGATTCAACTGTTAAAAAAAACAAGACACATAAAAAACAGGCTCTTTTGGGTCACACAGAAATATTTTTCAGTTCTGTAAAACTGGAGAGAAAAATATCCCATTATAACCAGCCAGTTCTTGGCTGCTACAACATTGCCAAGCAGTGCTGACACCAGGGCTTGGTAACAGCCCTGGCTCTGCCATTGTTTGTTGGCTGCACAGTCAACAGAGATCAGTTTTAGGGATCTCTATATAATTTCCAGAAGGGTGCTAATTAGCGGTGGTAAGCGGGAGAAAGACAGACAGAGATATAGAAAGAAATCAGGAAGAGAGAAGAGCACCCAGCAGGGCAGGAAATGCATGGCTGGCAGCTAAGTTAAAATGGGAAGAAAAGCCCAGTGGGTACAAGAATGAACTGCTGCATCTGGTCCAACTTTGCTGAAACAGAGTTCAAATTGCAAAAGGTGCCATGTTCATCCCTGGAAACAGGAGGACCCAGAGACTTCAGACTGTAGTCTCTGCTTCCCTATTGCTGATAAAACCTCCACGACTTTCCCTTAACCTGATAACCACATCCATCTAATGCAAAATGGCATGAGCACAATATTGACTCTCACTGGACTGAGAAGGAATAAAAAGTTATTCTAAGATTTTGTACAGTTGTCATTTCATCCTTCAATCCACCTTTTATATTCTTTATTAGTGTTGCCAAGGAATAATGTGAATTAAGAAGATGGTGAGCAAATTACTAACCTGATTTATTTGAAATTACTGAAGAAGCCATTATGAAATACCGCCGTTCTTCTCTGTCACTCAGTCTACAATTCCCATAACACTACAGGATAACTACGCAGGCCAACCAGTAAATTTTAAAACAGCAGTACAGGTGACACCCAAAGATTTTACAACCTATTATGCAAGACTGTGATACTGTTAGTAACATTAGACTTTAAGCAGGCTTTTAAAAGACTTCTGTCAAATACCACTCTTATACTGTACTTGCTTCTCTTCTTGCATCACAATATTGACCTTGAAAATCTGAACTGAGTGCTTGCTTTTGTCAGGATTTGTTGTGAAGAAATAAACACAAGCAAGGCAACCATAAATTAACTATGTGACTATAAGAAATTTAGCTTATGTCTTCAAGTTTTATTTGATTTAAATGAACTGTCATTAAAACAATGCAAAATACTCAAATAGTCCAAGTTAATTATTCAATAAAACCTGAGGACAGATCTTCATCAATATCTATGGGCAATATTGAGTGTCCCGATAAACTTAAATGAAAGAATCTCCTAAGCATACAATCAATATCCAGATATTTTCAGCTCATTTGTAACTTTCTTCTAAACTCACCACATTGTAATCAACAATAAAACCACAGCTAGTACAACTACTACATCATGTGCAACATAGATGCCTTGCGTACTCACATTACTATTGCTAGTGTGAAAATAAATGCATACACACAGCTGAGCAAGCCACAGTACCCTCTCAGCTTTGTCTTCCGTTTATTTACCCCCGGTAGGCATTTGGTCCCCTAACACCAAATGAAGTAATAGTTGCCAGTTCTGAAGAATACCTTCATCCTTCTCCTCCAGTTCTCGGGTCCCCTCTCCTAGCCACATCCACCTCCCTGCTCAACCCAGCAACTACGAGATGGCAAGGAGAGTGCCAGACACTAAAAGGGCTGCTGGAGAAACACCGAGCATGGGGCAGGATGCCCCAATGCTTCCACCACACCCAACCGCTGTTCTGTCACAAGGAACACACTCTCACTTGTCTACACCATGCATTCATACAGAACACATACATTTCCATGTGCATGTGCACACATGCAGGCAAGTCTGTTTCCCTGTCAAATCATTTTTTAAATTGTGCACTTGCTAAGCAAACCTGTGTAAACAATCAAATCCCCAAGTGCCAGAAGAGGAAACACCACCCATGTACCAAATGGAGGGAACTGGGATTCTGCCTGGAATAAGGCCAAGCCTCCTCCTTCCTTTTCTATTTTTATAACGGGTGCTATGTGTAAGAAAAGGAATTAACAATCTGTCAGCTTGAGTTTATGCCTTTTGATGCCCAAAGAACTGCAGGGAAGCAACCCCTGCCCACTGATTGCTTTAACCCTGTAATTTCCTTGTGGTTTTTGCCTTACACGCATTGTAAGGTGGTCAAATACTAGCTCTTTTATGCAAGGGCAAATCAGAGTCAGGACTTTTCTGGCATAGCTACTTTCACATTATCCAACTGTTAGCTACAGAGAAAAGCAAAATGACAGGAAACTGCTAAGCCACATTCTCTCTAACTCCATCCTGAAAGTCTGGAGGAATCACTGTCAGGTTCTTCCTGTGAAACTCTCCTGAAATGGTCCTGTCTCCCAGCTTTACAAGGTACCTGATCCATGTCTTGTGACTGTTGGCCACAACACAATTTAGCATACGGCTAGGAAAGCTGACCATGGTCAGACCATGCCATTCATTGCCACTGTTATTCCATTCATTTTAAATAGTTCAGGCCACGCTCTCTGGAACCAAACCAGTTCAGTATGATTTCAGACATGAGGTTTCCAAACCATCTAATGGCAAATAGAACAAAATGGCAAAGAGCTGGCAAGTATAAATACTGCCATGGACAAAGATGGTAGGAAATAAAATTTCAACTACCAAGCCAATAAAGTTGTGTCTTTGTAAGCAATTTAACTTCTAAGAGAAACTCCGTTGACTGACTCAATGAAAATCAAGACCAACAAGTCCCTTCAAGATAGTCAAGAAGGATAAGACTGTACTAGAATCAAATATATTTTCTTCTGATTTAATGTACAAGCACTAAATATACAATTCTAACTGCATATACACATATAGCTACGTGAAAAGGGCTTTTATATTTATATATACACACACACATGCATATGTGGAAGAAAAAAAAAGAAACCCAAAAGAATTTGAAAATGCATTTTGTGAATGCAAGAAAGATGGACACCAAAGTAAGCTGGTTCTTCTGAAGGGCCAAAATGTCAGCCTATGCAGACTTTTTACTCTCTCTCCTATAGCTTTTGGTATGCCAGAAAACTTTACACGGGCTAGCAATGATTTTTTAATGCTTTTGGTATGTATTATTTTGAAATTCTATGTGTTGTACAATGTAAGAAATGAGCCAAATCAGAAAGTTTAAAGGTCAAATAAGAAGAACATCTTTAAACAGGTTAACTTTGCTTCTAGTATTTCTCTCAGTGAAGTAAACTGAAATCTTAATTTACCCATTACCTTGAAAATCTCTGGCCTGATGATGGTTTGAGCTTGTGTGTAGTCACAAACAAAGGAGAAACGTTAGTTCCTTAATTTTAGTATAATCAACATATACTAGAACTCTTATGAACAAACAACAGAGGTTACACAATTTTACAGACTAATTCTCACATTTCTAAGATAAATTCAGATAAATATTTCCTGCTACTATGCCCTCCATAGATTCAGAACAAAACTTCCCTTATACACATATCCCTTAAAAGCCTCATATTCCAAAATTTAAAAGTTTGTTTGGCCTGAATTGTGCTTCACTGAATTTATCATTTTTCATCAAGAACCTCTCCTAAAAAAGAAAAAAAAAAACTCCTTCCTGCCATAGAATAATTAGGAGGCAGTTAGCTGAAAAATTGGTTCTCATGGACAAAGGAAAAAAGAACATTCTTTACCTGATTTCTCTTTTGTCGTTAAGAAAATTACACGGTCCAACGTAACCCTGCATACACAAGTCTATATTTACATAGTTTGTATTCCCACAGATAATGTTATGGTCTCTGAGGTGCCTCTGGTTTAATGCAAGATTTTGGAGAATAGCATGAATTATCTCTGCAGTGATTTCATGCTGAATTTGCAGTGGTACATAGCACACAGTAAAAATGGAAGAAAAGCTTCTCTGGACACACACAGTACTTTATCTTCCTCCAGAAAATAAGTGGCAATAATATTTGTAATATGCTTACAGATGGAACCCCAGGCTCTGCAGAGATAAGTCTTATGACAAATCACTTAACCAAGACGGAAAAAAAGTATTACTTGTGTTAAATTCAAAATTAGCATTTTGACCCAGACAGTCAAAAAAAGAAAAAAAGGCATCATTAGTTACCTGAAGTCAGTATGAAATTTGCAAAAGGTAATGTTTAGTAATTGCACTTTCTGTAGCTACAGAAACAAGCAACATAAAATTCTTTGTGTGTGATGAGTATGTGCAAATACAAACTACTGCTGTGTTTGGTCAATATAGGAAAGAAAGAGATATTCAGTGTTTAGAAACCTGCTTGTCTCTCATTTACAATCTTTCTTTTTTTTTCCTGAAAGAAAAATAGGAATATGCTTTCTTCTTCCTTTGTGATTCTTGTTTTATATCCCTTTCCTTTTATCCTTTCTCTTTCTTATCCTTTGTTTGGGATTTTTGATTTGAGGTAGAATAGATGGCAAGGGAAAGATACACATGCAACGCAATGAGCTGTTGCATTGTTTCCAATATTTCAAGTCTAATACAGTTAGTGCTCTCAAGATCAGAAATTCTTTGTGAAAAAACTCAAACTTGCTTTGACTACTCCCCTAATCAGAAGGAGGAGAAAATAAGAAAATTATCTAATTCATTTTTAAAAATTAATTAAAGCGATCCTGGTATCACAAGCACAGTAGTACTGTTATCAAAAAACTACCACATAATTCCAGGAAGAGCAAAGATTTAACTGAGTGTGACTTCCCTTTAAAAAACTTGGACTTCTTTGAAGTATAGGCTTATCCATCAATTTTCTGCTGATTGTATTGTACCTATATTGCTTTGTTTAAACACTAGTAATCCAAACCCAGGGCTTCATTCCACCTCAATATATTTGTCTTAGTATGATAAAAATACTAGTTAGCTGGTGTAGCTTGCTACCATGCACATAATGTAGAAAAAACTTTTAAGTACCTAGTAATGGTTTCTCTTTATTGCATGATATTAACACAAGTTTAGATTATGGCCTGTTTAATGATGGAAAACTCTTTAAGTACCCTCTTTAGACATTCTCCTCTACAACTTGAAGTAATACATGTACTGAGCAAGTACAGATGCCCATGAGAACAGATGTTTTCCTTCTGTTATTTTTTCAAATTTCAGGTCACTTTCCAACTGAAAAATTATTTTCTGTAAGTAAATGAGAGTGGCTCAGAGAAAAACTTTTACTGAATCCACATTGCACTTCTCAGAAAATCACTGAAAACTCACTAATAGGAGGTATGAATCAAACCTCTCAGGTTAAGGCTATCAGTCTCGTTCTTTAATTCATGGATAATACAGAGACTCTCTCACAGGACTAATAGTACAGTATCAGCAGTACGTGGTGCCCCGTTAGGGCAAACGGGCATTCCAGATGAATAGATTAGTTCAATATACTCTCTTTGCCATCTGCCAAGTCCCCTGCTCCACCTAGTAGCTTAGTTCTCATCATCTGTTTTCTAGCCAGTAACATCCATCAAAATTGAGCTAATTTAGGAAAATACAGCATGAAGCAGATAGTCAGCTGCAGGAGGAGAAGCCAGAAGATGACATGATGTAAGAAAGAATATGTTCTCCTTCAGCCTTCCCCAGTCAGGGAAGCAGAAGGGGTAACCACAATAACACTAGGCACTAAAGCAAACAGAGAATATTTGTCTCAAGTATAAAATAGCTAAGCATTAAAAATCATGAATTCTTTAGGTATTCTGAAAAATAAGCACTACACTATACCATTTAATTGTGATTCAAAAAACTCAAAGCACCCCTTCTGTTGCTAGAAATAAGGTTTAGGCAGAGCAGCGCCCAGCACCTTAGTTTCCTATACCCAAGTATATGTCCTATACTACTGTTGCTCCCGTCAGGTAAAATTTTGTAAAATGCTGGGATTTTTACAAGGATTTGGCTTTGACCATTCAGAAAACATTTTTAAACCTTCTAACCTCTCTTTTTAATGCTTATCTTGTACATAGGAAACCGAGGTACATGTAACTTAAATTACACAAGATCTTAAAGCTCATGAAGAGATGATCTCTCAGCTTCCAGTCCAGCAAGTTAGTCACACTACCTGTAAATCAGAGAATAAATTGAAAGCCTGTTTGATGCTGAAAAAAGGTGATCTACAGCAGCTAAACTTTTATTATCAGCCTATACGAGAACAAATCTCTACTTTAAAATTGAGAGTCCTGTCCATTGGGCTTATTTTATTCTGACTTAAATCAGACAAGGATTTGTGAAGTCTAGTTTTCTATTGAGGGAACAAGACTGTGAAATTCAGAGAAGTGACAAGTCAAGTTCTGTAATGCTCAGATCCACGTTATCCCATTTTTTAAGAGCACAAAAGTTTTGAGAACAGCTACTATGACAAGAGCAACAGAATATTACATTGCTTTGTGTTTCGTTGGGTATGTCTTTCCTCTAATGAAATTAAATTTGGACTGCTGAAAACAGAAGCAAATCAAGGCAGACAACCACACAAATCTTCCATTCAGCTTGTAAGGGCAATAAAAGTCCTCAAGAGCTGAATTTTTTCTTGTTAATGAAGTACACACATGCGATTCACAAAAGCTCACAATGGCAATAAACCTAGATGCATAGCCTGGAATAGAATACTGCTCGGGAAAGTTACAAGTAAAATGTTTTTTTCACTCCGCCCCCCATAATCCACCTGCAGCACAAAACATCACAGGGAAAAAGAAAAGAAAAGAAATGTTATTAAAAAGGCTTATTGTTATTAAAAATACTCTGAGGCCTTTCCTGATGGTTACGTAAGTACAGTAAAAGCAAGACGTTCTTGGCAATCAGCATAGCTTCACTGTGCTTGCTACACTGGTTTCATTAACTATTACATCATGCTTAATTTCCATAATTGGCTTCAACTTCACTTTATAAGCTAGTCTAATTTAGTTTTTATGCATATTTCAATTTAATACAGTTTGTTCTCCACTGTAAACCCTTCATGGGCCACATATTCAGCCTGTAATACCTCATTTAGAGCTTTCCCTTAGAGCAAAACTATAAAGACAAAGACCACAGTGTCTAGGAAGTGACCTTTCTTTTAGCTCTGACAGTTAAAACTCTCATCCAGGCTCTCTTCGCACACATTTGACTCGCAAAACCTCATTTTGTGCACACAGGACACAAGGACACACTCCCAACAAAATATAAGAGCTGCATTTCCTTGACTCGATTCTTTCCCTAATGTAAGCTTCTCTACTAATTCTCTTTTCCACACACAAGACAAAGTTTGGTTTTTAGCCTTAACCTCCTTGGCTTCTCTGTACATTTAAGTACAATTTCTCCCTTTCATCCGGACCCGTGGTTAAACATGATCAAATATTCAGGGACTTTGCATGTGGCACATCAAACTCCACAGAGTACCCGTTCCTCTCATAAAATAACCCCTCGGCTTCTTATTCCCCATTTCACTGTTCAGCTCCAGCGTACCCTCAATACACCCATCTGCTCCACTCTCAATTCACATCTCCTCCGGCTCTCCTTTTATGATGACAACTGCAAGGATGAGCTAACAAAGGTCATTCCTTCTTTTATGTACCTTTCTTTCTATGCGCTCCACTTTTACTGAGTAAATTCAGAATGTTTACTGATCTAATATACCCAGTTCTCACCTTTTTCCCCCAGTTTTACTTCTGTTATAACCTGTTTTCAAATGTCTAAAATTAGAATGATATCTCCTGAGGAATGAGCACACTTTGTTATCTGAAGCCCGACAGGTTTTGTAGCACAGCTTTTACAGACACAGTATCGTATATAACACTATAACATATAGAATAAGTGAAAAGATGACACTAACGTAATAGGGAGCCCAGCAGACCATCGTTACTGGCTGCCTTTCAGAACAGAAGTGCACTTTAAAGGAAAGGACCGAGCAGAAAGTGAGGCGTTATTTGGATAGTTTTGTTACCCACTATGCGTTAAACCTTACTCGTTTTAAAGACACAGATGCCTTCTATGCTGGGGAAATGTTTACATTGCTAACACAACTAAGCTCAGCAGTTAATCAGAGTTGAAGTCTCAGCATAACTATTCCTCCAGCTGCTACCTGCATTAACAGAGTGGGTACGTGCCCATTTCTCCAATGGCCTACTGAAAGCATGGTAGAAGGAACTGTGCCACACTAAGAAGCTATTCCCATCCATTCCTTTTCATCCAAGTGGTCCAGGATCTTATAATGCTCACCACATAGGGAACTAAAGTCTTTACCTTTAGTAGGAATTAGTTTTTCACAACCCCTCGGATCTTGCGATTTTTAAGCTGACAGAAATTGTCAGTAGCTTATTGACTTCTCCAGAGGAGCCCAATATTTAAAAAACCAAACAGGAAGCTTGTGATGACCAAGAATAAAATTACATTATGTATCAACTTTCAGGGGAAAAAATAAATCAATCTTTATTCCTGGACTGAATGCAATCCAGCCACAACAGTTTAACGTTCTCCAGTAATCCTCTAAATCTTAGATTTGTACATCACACAACCCACAGCACTTCCCAAACCATTCTGCAAATAAATAGGTCAGGAGACATATTTATCAGTTAATATGATATTATAAGGCTCAGATTAGGGCAAGGGCCTTGGGATAGTGGCCACAGAGTCACTCTCAGACATAAGCCAATAACCCACCAGCGATGCAATGCACAGCTGACTGAGCTGGCATCAGAAGCCCATGAGCAGAGCTGTGGCAGGTCTCAGAGCACCCAAGAACTATCCTGGTCTGTCAGCAGAATTCCATAACAACAGTAAACATAGGGATGTTTCACTACAGCCTCCCACGGTCCAACTGTTTTTGGAAGTAACAGAGGGGAAAGTAATAGAAAGTTTGGTGACTGAGTTCACGTTTGAGATCCCCCTCCAAACTAATTCCAGTAAATATTACTTACTGGCATAAGTGGCTTTAGGATCAGAGCCCTGAAGTAGAAGTGGTGCCAGAACTGCAAACAGATCTTGAGCTTTTACAGCCATTCACCTCCAGTTCTAAATGGCTTCCCATGCCTAGATAATTTCTTCCTTGTTTCCCCCCCTTACACCTCACCCCACAAAAATACCAGTTAACCAAAGTTTTAAAACTGAGGATCATCTACCAAGGAACAGAACCTCAAAGCAGTTCTTTGTCCTTATTTTTTGCCCTAGCTAAACTTTCTTAATGCTTAAAGCCCTTCACTACTCAATATATACCCTGTTGCATTTGCCTTAGAGGTGAGGGTCCCTAGAGGTAACAGCAGACAAATGTGGAGCAAGAAAGGCATTAAATCACACCAAAAATAATCAGAATGGGTTAGTTTGACACTACAAAAGCAAAATTAAAGTCCCAGAGGAGTACATCCCATTCCCAATATCAAGTCCAAACCAAAAGGGCTTTTCCCCTGCAAAAGTGTAAGAACTTTCAAATAATTTATAGGTGCAAAGACTTTTGCCTGGATTCTCTTCAGCAGAGCAGTAATTTCTCAATCTGAGTTAAGTGGGCTCCTACTCAGCTTTCTCATTGCTAGCAACAGACTTTTCCTTATTGTGGCTTTTGCACAGCAGGAGCTTCCTGTCCTAGATCTTAGCAAAGTGAGCTTTATTCTGACAGTATTTATACCACTTTTGTAGGAGTTGACATTCAGCCATTACAGCACATCAGATACCAAACAGAGCCCTCAGACAAGGAACTTAAAGGCTTGAAAGTCTCTTTTGTGCAATAGAGTCAAGTACTATAGGTCTAGTGTACGTTCTACTTTTTTTCTAAACCGTAACTATCCTTCTACCAATATTGGACACTATCCCTGGTCAGTTTTTCAGTGACTTCAAGTGCACAGATATACTTTATGAGCCAGTTACTTCTTGGACATAGTACATAACTTGTTAGACTGTACAGTACCTTAGGAGATCAGTATCTATCAGAGTTTTTGATTTTCTGAAGAGAGTCACTTCCAAAACATGAGTGAGTGGCAGAGTGCTTTGTGCCAAGCTCCTGGATGGGCTCTGAGCTGGCTTTCCCACAGAGCCCTCACCATGCTGCAGGTTGGCCCCAACCTGCTTTTCTTTCTGTGATCTCAGCTCTCAGCCTCTCTGAAAATAAGGCAGCCAAGCGAGCCAAAGAGTGGATGGAGCTGTGGAGTAAGGCACAATCTGAGAATAACTTTCACTTTGGAACAGTAAAATCAAGTACAAGCAACTAAGGAAGAGAGGCTGCAGTGCACACTTAGGTAGCTGCCAAGGGCCTGTCAACGCCAAGACCATTTTAACAAAGGCAGAAGGGATTCTCTGGAACTTTTAAGACTCAGAACAGCATTTTACCTTACATAGCTGCTTAATTCAAGAGGATATCCAGCTGAGGCTGGGTGAAGTCTCTCAGTCCAGGTTTTCCTCTTAACTTAGACAACCAATAGAATGTTTTGGTAACACCAGCATTTGGTGTTACAGTGATGTAATAAGTTTTAAGAGATTTCTCTTCATAAAATAAAATTGTGTGCAAATGTTTAAAGACAAAGTTTTGTTGATAATTTCTGACACAGCGTTTTAATATTCCAATGATTTTTAAGCCTTTACATACTGATTTACCGGGTTTTTTTTAGCCTTTTCATTGATTTTTAGTCATAGATTGTACTCATTTTAAAGCAATAAAAGCTCCACATGCAAGGCATTGTATCTCTTGACATGTATTTAATATTTCAATATAATAAAACTATCATTTGGGCCAAGCAAAATGTTTCATTCAACCCCAAATACATTTTCTGCTGTTTCAAATCACTAAAGAAATATTTTTATGTTTTGTCAACCCAAGGTGATTTCATCCTGTTTCCAGAATTGCTAGTTAGCTAAATAATAAGAAAAAAAAAAGCAAAAATCAAACACTCTATATACCACTATGTTTTGGATTGCTACATAGAACTTTCAAATTTAAATGTCCACTCTAGGCTTAAAACACTATTTGTTGGGGTTTTTTTCACATGTAAATACCTCCTATAGGCTTTAATTGTGCCTGACAGAAATAAGAATTTTGCATGACAGAACTAGCCAGTTGACAAACAGATTCACTTAATGTACTGTGTGGTATTCATATAGGGCTCTGGGCATCCCATCCTGTTCTTTATCATCATCAAGAAGTTCTTTATCATCATGTCTAGAACTTAAAAATACAGTTTTAAAATAAAGGATGCTGAGTTTACACAACAAGTTCTATAATATTATATAAAATCATACAAATTATTGCATAACTTGTTTAATATACATATTTCTATATTCTTTTAAATTGATTGCACAATTACATTATGTAAAAATATGTAATGCAATGCTCAAAACCCATTACCTAGAAATTACAGGAAAACCTAATTCAACTTTCCTTCTTTAAAATAGTGGAAGACTTCTTAGTTACTGCTTAGAACTGTTGTTTTGAAGTCATGGCCATGAATCAAGAATTGAGGGAATTTCTCTGCATGTGACTTATCTTGTGTCACTGAATGCCCTTTGAAAAAAAAATATGTAACCGATTCCTAGCTATTGAACAATACTCACTTATAAACACACCACATGAAAATTAATGTTTATAAACTATCCCCTGTTATTTGCTTTGCAATAGAACTGCACACACCTCCGCAAACACCCCTACAATAAAAGTTAGAGAGCACAGGTTGCCTAACCAAAATTGGTTCAGCCTTGTTTGCATTGTTATACAATTGTTAATTATGTGGTCTTACTTCCCCCCCATAAGCCTCCCTCCCATGCCATCCAATACACTGGGGGAGAAGGGGGGGGAAGGAACTCAATAAGCAGAATGAAAAGCAAAGAAAAATAGCACCTATGCCTACTGATTACCCAGTTCAAAACCAGAAAAATCAGCTCAGACATGGGTCCTCAGTATTATCAATTCTATAGTCTAGCTAAAGTCTCAGCCATTATTTCTGACACCTGGTATCGATCTAGAGGTTTGCAAATCAAACTAAAACATCATGGCAACCCAGGTGGAATTAGCAACCTAAAATTTGGTTTAGGCAGTTTGCTAAGCAGAATTCTGTAACAAATGCATTAAAAGTGCTTCACACACACTTGTCTTTTGTCTTTTTGAAACTTCAATACAAAAGATTCTAATTTCTAGTAACTGCACTTATAGTCCCCCATTCAAATTCAAAGTCTCTTATCTTAAGAGATTTTTGTGGTTCATTTTTTTGGAAAGGGGTTGTTAGTTTGGGGTTGGTTCCCCCTCCATTTTGAAGCAGTAAAGAGCTGTTTTAAATTTTGAAAGAGCAACAAAACTGAGACCTGTTATCTCAGATCTAAGTCAAGAACCTCGCAGATACCAGGAGAGGGACAATGTTTGAGGTTATCGGCCAGAACAGCTATTCCTTGGCAGACAATACATAGCATGCAGTGAATCCGCTGAATCCAGTCTCTACCTGATTATTACATATTTGCGTGACTCATTTTGCTTGTTGGCATAATAAGGTCACCAGAAGGTGAATCCTGCTCTCATCCTCTTCCACTCTGCAGGTCTGCAATCCACATTCAGCACGCTGTCACATTCAACTAACTGCCAGCACACATACGATGCTCTTTTTGATGAGCAGTCCGAATCTCCCTACAACACGTTCCTTCTCACACATGCCTCTCAGAAGGAGATAAAGATACACAGGCAGAAGCCAATTACTTCGGATCAAAAAGAGAGATTAACAAAAGAACCAATGGCAGTTAGATGCTGAAAGTCATGAAAACTGAGCACCTAATTCCCATTTGGCATTTGAAAAAAATCTCCCAGTCACAGCTGAATCATTTGCTAAAAGTTTTGTTTGAGAAAAATCTGTATTCTGATGCTAGCATTGCTGCTAACAGATCTCACTGTTTCAACTAGATAGAAAACGGGGCATGAGACCAACTGTTCTTATAAAAGAATTTTCACAGAAAAAAAACCAACCCAACCCAGCAAATGGAAAGGATGGAAGGAAGGACGGAAGCAAATCGCTTCCTGAACAAGTTTACCAATTAAATATCACTAGTATTCACTGAATGCACTGCTTATGGAACAAGACTGCCTTCAAAAGAAGAAATTACTTTCCATTTGAGAGAACAAAAGGCTAACCATATAAATCCATTGTCATTGGGTTTTGTTTGATGTTTGTTCTGAAGTTTAAAACAAACACTGTTTAGATAAGCCCCAAGACTTTCATAATTAGGTACAATTTATAAGTCATTCATTGGCATTCATTCAAATGTGCTTAATACTGTAGACACACATTGTTAAGTGATTACACTTTATGGTGTTCTAGTCTTTGGGGTTTGCTAATGGGATACAAACTTTTCCCCTCCACATGGGTAATTAAAAAACAGTTGTCCCCTATTGCTAGGCTGAGTCAATGTTCAGATCCTGTCTGCTTCCTGGCCAATGTCAAATCAACAGCACAGGATGAAGGACCACGTAGAATAAAAGCAACATTTTTGTTCTTCTTTTAAGAGGGAAAAGCATCCAGCAAGGTCATTCCCCACAGATAAATTGGAAATCACCACCCTCTCAGTTGATAGTTTTTCCTTGATATGTGAATAAGTCTTTTCAACTTGGCACTGTATGTTTTTAACAAAGCTAGTGCTTCCACATTACATTTTCTTAGTCTGTTGAGCATCAGCTTTCTTCTTGCTTCAGAAAAATTCTATTACCTACATCAACATTTTCATCTCATTAAAAGTCATACATAATTACCCCATCCTCATGGATTATTCAAAGCACTCACATGAGCTTCCACTCAGCTTACTCTCCTGCTTCCATCCCCCTTCCACAATATTCACGTCTCTCTCCAGCACCTTGAGCATCTTGGCTGTAAGGAAAGGGGCACTTTTCATCTGTAACAGGAACAGGCCAGGTTCATGAATCCTTGACAAAACACTCTTTCCTAGAAACCACTATAAGGAAAGGGTCTTACCTTCCTAAGTCACTGCAAAAGCTGAGTGAGAGAAAAAAAAAAAAAAAAAAAAAAAAGAAAAAAGAAAACCCACATCTCTTTTCTTATTCATTAAAAAAAAAAAAGTTCTTCAGGAAGATATTTCTACTCATTTACACCAACTCATTAGCTACCAAAACTGACCTCTGCTTTTAAACAGCATTTCTCCCTTGCAAATGGCCTTTTCATTAAAATGAAATGCTGCTTGAAGACTTTGCAGAGTTTGCCTTTGGTAGACACTGCACATTGTCATCAAATTGTATACAATTAACCTGAAATTAGAATGAACTGCAGAAAGGCAATTAAAGGAAACCATCAATGAAATTAAAAAATTTTGGTAACTCTTTGGTGAATTTTTTTTGGAACAAATACTCATGGGCTTGCAACAGGGTCTATTCAAGACAGGTCCAAGACGTCACACAACATGGTGCAAATCTGTCATTCTATAGTACTTCCACATAAGTATTTGTCTTGCCACACCAAATTTTGCTCAAGTTTTTCTCTGATACTCTTAAACACTAGAATATCTCTCTGATATTCTTAAACACTAGAAGTGCATTCTTCTTGACTCATTAAGCCTTACTAGTTAGTGTAAAAATGGACATAATGCATTCTCTGGTGTTTGCTTGATGAGGTGTTTTTTGTTGTTGTTATTTTGGTTTTTTAAACAATACAGGGAACAATTGTGCAACTAAGACACAAGAAAAAAGTCCTCACACACCATCTCATGGTGCTGTCACTAGAAAAGCACTTAGGCTCCTCAGCTCCACAGCTTGATGCAAAATTCTGGGAAGCCACTAGGGACTTTGCATTTACTTCACAGGGTTTTGAATTAACTCTTCCAGAGCATGAGAATGCAGAGACTAATGTCATTATGGATTTTGTGGAAACCAGCTTCCCATTCCATACCTACAAAGGACCCAATCATGTTCTCAGTGAGTCATAGCAAAGCAGCAAAAGATTGTTCTCTGTACCAAACAAATGAATATGGATCTCTTCATGCAAATAAACATATTTCCCAGAGCTGATCTCAAAATTGCCATGAGTTAAGGCACTGACACGATACTGGTAGTTAGTGACAAAGGGAAAAAACACAAGATGATGCCACAACTTTGGCTTGTATTATTATCACTCTCCCCTTTCTGTGCCTTCTTCAGCAGAGCCAAACAAGCCTCCATAGTCCATTCACATGTCAACATTCGGTCCCTTTTCTGTATTCTAATGTCTTTGCATATTGCCACAGTAGCAATTCACCTTGTTTCTTTTATCTGAGCTGGGAGTTTTCTCAGAGGAAGCAATAGTCCCTGGGCACAATGGAGAAGCACTGGGGACCACAAGAGGAAAAAGGAAAGCTCCATCTCAAAACAATTGGATTGCTGTTTGATTGTGAGGACAGCAAGCAGAAAGACAACCAGAACCTGTTGCTTTGCAGGAGTAACCCAGGTGTAAGCTGAGCACACCTCAGCATATGGAGCGAACTGAACACAATGAACTGCATCTCTATGGTAACAAAACTGCTTTTATTTTTGCTTTTACCAAAAAGACTCACTTTAAAATAGAGATGCTCAAAATGCAGTTTTGCAGTCCTGTTTCAAAAATGTGAGAAGAAACAAGAGACCTTTACTTTGCATTATTTAAACAAAAAAAAAATCTACAGTATAAGCATCACTGTATCCTTGTCTACTCTCCTAAAACAGCCCCAGAACTGAATGTCAACAAGTCATGACAATCTGAGCACCTAACTCTGTGTCACAGAATCCTAGAATGGTTAGAGTTGGAAGGGACCTTAAAGATCTTCTAGTTCCAACCCCCCTGGCATCGGCAGGGATACTTCCCACTAGACCACGTTGCTCAAAGCCGCATCCTGCCTGGCCCTAAACACTCCCACAGATGGAGCATCCACAGCTTCTCTGGGCAACTTATGCTACTGACTTACCACCCTCATACTAAAGAATTTCTTTCTAGTATCTAATCAAAATCTCCCCTCTTTCAATTTAAAACCATCACCCCTCATCCTATCACTCCACTCCCTGACAAAGAGTCCCTCCCCATTTCTCCTGTGGATCCCCTTCAGATACTGGAAGGCTGCTATAAGGTCTCCCCGGAGCCTTCTCTCCTCCAGGCTGAACAGCCCCAGCTCTCCCAGCCTCCCTTCATAGGAGAGTGAATCAAACCATCCCTCTGATCATTTTCTTGGCCCTTTGCTGGACCTGTTCCAACAGGTCCACGTCCTTCCTGTGTTGAGGACTCCAAAGCTGCACACCATACTCCAGGTGATACGATTTTACAATATATAAATCACGTACTTTAAGGCAATCCGAGGGTAAAATTATACCTGGAAGGACATCCTTCTAAGTTTTGAGTAATTCTGCAGCTTTTATAAATAACACCAAGTTTCAGACCTCAAAGAAATGTTGGCTATTATTCTTGTGCTGCTAATTAATGGGACATAAATTAGTTTCTTCTCTGTAACCTTTAGTTAGCTTCAGAGAACAAAGCTGAAAAGATAAAAGAAATTTTAACAGGTGGCAGGTAGCATTTTCAAGCTTCCATTATCATAAACAAATACATGCATGAGTTTCATAGTTTGATGAGATGTCTAATATGTGGAACTTTGTCACCACCTTGCCTTCCTGCAGATCATATCTACACAGCAGCTGTACCCCTGTGAAAATGATATGACCTTATGGAAACAGGACATTAGACTGCTGTGCTTGTGATTCACTGTTCCAGAGCCTCTGGGGTTTTTTGGTTTGGTGGTTTTTTTCTTTTTACATTTTTGGATTCATAAGCAGGACCTTAGGATTTCTAACTGTGGACCTCTCAGTGTTTAAAAAACCCCTCAAAATAACTACTGCAATAACAGGTGTCGGGTGTAACGTGCAATTTTCAAGAGGTTCATCATGCCAATTACATCACAGGATGACAACTACAGTGCAGCATTTGTATTTTATTTTCTTTTTAAATACTTTTAAGTAGCTGTTTCCAAATTAAAGGATTCAGCCTGTTCCAACACTGAGACTGATTCACATCGCCTCTGTAGCCAGATGGAGCTAAATTACTTCCCAGTCAAACATGAGGGAGCTTGGCTTGCGGTTCAAGTCATGGGAGAAGAAGGGGAGATGTCAGGGTTATTGGGATTTTTTGGTGGTTTTTTGGATTTTGGCGTTTGGTTTTTATTAGTTTTACAGGGGGCAATTTTTTGTATTCATACAGGTTGGGCATTCACGCTAGTCTCAATTCTGTTATTTGTTGCAGGTATAGCTAAGCATAGCAACAGTAATGGAAAAACATCACGTGAACTGCACAGGTCACAGAAGGCAACTCTAAAAGGGACATAACCTGACTGTATTTTACAATCCACACATTCAGTGCACAGTTATTCCAGCAGTGCCCTGTCTCCTAGAGCAAAGAACAGAAGAAAACCTCATCTACGCTAAGTTCATCGAGGATGCTTCAGTTTGAAATTAAAAGGGGGGAGGGGGCAGATGACATGATTATCTAGCTTTCCAAAAGGTTTGAGCCAATAAATTCTCTGTTTCCCACAGCCAATGATACCAGAAGCTGGAGGTTCAAACGATAATATCCACCTCTTTTTATGAAAAATAATGTGGTTTGTAAGGACTTGGTTTACTACAGCAGCCTCTCCCACAATACTTCAACTGCCTTATCCAGTCAGATGGTTGGTTTTCTAATACTGTTTGTATTGTATTACCTTACTTATTTCTTGAACATCTACATATGTAACTAGGTATTAATTTTTATATTTTGATTATGAATCCATGATAGAAGGGGCCGAACTGACTACTACAATTCACAGAATACCAATAATAAACCAGCAAATTAACACATGTAAACACTGACTTTCTGCCAACAGCTCTCAACCTCTTAAGCTACTGAGGGTGAATTATAGTAACAAATAGATGAGGCAGGAAGGAAACCATTTTTATAATTACTGAATTAAGTATATTGAGATAAGCTTGGAATCTTGATTAAGAACTGTGGCCTTTCCTTAAGCACTGTATAGACAAGTAAGCAAAAGTGCTAGTCACAACAGACAAAATAAAATGGTTGAGTATTGATAACTGCAGGCAGTTTTTAAGCAGTTTTCTTCCAAAGACTATGCATAAAACTTATTCAAAAATTAATTGAAGTATCCTGTATGAATGATAGCAAGAGGAACATGCCTATTTAAAAAATGGCTAGTACTATGATACGAAAAAGAACAACATTATGTATTTTCAAAGTTTTCATGCATTTTATTTTGTAATTATGCAGTAGTGCTTGTTTATATGCAAAACCCTTCTTGGAATGGCATACAAATCAAACAAGGCACAATCTTTCTTTCCTAGTTAGATTTTCCAAATTCTTCCTCAGTACAAGCAACTGTAAAAAGCACGTAATTTCATTTACAAAGTGCTTTCTATGCACATTTGTTCTGTATGCAATGCCACAGGTGCTCTTTGTACTTCACAGACTGAGCAGAAAGTGTATAAAATGCAGACCCTGTAGCATACTTACTGGCTTGTTGCTAGTCTGGAAATGCACCTGTAAGTCTGGTTCCTATGATCTACATAAAATAAAAACCGCAAGATTTACTCATTCCCAGAAGTTTCTCAGAACCAAAAAATGCTTACACTCAGAGAGGCGCACAATTTTGCATGGAAGTTACACATGAAAAAAGAATCACAGCTACCAGACATTAGCAGGTTCAAAAAAAAAAAAAAAAAAAAAGCAGTTTTACAGTATACAGCTATGACAACTGACAGTCAGGGAGAAACCTTCACTGGTCCTGACTCCACCAGTTAGGATATGAACCACTGCCGGGTCTAGCTAGGATTGAAGGAAGTAGCTGGCCACACCAAGAGCTACTCAATAGTCCATCTTACTACTGTTGATCAAGAGATGCTGGGAAAGAAATTCTCCCAGCTTCTTGTAGTTCTACCATAGCTTAGCATATAAGGAACTAGTAAGACAAACTTTTTGGCAGCAGATGTTATTTCTGATCACTCAATCTCCATTTCAGTTATAACTTTGAAAACTATAAAGAAAGTCTTACAGTGATGTAAAGTATTTAAATTAACAGTTCAGCAGTTGGTCCCAAAACCCACAAAAAATGCCTAAGATAAAAATAGATTAAGTCACTTAACCAGATCAAACCTCACGGGTGACAATCTAAATCACAGAGAGAACAAAGCATCCGCCAATCTTCAACTCTACATTTGCAAACACATTTGAAGGTTTTCATTTCATTTAGTATCCACTGGCATAAAGGGGGTGGTGCTGTCAGAGACGGGACAAGGGAAAAGGGTAGAGCAGGAAATGGGAAACATCTCCTTTCTAGTTTACTTCTATGTAGAAAGCAACAGCTACCACACAGTTTTAACTTCCTAAGCTAGCAGGACTGTGCTAGCCCTTCCTTAAGGGACATGGGAACCATGAGACACAGACAGGTGTGACAAGTGTATAGAGCACGTCCCCAGTGCACTACAGGCTCAACTGAAAGGCTGACCTGTGGAATCAGTACCCTTTCCCAAAGGTACGGTTGCTCAGCCTTCCTGCACAATACAGACTAAGAGAGACAGAACAGCATTTGGTCTTTTTTCCTATTTCCACGTACATTTCTCAGCAGACATTTTCAGCAAAGACGAATCTTTGTGTACCTATGTGTCCTACATACAAGAATTTTATTATACATCCCTACTGGGAGACTATGTCCATCTCAAGAGTAATGCGGATGTTTAACACTCTCACCTGCTGCTCATACAGTATACTTTTTCTGCTCCTTCCCAGCACAGGAAAGAAGAAAGCTCTCTGGAATTTTTATTTGATTCCAAGTGAAAACAGAACTAAGCTTCAACCTCTCACCTATAGTTCCCACATTATAGCATATGTGATTCTAGCAACATACATGAGCATCAGGTTTTGCTCTAGTAAGTTAGATCACTCAAAAGGTGGTCCTGAACTACTGGGGTTGGGCTGATTTTCGAAGGCATTGTATGTCTGTTAAAACTCAAAGGGATTGAAAGCAAGAATTCTTATATTCTCACAATTCTACTTCTGCATCATTTAAAGTAGCTTCCCATCAACAAAGGGTTTTTCATCTTTGTGCCAATTCCTTACCTTGAAAAGTGACAGGAGTTTTGTTTGTTTTAAATAGAAGTTAACTGCATTGTGGAAATAAAGATCTAAATGGTAAGCAATTTGTATGCATTGAAAAATAGGACAGAGTGCAATTCCTACCACAAAAACGCCTCTCTCAAATCACTAAGAAGCTTGCTACTTGACAGAGTAACTGGTAGTCCTAAAGTAGATGCACAGCTGGACAAGCACAAATCCCTATTTGAAATTGGACTTATCCCTTTGCTAGTCAGACAATAATTCCAATTTTGTAATTCCATTGCCCAAGCACTACATGGGTCGGAAATCCTCTCTCAAAAAGGTGAATTCTCTCCCTCAAGTATGTTTATGAAACAAACATAATGGTCTCTGAGCCTTTCTGAAGCAGAGAACCAAGTCTAGTGGAGAAAACCTACAGTGGCATGAAATAAATTATTCTCTCAAATATTCAATCAAGTATCACTGCAGCTACCATCAGCAGACAGGAGAGCACAACTATACCAATCTTAACTGTTTCTCCTCAAAGGAGAGCACTTTATGGCTGCCGAACCAACTCTACTGCAGTGTGATAACAACCAGCTGTACCTGGAGATTAAAGGTTCACCTATGAAGTGCAAAAGTTGCAGGTGTATTTTTCTTGGGATGAAAAGTCTTAGAGAGCCTGCTGTTTCAAATCATAAACCAAAAAGCAATCAATGGAGATAAGCTTGCAGATAAGAGCTGCCACTATTTCCCATACTTCTCCATTTTCTTTAAATACACAACAGACGAAAACAGGTCATTTGTAACTAAAAATTTAATGCTCTAGTTGCTCCTTTTCCATTAAAAATAATATTAAAAATCAAAATAACCCATTTATAAGATCACAAACAGCTATAGCTTCACCACTAGTTGTGATGCCATGCAGGGCAGATTACATCTTTACATGGGGAAATAAGCACAAAAAGCATCTGGAAAGCTTAAAGGAAGAAAAACTAAAGCAAGTAGAAAAGTGAGAGGAAAGTAAGCTAAAAGCAGGGTAATCATAACTGAAAATATTTGAAATAGCAGGAGACTTGTTCTGTAATATATAACATTTTGCAACAAGAGCCTGAAGGTTTGTAACTATGAATGCTGGCATATGTTCAATGTCTTGGACTCTTCAAAGAAAGTATTTATGATGAGCAATTGTGCATGTCCATATCAAGAGATAGTTTAGCTAAGTATAACTAAAATAGCCCAGTTCCAGCCTGCATTAGTAAATTAGAAAGAGTAAATACATGTACGTGTTCACTGCATGATAAAAATCCCAGTCTTCATCCTGAATGATTTAGACGAAGGAAGCACGTGATGTCAGCAGGTCATCTGAATGTGGAACAGACTGCCTGCTAAATAAAAATCTGTTGGGGCTGCTGAACGAAACTAAGTTAACTTGGCATGTGGACTCCTAACCCAAGTTGCTCTTAATTCACAGTTGCTTTTTTCCAGACAAGGGAATCTTGCTTACAAGACATTCACAGGGTACTAGGATGGAATGCAGATTCAAATATGTTTCATTCCTCCTCAGGAAAATTTCCCAAAGGGTACATTGCACTGGAAAAAAACAGAGCAACATACCATCTGGAAGTTCACAGTAGCAAAGATGCAAATAATTAGAGTTCAGAGTTGCGATGAGAATCCCTTCCCTTTCTCCCAGGGGGTCTCCAGAGTTTTGTTTCTTTTAACTAATTCGGTTAGACACCTGAAAGCTTGTGAATGAATGCAACAAGCAAGGCCAACCCTGACAACACACAGTCTGAGGCTCGTGGAACATCTTTGCCACTAGAGCTCCCGGTCCAGCCCTTTTGCCATCCCATTACAAGGCCACATCTGACCCACTTTGAGCACAGAGCTGGCACAATTGCATCAAATGGTTTCCTGTCTGCACATCAGCATGGCCAGAAGGTACATGAAACCTCATAATGCATAAGACCAAACTCCTTCCACCTTCCCCTTCAACAGCACCCAGATACCAAGCTGTGCTCTTCCAGACGAGAATGCAGGCTCAGGTCTTGGGAACTGAAGTGCGCAGCAGGTAAGAGTGTACAGGGCTGGGGTCATGCTTCACAGAGTAAAGGACACATCCTAAGAGGATCTTGAACAGGAGTGCCACTGCTTCCTCACTGTAGAGCACTATGAAGTGCTGCTGCAGAGTTTCAAGTTCATGTCTGTATTTAAGGATATCCCTTCTGACTCCATTAAAGTAGAATACTTTTTTTTGGGGGGGGTGGGGGGTGGGAAATTAACATGGTACCACAATGCCTTCAGTGTGCAGAGAATCCACAACTTTAGACCTTCAACAGACAGAGATCTTCATTATTAGCATCGTCCCAAGGGCTACACACATACATATTTGAGCAGCTCATTTGAGTTACAGCTCCTTAATGACAGCGCCTGTCTCTCTGCCTTAGCAGTTATGCAATTGTTCCCTTTAGCCTGTGACCTGATGACAAGCCAAGATGATGTGAATGAATATGCCACAGTCCATTCCCTTTTTTCTTAATTCTTCTGGAATTACTGAGTTCAGGCTGGCAGGGTTTCAAAGTACCAGAACTTAATTCAATCTTGTTTCTTCCTTGGTTTTGGGGTGGGTTTTTTTTGGTTGGTTGGTTGGTTTGGTTTTTTTGTTTTTTTTTGGTTTTTTTTGTTTGTTTGTTTGTTTGTTTGTTTTTTTATGAATCATACTGTATGGTAGGGAAAACAGAGAGATGTGATGGGGCAAGAGAGCTAGACTAGAACTAGTTCTCATAAAAAGCAAAAGGACTATAGTGAATCTTACTGTCATAACTAACATTTAAAATGCCCAGAAAAATATCTTTGTAATCATTACACTGAAAAATGCATAAAACATGTTTCCAATATGCATGACTTTACATTTAATTAAAACTGAACACAATAATTGTGTGTAAAATGGCAATTTAAAGAGTGCTGGATTTGAAGAGCTATATAATAAATACTGACTTCTGCATGCTAACTATGCACAATTGTCACAGGCTTAAAATGGAAACTTTAGGAGGCTTTAATTAATTATCGTTCCTCTTGTTCATAAACTTCACTTGCAAGATTTGACGCAGTTCCCATTCTTCATTTATTTGGCTAGCAACCTCCTTTACCAGCAAGGCTGATGATACCCCATATCACATGAATGCTCTTGCCACTCCTTTAGCTATTTTGAACAGAAATTGTTCACCGCTCATCACCAGCTTCATTACATCCAATTTAAATCCTGTCCAGTAAAAGACCAACCCTGTACTTCAAGAACCAGAGTTCTGCAGAAAGTCTTGCTTTTCAAATCTTAATTTCTACTGCAGAATGAGAATAAGCACAAAAATATCCAAGGATAATTATTTTTAAAATTAGGTATTTTTCAAGCCTTGTAAGGAAAGGCGTTCATCACAACTTGATAAGTAGAGAAATCATTAATCCTTAGCATTGCTTATTCAAGTTTCCTCTAGGCCATGGATCAAATTCAGATCCAGGGAAATGACCCATCTGGAAAAGGAAAGCAATCAAAAAAGCTGTAACAACTCCAGTCTTTCTCTAATAAAATAACCATAGAAAAAGATGTTGCAACTGCAACTTTAAGAGGAAATAAATTGTGTAATATCATAAAACAATTTAAAATAAAATTAAAAAAAAAAAAAAAAAACAAAAAACAAACACAAAACCAGACATCAATGCAGCAAACTGGATGTGCCTCAGAGAGTGAAAGAAACAGGGACAAAGTTGAAGGGATCTCCTGAGTCCATGTCTGGTGTTCCACTTGCTGAACTACCCAACCACTTCTCACTAAATAGTATTTATTTGTGGAAGGCTTTAGCAAACAGAGTGCAACAGCAAAGGAGAAATACATCTCAAACCAAATATTATAAAAGAATGGAGTAAACAGCCTCTTTACCAACTGTCTTTTTATATAGTATACTCTACCACAGCAGGAGATGAACAAAAGCTTTCCAGAAGCAATGTAAGAAGCAAAGTCTAGCAGAATTGTATTTGGAAATAGTCTGCTTTTTTTCCCAGGTCATATTATGTTTGAAAATAAATACCTTTTTATATCAGACATGTTTCATAGAAACCTTTCCAGAGCCCCTCACCTCCCATCATGCAAGAATAAAGATGTGTCCTATTAAAAAAAAAAAGGGTATAATTCTTAAAATTCTTTAAAATCTGATTGTTTCAGGATGAAGATCACAGAGAGAATCCTTTGCACAAGTCTTTAGTTCATCTCTGGAGTCCTTTGCCTTTATCTACCAGGCATCATTACTAATAATTCAACTTCCTGGACTTCTGATCCTACTTTCTGCATGGTGGCTTCTTGTTTACATCCTTTCAACAAAATTTTCCTGTTATATTACTAATTCTTTGCCAGCCAAGAAGCAATTTTCAGACAGTGAAATTGAACACTGAGCAACTCCAACACTACTCTGCAACAGGGAATTTGTAAAAGATGTTACAATTTGGGGCTTGAGAAATTTTTGAAGAGGAAGAGAAAATATTTTCTTAATTTTGTTTTAATAAGTTCTTTTTGTTTCCTAAGTAGTTGACATGAAATAATAGTTAACAGTGACTGCAGAAATCAAGAATTGCAGTCAAATAATTTTCTGTTTCCACATCACTTCTTAAAGGAAATAAAAAAAAAAAAAAACCAAACATATGGCTTGCTTTTAATTTAAGGGCACCATAAGAGAAACTCACACTGATTTACCCTATTTTTATGGAACTGTAAAAATAAATAGTGCAGGCAGAGCTCCATCATCTGTTCCACACAGTCAGGGAAGAGTCAGAACATGCCCAAATCCACTATGATGCAAATCATTTAACAATGGATAAGCTGGGAAGTACAGACACTGTACTAAGGGAGGTGGCTTGGCTCCCTGATGTTGGGTTTCTATTTGAAAGCCCTACCTCTGCATACAACTTGCAGGGAATGAAACGTCTACTTTGAAGAAAGGTAGAGACTGTGGTTCTCTTCAAGCATAAATCACAGTCTTCCTGACTGAAGAACTTTCATGCCAAGTTCACTACAAGTTTTAGCTTTAAACAGCTCCTCAAAAAGACTCTGCAAGCAAAATGTTTGTCTATTCTTTTAGGTATTTTTCCTCAGTACAGAACTTTCACACCTCTATAAAGAACAGCGAGACACACCACAACCATTCCTTTAGTAGAAACAGAAGTATGTAAGATTAATTGGCCATCTTCAGGCACTAAAAGAGATGAGCATTTGAAATAAACATAAGGGCAAGAAAATGAGAAGTAATTAACCTTTCTGGCTCATCTGTCTCCTTGTGCTTGCAACTGGGCATGCAGCTTTGTCACATCAATGAAAAAATAACTGATACAGTCACCAGTACTTTCATCAGCTCAGTATTCTTCAATGTTCTCTAGGAGATGAATAAAGCATTTTCCTGTTCTGAACTATCACCAGCATGAGAGAATACAGAGTCTATTTCCAAAAGGCAAAATCCATCAAAAAAATGAATTCTTTATTATACGAAGAGTTTTTGTGTCACATTTAGGCAACCAGTACAGATGCGTATCAATGAAAAGTGTGCTGCAATAGCCTTTTTTTGAGCTAATGTTCTCTGTATGAGGGAACAATATGTTTGGAAATGGGGAGCTCAGCTTTTTATCCAACCAATCCCCTGAATTTTTAAAATCTAAATCACTGATTCACTACAGGAATAGACTATATCACCAAAAGCCAAAGGGAGGTTGTGTGGAAAGCCAACAAAGACAAAAACAGGCTTGCAATGGAAACCAAGTGGGACCACTATTTTTAAGTCCTATTGGGAGGAGTAAAAAAAACCAAAAATCTGCATTTTCTGAGTATAATATCAAGATAAAATCCCATTATATAGTCCTTTAAATTACTACCCTTGCATTTTGTTTTCCAAAAATGTCAACAGAAGACTCATTTCAATAGAAATTTCAGTAGAAACTACCTTTTTTGTATATGGCCAACTCTTGTTCTAACTAAAAATAATTTTAAAAAGAAAGAAAAAAAAAAAAGACCAGAACAAACTTGTCTTGCGTCACAATGATGTTCTAAGAGCACAAGCCAATGCATAACCCCAGTTCTGGGTGGAAAGACCAACACCAAAAAACAGCCAAAGAATTTCTGAGATTTTTACTTGAGGTCAGTATCATCTCCAGTGAACAGAATGGAAAGGTCCATCCCCAGCTGGGCAAGTGATGTCTCAGATGTTCAGCTAAAGGAGCAGGACAGCAGAGTTGGCTGAAATAATTAACAGTTAAAAGTCAAGACTAAGAACATGCTAGCACAGAAGGAGTCTTCCTTTTGGAAAAGAAAATCAGAGACAGGCCTGTGAATTCCACATAGCCCTCCAGTCCTCTAACAAGCAAAGACTAACAGTCTTCTAGCAACTGACTTGTCTAAATTATCTTAAACTCTATTCGTATTGTACTGAGAGGGAACTAGAACCTCCTATGGGTATTTGCAGAGCACGCAACTGCGAAGAGTTCTTTTTTAATTTAGCATCCTTTTAACCTTAGATAACAATGACATTGTAAGTGCATCCAGTGGTGAGAACAGTACATTTCACATACATTAAGACTCCTTCCTCTTTCACTCCCACCCATTTTCCCACACCAGCCCCCAGAGTGACAATCTTTTGCAATTCATCATATTAAAGCCTGTCAAAATGAAAAATTATTCTCCACCACCATATAATCTCCATTTATTAATGATCAGGAATCCCTACCAATTTACGCAGATGCAGACTTCTGAAAAACACAAGATCTCTTCAAAGTAAGTAAAACTTGAATTATTTTAATTGCACATAATCTCTGGTCATCTCAAATTTTAGTTTTCGTATCCAAAAAGAGATGGCGATTCCGCCCTGGAGAGCACACCTAATAGTCTTGCGTACCTTGTTCCTTCACACACACAAGCAGAAGACTGATGGTGTGCCTGCAGCACAAAAACAAATAGTGGCAGCAGGATTGCCAAGCTTTAAAGATAAAAGCTTAGCAGCACAAATTCTACAAAAAAAAATCCACTTTTTTTTGCTAGTTCACTAGTTTGAGTTTTGTCCAAGACAAGACCACACAACAAAGGTTGTTACCATCTAATGCCTGATCTTGTGAGGGTCTAAATGATCCCAAACTGTAACAGTTAGCACAATCTCAGCAACTTCAATCTCTAGAGGCTACTCTGATTATGTCTGGAAGGGGTGGATGATTGTATTTAACTTCTCTGAGCACAAATCCATAGAAAAGAACCGTAATTATATGTGTCATCTTTACACCCAACTCTCTAGAGAGAAGCTAAAAACCAAATGGCTCCAGCAAGTAAGTGACCTCATCTTTCCTGCAGTAGTTCCCCAAGGACTGAGGCAGCTCATTGACAAAACTTTGAGATTACACCTGTATCTGCTTCTCAGGTTATGATTTTCCCCTTTGGTTAATCAAGGCCTTTTTACACAAGACAAAAGTTAATGCAATAAAAACTAATAAACCAAAAAATTAACAAGTAGCAACTTATAAGCAAGAGGAAATAAGGCTAGTGGACCCAATAATTGCAAAGAAAACATCAAACTATTTTTGCAAACGAGAACAAGGGTTTCTATTAAATCAGGAGAGGAAGGCAAAAGGCAGGAATTCAAAGTTTGATGGAGCTGAAACATTTAAGCTTCTGTTAACATTAATAATGCTTATTTCTGCATATATGCCATCCAATGGAGGCAGTATTCATACTAACATCTAACACTCCTAATCCCTGGAAAGACTAACAGATTTTTACAATGTTTGTGTATCCTGATGCATAATTCTTGTCTATTGCTTCAGCCCCAGATCTGAAAATAAATAAATACTGTTCTCAGCTCCAAAATGATTGCATTCAGTCTTGCTCCACTTACAGGTTATAGCCTTAGCATCATAAACCCCCACGCAATTAGAATTGGGAACTGCCTAACACATCTAGCTCTGGAAGGTCCCCAGATACATGACTTACAATCTGTAACATTTTTATAGATCATGAGGCTGGTTTAGATTGCTTTTATGAGATGTTTTAAAATTTATAAGTTTTCATTTTCCCCTCCCTTGGAGTCCTGTTATTAAGGAAGAGAGGCTTTATAGGTAGCAGGGAACAAAAAACTGACCAGACTCAAAACAAACAGAAAAAAAATCTGTAGAATTTTTCAACTCCTTCACTCTATAAAAGAGGCTGTTTTTAAGGATTATGTTAGTGTCATATGACACCATGTGTAATAATTCAAGATACTATTGGACACTTCTAAATTCATGTAAAGTCTACATTACATGATATGAAATCAATACTGAAATTCTAAGTATATAGTTCAATTAGAAACAAGTTTAGAACAAGGATGTTGTTTAACAAATAGGTTTTAAACTGGTAAGCATAAGTTTCTAGAGAATTAGAAATTTAACAAACAGTTAAACTTCTAACATTATAGATAAACTTCAAGTTTTTTAATGCCATGAAGTGCTGCACATTAGTCCTGTCATGCAAAAGAAAATTTGTACTTAGTAATAACAAAAAAAAACCCAGAACCTACAGTACCATATGCAAACCCAAAATATCCTTGCTCCAATATTTAGAATGGTTTCTCTATTATTCTCCTCTTGCTTTGATATTTAAAATACTTGAACTAACTGGCCAAGGTTATTTATGGGGAGTGGGAGGACCAATACCAATGAAGAACTACTGTACTTCAAATAAATATACTCTATACAGCTTAATAAGAATGAAGTGCCACTACTGACATTCAAATTTGATCAAACCAGCTCTAAGCTACATTGATAGATTAGGATCTTTGACTTAATCATACATTTTCCTCAGAGGGCTTTACAATTTTTTAATAAAAAATTTACTATTAATAACATGTAGTCTCCAGATCAGTTTAAGATACTTACTTTATCTTGAAGAATGAATCTTTGTAGTTGAAAGTTATGCTTTTATAGTATTAAATTCCTTACTTTTAAAATTCTAGCTATCTTATTTTAAGCATTTACCTCTACCTTTTCCAGCATTCATCTTTATCTTTTGAAAGAGCAATTCAAGAAGCCTAAAGATACTAAAAGCATCTTGTTTCTAAATAGAGGAAATAGCACTTACTGTAATTATTACCATTTTTAAAAAAGCAATAGTAACTTAACTTTTTATTTATCTTTCAAACAAAGAACTGAAGAACCATTTTTCAATAAGTTGACGACAATTCTCAAGAGATATGATTTCAACTTAAATTGAATAGCTTAACCCATGTCATACATCTCTAATCAAGCACAGTAGTTTTAAAGGATAGATTTTTCCCAAAAGAAAATAGACTTAGCATTTGACAAAAAAAAAAAAGCTACACAACATGTACATGCAAATGCATTCTTTATATCAAAAGTAGGCCAATAACATTCAAACAAATGGAGTTTTATGATAATTGCAAGAGCAGGAAGCTGGACCAACTTTCCTAGCAGAAAACATACTGCTATAAGAGCACTCAATTACTACAAGCTATTGAAGAAGTTATTTTTTTTTAAATATCTCTGCAAATTGAAAAAAGTTAAGTAAAGCAGAAATGGAATCTCTAATAAAAATATGTAACTTACCCACTTTTTAAAACCAAAACAAAGCATGCAATGGTCATGCCATACCCAGGTAAGCAACAAGTGTCTCAGACTAATCAGCAAAGGCCAAATATAACAAGGCAGTTAAGTACTGCTCTCCACTCATATGGATTCTGGGTGAGAAAGAGCAGACATAGAACAGATTATAGTTATATTTATAAATTCAAGATTATTTTTTCCCAAATAGTTCTTCTCTCTCTCAGTTTCATGAATCCATGGGTCAGCCAGAGCAACCCATTAACCTGGCAAAGCTACCTCAAGCCAATGTCTGTTTAGCTCAAAAAACAGATGTAGCTTTTCCCCTCCCTCGGTTGGTACAACAGAATCAAGACAGAAGAGGGAGAGGAAGATAGGGCTAACTTTTAAGTCAAGTTTGGAACAAATCTCAGAATTGCATTTTTTGACGCAAATCCCCAGTAGTACTTGTTTATTTCCCCATCATCCTTTATCGTCCTTCCAATTGTGGCTCCATTCCTCAGGAAAACTTAAAAAAATAGCTAGACAAACATCAGGCTCAGAGATACAAGGGCCCTGACTTCACATGAGGTCATGATTTATATGCTTCTCAGCAACTGGACCAATACCACATGGACTATCCTGGAAGGCACTGCAGGTCTTCAATCTACCAAAAGATATCCCATCCAGCTTAAAGAACAGAAACAGGTTTTAAGCACATAAGCCTATAAATTCATTACCTAAAAGGCCCAATTAAATTTGTATTATTTATATTCCTTGAACAAAGGTGACAATCATGTGTTATGGTTATGCACCACCTTATCAAAAGCCTGTGATATAATTGCACACAATCGTATCCTCAGATACTGGTGTTCTCTGTTGGAAGCATGGTAGCTTACAGTTCTGAAAAGTGTTTAAATGCTTAACTCCTTGCAAAGCCAGGATCTTCCATGGACACTGCTGAGGGACCACATAAATATAAAGACAAAATTCTGGTAGTACCCAAAAAAACCCCTTAGCTCCTTCAGACCAGACAACACAGCAATTATTATTTGGTTGGCTTCTTTCCACAATTACTGTCAGAGACCTATCATAGTTGAAAAACTGTAATTATCTATTTCTCAATATTCACTCCCTTAGAAAAGAGAAATTACACAGAATATTACAATTCAGCTTCCAATATCATATCCAAGACTTAACGTGTTGCAGACAAAGCAGTAACTCCAAATATAGCTTGCAGGTACTTAGAACATACCAGTTCACAGCATGTAACAGCTGGGTGTTTTACATTCAGGGCTCTGTTAAACTCATGAGTACTTTATCAAACAATTCAGCATTCAAGACTCTCTCGCATTTTAAAACATTTGTAATCTGCCTCATACACTGTTCCATGAAATGATAAGCTCAATATCTCCTCTATGGCTTTATGAGAAGGCTAGCCTTCCTCTAGCTTGAATAATATATCAGTACTACAGAAACTCATTCCTTCCAAAAAGTTCCAAAGAGCAGCTTCCAAAAAGTTAAAAACTTCACTGTCTTCAACAGAGTTCTCTACAAAATAGTAGTAAATTGTCTTTATTATAAATGCTGACTATGTCTCCAGCTACATTTTCCTTCCAAAGAACAAAACTGTTGTTTCTAGTTTAACTGGTACCACAATAAGCTTCTATCCCCTCCACATCATTCCATGACAAACTGTCAAACAGTTCAAATAAAGAATAGCTGTTAAGAAGTTTATATCAACAATGCATGACTGAAGTATCCTAGAAAACTTTTAAGGTAGAGCAATATTTAGCACATTTGCTTCTATTGCTTCAAGTAACGTTGTCCAATTGCTCTGAAATTAAATAACTTATGAGAAAGATCAACAAAAAAAGATTAACTAACCAAGGATAAGCTCTCTGTACAAATCCTATGTTGCAGTCCATTTCTTTAACAGAACACACTTTCTAATATTTACTTTTTTAAAAACATAAGTCACTGCTGTTCTATGGCAGTGTTATGGGAGTGAGGGAAGAAGTATAACAATTAGTTCTGTAAGCAGCAGAACTAGCCAAGTGTCATTTCCCACAGATTTGTGTCCTGACAGCAGACAATTTTGCAATCTAAAGCATAAACTATCTCAACAAATACAACAGCTTGCATGGCTAAGAAGTCTACAAGACTGACCACATGTCAAGAATTTCTATTGTGGTACAAACAAAGGTGTGGGGGGCTCCTTCATGGCAGGGAATGCTAATATCATCTCCCCAAACCTTTTATTTCATTTTGCCCTCCTGCCAAGTTCAGCTGAAATTAAACACAACCAGAAACTACAGGGGAAGAGGAAATAAACGTGCAAGCACATTAAGTTTACTTTGGAAAACAAGATAAAATGCTAAATACAATATGCAAGATTTCTCTTTGCCAGTAATTAGCGTACAGCATAGTATAATTACAAAGTAGAGACAGATACTGTGTTGTGGATGCTATAAGTTATCATAAAAATTGACTTAAACTTCACATTTATAAAGTTAACTCCGTGCATACATACATTTAAATATGTCTTAGATTATATACACATATAAAAGGTAAATCGAGGTATATATTCCCTCTTTTGGCTATTCAGAATTATTTCACCTCTGAAAAAACATAAGTCTGAAAACCCTGTGAATTACTCAGTATCTCATGCAAGATAAAAATGCTAATCAGAAGAAAAAAAATACAGAGAAACCTTTTAAAGAAAGGAACTGAGATTAAATTACTTCACCCAGGAATCTCTACTCTGTATTTTACTTCCTTAATAATTGGTAACATCCTTTGTTATGAGACCCAAAAAGAGTTCTGCATCAAAAAATGCATCATTCATGAGAATACATTACTGTAAATTCTAGTAAGTATATATAGTTTTACACTCTGATTGTCAGTCCCTTCACACTTTTCACATTACTTTAAAATATGAAAGCTCCTAGAAAACACCTACAAAAAATGGTAATAACATGGACATATATGATTTCTCCAGCATGCTGGATTTTTGTTTTCGCTAGGAAAATCGGCTTTTTTGGCATTGCCAAAGATACAGTCCAGTCCCACAACAAAAGTACACCAGGCATGTCAAACCATGAAAGGAATTGGCATGCTCTCAAACTAGAAACAACGTACAGAAGTCACAATTCATCTTTGTGGATAAATAGTGGCAGGAGAGGAGAAATGACACACTATCCCCTACAGTCACAATGGCACAACAAGCACTCAGATAAAATATGTCACCCAAGAGGCAGATTAAAAAGAATCTATAAAATGTGATGAAGAAAATTGGAACAGTCAAAGAGAAGATGAAAGCGATACATTCATACAACCTTAATTACTGAGTTTAGACCTGGCCTCACCTTCCACACACCCCACACACACACACCCCATCTGCATTAACTTAATCTTGTGGAATTCAAACAATAGTTTTCTTTAAATATCCTTATATTCACAGTCCTGAAGCTGGCACTCAATTAGATTACTCTTCACTATTAAGAACATGACATACACAAGGCAAATTGCTAAAGCTACCTCATTTTGCACTATAAGATCTGAGCAGGGACTGAGACCTGGGAACTGATTAGCAAGGTCTTAAGCCATTCTCTCTCACTTTCTTAGTCTAGCAAATGTACTGTATGCAAAGTGGAACTCCTCCACGGGAAACACTGAAAGCAAAATAAACCCTCCTGTAATCACTTACAAAGCTGGCATTTACCCTTCTCCTGGAGGAGTCGAGAGATGTCTAAGTGTCATCAAAGGAGAGATTAAAAGACATTTCTCCCACATCTCAGGAAAGCACCCTACATGTATCACTAGCTATTGTCTGATGGAGCAGTGCTGTCAAAATCATCCCTTGTCCTTTGTGAGCAGTGGGAAAGGCAAGATTTTCATTTATCCTCATTAAAATAATACAAATCCAAATATAAGTAGTTTTATTCAAATGAGAAGCACTTCTATTCTGATGCTTTCAGTTCACTTCAGTAGATAGTTCACACTTTTCCATCCCTTAAATTAGTCCCAAATGACCCTTTCCTTTTCAATTGGGAAAAAAAAAATATCATTCCCATGCTTTATTGATATTAGCAACTAACCACAATGTGAGGAGATCTCGGACCATAAGCAGTGAACCAGCCGGTGCTGGTGACCAAGCGTTCACAGAATAGGATTACAGGGTTTTACTTGGGACGAGCACTGATCCAGTGCTGTGGATTAACTGTCTCTTATAACCATTAGGCAGGAGGAGCATCTTCCAGTCTAATTTCATCTGAAAAAGCCTAGTTTGTGTAGTCTAAAATTGCTTTATGACACAAACCAAAAGGTGCTAACTAGGGCAGTGACCAATTTCAAAATTATCCCAGTGATTCAAGCACACATAAACACACTCACACATTTAAATCCAAGTTGTGATTTCAATTTTTTTGGTGAAGGTCACCCAAGAAAATGCTCATGGTATCTCCAATTTCCCTTGTACGTGAAGCAAAATATTCTCACTGGTCTCACATGTGCAGAGAAATGCAAAGGAGAGGCTCAGTCCCAGCTGGTCCAAAGGCCAATAAAACACAGGTGGTGTTCGTACAGCTCCTACACACACTACACCTGGCTCTTCACTGAATGATCCATTTCTCACCTTCTAAAACATAAAATCACTCCAAGATTAACTTGAAAACACTATTATGTCAACAGCTTAAACTTCTCATGAGGTAAAACACTACCTATCTTTGCCTGGTAAATATCAGCTTCCATGTGTAGGTTTCTGCTTCCAAGTCCTTTACAAAAAAATCAGTAACCAAACCAAACTGAACTGGATTTGAAGAAAAAAAAAAGTCAACAAAACCTCCTTTGTTTTATTTTACTTAAAGGGTTAAAACAAGTATATGCATAAGCATACTAAGACTAAAACTACCAGTATACTGAGACTTAAATGTCCTAAGACTGTTCTAGATACATCATTGACCAAAAATAAAAAAAATAAAATTAAAAAAAATGTCAGCTAGAGCTTCTATACACAATTATTTTTTTTTTTTCCCCAGTTGAAAAGCTGAGACTTCAGAATATACTTCTATGTTCTTTGGAATATAGTGAGTTGACTATTGGTTTTGTTTTTTCAAGAAAGTAAAGGGAGCTCGTCATTATTTTTCCCCTCACGCATAACGCAGTTACAAGAAAACCTTGAGAAATCATAGCTCCATGCTTGAAATCAATCATATTTTTAGGTATGTCAGTTCAGAATACAACTCATCACCAAATAAAACTTCTGATTGACTTGTTAAGTGTCAGAAGAAAAGGCCTGATGAATTCACATTAAAAATAGGATTTGACTTTGAATTTTAATTAAGAAAAAATAATTAACTTTAGAACTATTTGACACAGCAGGTAGGAAAAACAAAATACTTGTTTATACAGGCACCAGTCATGTCATGCCACAAGTTCTGGTCAGGACACAGCTTCTAGTAGCTCTAACCTCTTGTGCTGGCATCTATCCAATGATCCACTGTTAATATACTGCCCTAGTTGGACTGTGGCATGCCTCAGTGACAGCTGATGCTTAACCTTGAAGTTCTGCATATATCTGCCAGTGACGATGTATGTCATAGAACTCAGAAATGAAAAGAGGATGCAGAAAGCTCTTACATTTATTCAGATGTTGTAAGGCGTGTATCCTTTCTACGTTTGTACTTGAGGCAGTAAGAAGAAACTTCTGGCTCAGACTGCTTTCTGCTTTTCAACTGAGTTTCTTCCTCCTTATTTTAGGCTAGAGCAGCTACCTCAATTTCTGCTCTGGGTCTGAAGCAGGAATGGGTTCAGTTTATTGGGAGCTGAAGGCTTGACTGGAGCTCCCAAGGGCAGCTTGTAGACAACATCATTTCATCAAGTTATTTCCCCTTTTTCACCTCCCAGATGTCTGAGACGTAAAACAACCCATTCTGCCACATCAAAGACGGTTAACAACAGCACAAGCTTTCCATTATTAGCAGCACTCCAGATAAGAGCTTTCAGCAATGACTATGATGAAAGTTTATAGTTGATACAGCATCGTATAAGTAGTACCCCTGATTCATACAAGATAAAGTAATCAATGGATTACATTTATATATGTACACCACTGAGACATAAATCAGTCATTCAAATTACAAGTTAAAATAAAAAACCTCTCTAGATGAGCTACTGGGATCAACAGTAATCCTTCACAGCTGGAAACATGTACGCTACAGCGCTTCACAGAGCTCAAAGAACGCAGTCTGAAAGTTCATTTACACACTAGTAGTTTACAAACACTAAGCTCCCTCCCAGCTGATAGATGTCTCAAAGTTTTTGCAGGCTCTGAAATAAAACCTCATAATTCAAAATGTGCCATTAGCATTCACAAATGGTGAAATAGTTTCTCCAAACCAGAAACTAAAAAGCAACTAAACTAAACTAAAAGAAACTAAAAAGCAACTGTTCAAACTAAAGCACAGCACATTCACTCAGCAGCCTTTGCAGTAAGTTAATGCAGAGAACTTTTGTTTACTAACAGTTAGCAATAAAAGCCCTGGAGTGTACACCTTGTTCCATTTCAAACTCCTGTAATTTGTATGAATAACTTATTTAAGAGAGAAAGAATAAAAATGAAGTGTCTGTTAAGATGTGAGAGGTGCACCTAATTACAAACCACAATATGATTTAGCTAGTCCTTGAAAAAATTTGGTCTTAGTCTCCTACTACTAGCCTAGCAATTGTATAGTCAAGTTTTTTCCAATCATCTTCCTAACTATGTGTCATTTAGTTTTCTAAAAAAGATATCTATCATTACAAAAGGATATATATCATTCTTTTGAGAACCATATATGCCAATCATTGTCTTGCAACTTGTATCCTGTCTTACATCCATAGCACTATTAAGAGTAAGACTTTGTTGCTTGCCTTTTACACCACTTCTCACAGATGAAAAGGGTTTTGTAAAAGGAGAGAACCAATCCATAAAGTACAGGGTGCAATATCTACTACCTAGCATAAAACCAGATAAGCAAATCCAAATTAATTCCTGGTGTACATCCTTCACAATCTGCACTGATCATTTCAATCACAAAGCCTAAATAACAAAAATCTTAATCTTGCTCTACTTCACTAACAATGAAGAGCCAATACAAAAGCCAAACTGCACTAAATCAATAAATATGCAAATGTAGATAAATATACCTTAAAATATTATATACAATCACTAAACGTGCAATAAAGAAGATTTTTACAGGCACAAGCTTTCTATCCATGATTCCCAGATGCCTAACACACCTAAATAACAGATAAGTAGCAATCCAATAGCTCCCTGCCCAAAGGGATTCCTAGGTCCAGAACATGGACAGATTTCATAAGTTTTCTACCTTATATTTGATTTCTTCGTACCCCCAAGTACACATAGATCTTCTCACTCTAAAGTAATCCTGGAAAAGATCTATGTCTTGCCTAAATCACAAATATAAAACAGAATTCTAAACACCAACAAGTACATATGCTGACAATAAGCAAAACTGAGTCTAAAAAGCAAAGAAATAAGCCTTGTTACCTGTACAGATGAGCTATATCATCAACTTCCAAAACAGAGAAGTCCTAGAGAAGAGTTCTTCAAAAGCAGACCTTCCACACACCACCACCTCTCTGGAGCACACTCTGTTCCCTGCTACCAGCAAGACCACCACCAGGTGTTGCGAATTCCCTTTCCAAAGCTCCCCCACAGCTGCCTTCCCTCGCTACTCAGCAAGGCTTCACCTGCCCACAGCTCCACTCTCCAGCTAGAGTGGTCTGATGGCCCCTAAACCTGCTCCATAACTGCCCTGCATACCTGTGGCACTAGGAAGGCTGACAAATGTCTTTAAAAAAAGAACCAGTGGTGGATTCAAGGTATCTTCTAAAAGGGGCTCTAGGCTTGACCCTGCTCCTGAAGTCAGTAGTAATTTTCCCCACTGATTTCAATGCAACAATATCATTTTTCCTGCCAGGGAGCTGTGATGTGCTACAGTGTTCAGAAGGGAGAGCATCAGGAGAAAAAATGCAGGTTTCTGTCCCACAGTGACAGTCTTTTCACCACCAGGCAGATGGTTCAACCAGAAGAACTGCTGCAGATGCAAAATCTCTTCTCAACAGAAGAAAATATCTTTCTTTAGCCCAAACGGCTGAGTATCCATAACTTTGAGAAGCAAAACCACGGAAGTTTTGTTACTGACCTTGCTAAAAGCAGGATCAAGGCTACTTTTTCCTTCAGGAAGTCATATTTTCCCTCTCCACTGAATAAAAATAATGACTAGAAAGGCATTAATCACTTACTCTATAGCATCCCTATAAAATTTCTACAAAATATTTCTGGTGGTTTTCCTAAACGTTGTTTTTTCCTCAATACTAGTTTTTAAAGATTTAAGAAAGATAATGGAAGTTTTCATGAAGGAATGGAAACTCAACGTATAATTTTCTGCACAAGATTAAAGTCTTAGTAAATCGATGATGCCAAACAAATGCAGGCAGCCATTTGCCCTCCACTTCTGAAAGCTCAGTTTCTCGAGTTTGTCAGATTCAATAAACACAATCCATTAGATGATGGAGAAAATGAATCCTGCTACATGCAAGTAATATAAAAAATTCATCCGAGATGCTGGATTTCATCTCAAAACCGTGGCCCTTTTCCAGAGGGAAGTAGTAAAAAGTAACACCATTTGCTTTAGTGCAATAGATACTTCATCTGCATACGTTGTTCTTCATACGTAGGTAGAGCTCAAAAAATTGAAATCTATACTGTACCATCTTCATCTTTGCACAAACCAACATAGCTGTACGCATAAATAATTCAATAATTGTGTCAGAAGATTCTGAAAATAATAGCAAGTAAAATAATAAATATTTCATGTAATAAATAATAAATATATGGGTAGATGTGACTTCATGCAGAGTGAGCTTGAGAAAGACATGATGCATTGGCTGCATCCATCAGTAGTCCAGGGAGACATTAAAAGCTCCAGGTATGAAGGGGGTATTAATTGCATCTTCCTGGTATGGGTATATAAGTTCCAGTTTCCTGGCTAAAGAAGTTCTGCATCTTTGAACCAGCCAACACTACTAACCCCTTGAAGGTTATATAAGCAATGCTTACACTATTTCACACAAGAAACGAATGTATCATGTTCAAAAAAAAAAAAAGACAAAGACAAAGGGACCAACCACTGCCAGCAAGGTAACAGACATGTTTCTAGGGGCATAACTCCAAAGAAAGGGCTAAAAGACACCAAAGGTGAGTAGGGAGGAAAGAAAAGGTCAGGGTAATGAAGAATGAAATCTGGTTCCTCGCTGTGACTCCGCAATGACCTGGCAAATCCTTTAGAAACTTCTATTGCGAGCTGCTTATCTATAGGAAAATTATCTGTTCTCTGAAGGTGTGGGAAGGTCAATTCATTTACATTTGTTAAACGTGCCAGGGTATTTAGACTGCAGTGCCACAAAATGAGAAGCTTTATAATAAATTTTGATACAGTCATGATAACTATGCTGTTTTATTAGTACTACCCAGCATTTATAATTTAAAAAATCACTCTAATCTTAAGAATCCAGTTTAAAACCAGAATCCAACACACATTTAGAACATGTATTCTAGAACCTGTGCCAATATTCACAAAAAAGAATGAAAATGTCTCACTTTTTTCCTTTCATGGACCTTTCTCTTTTCTTCACCTGAACTACAGTAGAATTAATATCTTACAAAATCAGAAACATTTCTCGTAATGACAGATTTCATTTGCTCAGAAAGCAGTAAAATCTTAACATAAATCATTCTAACTCTTCACTATAATAAAAGCCTTAAAAGGAATTCTTCATCCACACTACTACTTTTTAATACTAATTCATGTAAACCATATAGAATGGCAGAGAAAAAAAATCTATTTGAGACTTGAACTTGTGCTGCTTGCATATCAGGCATCTGGACCCTAGCAACTGGATTACTGCCTACTCTGACATCCATCAGTTTCTTTGTATTCCACAGAGATTTGAGATAGTGAATGTTTTCCCTAGATTTGAGGCAGTGAGATGAAGGGGAAAGGTATAAAGAAGAGGAAAACTATATCTGAAATTTCTTGGGTCATGACACTGCATCAGATACTCTCTACCACTTCCAGGCTCTTCCATGCCTGAACAACCTCTTTCCCCTCTCCTAAGAAACGTGTGCAGGAACACTGTCTACTCAGATCCAATCATCATAGTCTCTCAGTAACATGAAAAGTGAGTCCCCATCATTGTCCATCCAAAACACACTACAAGAGTAGATTATTTTAATTCACCTGGTGATGGAACATCCTTAAAAAGAAGGTTTGTATTTCACAAATTGTCTTCTAATAACCAGGAGAAACTACCCAGGTTTTTACTACCTAGGTAATTTGAGATGACTTTGGCACTCAACACATTGATGGTGTATGGCACTTAGGAGTCTGACGAATGAGTATCCAAGATTAAAAATAATTGAAACACAAGCCATAAATCTCCAATATCATCAATGCCATCAAAACCTCTAAATCACAGTCTGTTTGAAAATGCACCCTCCTTTCTAGCTGAAAATAGCAAAGCCCCAATGTGGTTGCCAAGAAACCAGTACTTGCAATTCACAGAGTTCATGTTTGCACTTAGAAACATTTACAAAAGCAAAACTGAAGCAACTCAGAAAATGTGATATAAATTCCTCTTACAATTTATCGTTATCATCCTATAACAAAGCCTGCATCCCAAACCTCCCATCCTCAAATTATTAAGTTAGCTAAGAAATGCTTGTGGACTTTTCTTCCCATTGCTTCTCTGAAATACTGAATTGATTGCCCACGTATCCTGTCACACCCAGACTTTATGGGTTTCACTGACATCTCTTCATGAATTATAACATGGCCACTAGGGTCCTCACCAGCATCAAGCCCTTCTACCACACTGTCCCACTTCGTGGATTACTGCACTAGTTCACTGATTAAATCCAGAGTTAATCATGATTATTGTGCTGTAAAGCACCTTGGGAGACATGACATGAAAAGTACTAAAAAAATGCAGTTGAATTTGATTACACTGTATCTTCTCCAACCCATTTATATGTTAAAGACTCTCTTTTATTACATTCAATATTATGTTTCATACAAACTCAAGTCTCAATCTAATTTTCCTGTGCCATCTTTAATTATTAATATTACTGTTTGCAACCAGAGATTTGACAAGGTTGGGTCCTCTTTGTGCTAGGCCCTGCACAGAAATAAAATAAATGACAATTCCTGGCAAAGATAATTCATAAGGTGTAAGAGCAAGCAAAATAGATGAAAGACAAGATGAAACAAATGTTTGAGATGAACAAACAGAGAGGTGGAAGGAAATCCGTGTAACTATTTTAAACAAAATTGGTCACTGCTTTTTAACTTTCCCAGTACATTCACTAACTCTCAGACAAGAAATGCTGGTTTTGTTTTATGTATTCATTCACTTCTATGAGATTAAGAATAGAGAAAATGTACCCAGAAAGGTCATAGGTAGTTCTAAAAGTCTAAAACTAAAAATTGGTATTTCTGTGATTCACTAAGCCACTACTATATTTACCTCATAGTATCTCATTGCAGAAGAATACTCCTTATATCCTATAATAGCTTTTTGCTGTTGTGATTTCATAGATGTTCTTTAGAAGAGGAAATCATAAGATGCTCCTTGACACTCCCACTTCTCTGGGGCTATTTTGTAGTTTATTGGGTGATCCTTGCTGCCCTTACTGACTCAAGCAGATGTGCTTCATAACTTTCACCTTTTTAATTTTTTTCCACTTCTTTATTTCTTTTTAGTTTCTTTTTCTTGTTCAGTAGGGGTGTCACTGTAGGGGTATGAAAATGAAGAAAGCGGTTACTGGGTTAGCCAGAAGGCTAGATGTGTGTGAATGGGAAAACCCTGTGAAGCATTCTACAAATCTTTCAAGAATAAGCAGCAATTCAGAAAGGGTACAAGGCTTCAGAAATAGCGTGATATACCAAAGTTTTCCTGAGATGCTTTTCAACATGTTCTATAAAGGATGAGGTCAGATGAGCTTTCTCCTTTTAAACAAAACGCTCTTCTGAAAGGAACAGATGTCAGGAAAGACTGTGCTGCATATCCAATATAATAAACATTAGATGACACTTCCTTTCCAATACCCATTTGCAAGGAAAGAAATATCAAATACTTGGTATGGAGGCCAAATAAACAAGCCACAGATTTAGAAACATATTCAAGTATAAATTTACATTTTGCCTTTAGGAAACATTTACTTTATTTAATAAAAAAAAAAAAAAAAAAAAGAATGAGAAAAAAAAAAGTCAGGATTGTGGCAAAACTTTGGCTTAGTTCAGTTAGATTGACTCTACCTGTTCTAGTAACCTGAATCCATGCATAACATCCAATTCTTGTCTAATAAAAAGCCTATTTCTTTATGAAAAAATAGTCCTTCCTCTGTTTAAATTTATCATTCCTAGCAGGTTTGTTTTCCCACAAAATCTGACTGACTATAAATTACTTTGAGTTGATAATAACATAGGCCCCTACAGTATTAAAAAAAACCACACACACACACAAAAAAAAAAAGCAAAACCAAACGAAAAAAAACCAAACAAACAAAAACCCACCAAAAAGTCAGAAAAGCAAGTGGAAGTTATACATGCATAAAAAGCACATTCTTATCTGATCAGTCCTGCTGATCTTCATGTATTTAAGTTGTATGCTTACAGCATTAACCTATTTACAATCTTAAAACTTAAATCTTAAATCTTAAAAAGGCTTTAAGACTAACCTCTCTAAATATCAGTGACAAGCAAAATTCTGTTCTGATAAGGAAGGATTATTGTCTTCCTGTTTAAGAAAGCAAGTGAAGGGAAAAAATTAAATCAATTAACACCATCTGTCTCTAGAAGTCCCTGTGATTTCCCTTATTTTAATTTCTGTTGTTATTAAGGCCTTCATCTAAAGCATATTATCAGAAACAGTAGAATAGAAATATAAAATGATATCATAGCAGGTTTATGCTACGATGACTGATGACTTGAATTCATCACTCTTTAGCCACTAGACAAAGGAAGGAGGAACGGGGGGCAATTGTATCGTGGTAAATAGCAGTCCAGGCTTATTAGTAAAACATGCATTTATTGTGCAGTCTAAAATAGCATTCTATACCACAAATCAATAAAATATGCACACATGGAAAACAAGAGGGGAATTTTTCCATAAATGTATATATATATATGAAGTACAGTAATAAAGCAAAGCAAGACCATCTTATCACTGATTTACCTATTGAGCAGCTACGCCAAGGATAAATTCAGTTTAGTAGATACCTTCTCACAATGGAGTGGTGACCACAGGGGTTTTTTATATCATAGGATATGTCCTTAAGTTATTAAAGTCACTGTTTAAACATACTTTTTTCCCCTCCAGTTGTGCCTCTATCAGCCTTTAAAGCATTCAAAGTGAGCTGTAATTTTATTCAGGAGTTCCTTAAATACCATCACAAAACATCATAAATACCATCATAAAACAGGTATTTGCCAAAGTGACTCAGCAACTGACCACTTGTTGGCTAAAGAAACCTGAGTCATTGCTTCTGTCCTAACAGAAATGTCCTACATCAGATTCAGAATATACATCAGTGTGTTGTTTACCAAACTAAGAGGAAAATAAGTTATCACTGTGAGTCACAGAGGAAAGGAAAAAATCACAGAAATGAAGATGAATGTTAGGAGCCCAGAACAACTGGAAACGATAAACAAAGCTTTGACACACAGAGAAAGCAGGAATTGAGTGCCAGGAAAAGACAAATACTGCTATAGATTCAGATGTCTTTCTCTGATAACAACCACAACGATTACTGTTTGCTGCCAGTTAAATCACAAAGAAAAATCTTCTACTGTCCTGTATTATTAGATTGTATTGAACTGTGTAATTAGGCCACCACCAAACTAAGTACAGCTAAAGTTCAAATTCACTTCATAGAAATATAAATATGCTAAATTTAAGGTTTTGCTCACTGAAAATCAATAGTGTTATATTTGTGCATCACTTTAATGTCTAAGATGACGTTTCCTTTCCATTAAAAAACTGCAGATGTGCCACGATTAAAGAATCAAACCTATAAAGATGAACCTTTCAGAGCCAGGAAGGAAGGAGCAGCTCTGCTCTCGTTCTGGCAGACAAACTTGTCACTGATAAAATGAGCTAAGGAAGGAGGGTGTTTCCAGTACATCAACTGAAAAGTATAATCAAGGAGCAGATTATATGCATGCTTGTTCTGAATGATTCATGAAGCATAATTTCTGCTCTTGCCCAGGTAATTAGAAGGCTTTCAACTCCAGTTTAGATATCTGTTTTGGGGCATTTTTCATTCTCAAACCTATTAAGCTAATAGAGTTTTTTCTTGCTTTCAAACATTGACATCAAGGCACAAGGCATAGAAATGCAAAATATACTTTCAAGAGTTTGTAAGAGTCCAAGATTTAAAGTTCCCTGTTATCATTCAAGGAGAAGAAAAACCCAAATCACTGCAGGGCAAATTCTGAGGAAGCATTCTAAACTATACCTCCTTGGTCAGGAAAGAAACATTTGGAAAAGGCAAACAGTGAGCAATTTCGAAGAATATCTCTAGGGCAAAACATATCACATCTACTCATGAGGTTTTTTCACTCCAACCTTAGTAATTAAGGAAAAATAAGAAAGCCAACAAACCATGATCTGAACTTTATTGCTGACTCTGCTTAACTACACAACTACTTGGAAATCCATTACAACTCGGCACAGAAATCTGATCTGAGTGCCTATGCTGGCAGACTTTACAAACACTAGCCTTGTAAGAGAGATCTGTTATTTTTGTGTTCTGTAATGGGCTAGTTTATTAAGTTGCCTCTTGTCTTATGGGTTAATGAATGCACCACATAGGATAATATCCAAAAATTGTAACAAAAGATGATGAGATGCAACATTGTCATCAGTGGAGCTTAGAAAAACACAAAGCAAATAACGAAACGAGTGTCACAGATCTGTTGATGAAGCATGAAAAGGCTTCCTGAATGACCTAACTCAGTCTCTGAGGAGAGTGAGAAAATACTTCCTCATAAAACATCAGAAGGTCTGTCTTATTTTTAACTCTTCCCCAAGATCTTCAGTTTATTAAGTCTCTGTTATTAGAAATTGTGTATTTTTTAATTATGTATACTAGTGGTTCCTTTCCAATTTCAGATTAATATTTCTTCATTCTAAAAGTCTGACCCTAAGAATTCCCCTCACTCACTCATGTTACACTAAATATTTGTATTACTAAGTAGCTCTAAAACATAACCTAAACTCTCCACAAAGATTCTAGATTTTGTAAAATGCGCATTGCTTATTTTGCAGACTGTTCAGCAATTGTCAGGGCTTATGCCTTTTACCTGCTCTGGATTAAACAATGACTGAAACATGAAATATCCTATATTCTCATCAATCATTTCAGCCATCCAGTCACAGATCGTTTTTTCCATCACTTCTATAAGGGTTTTGGACTCCAGAAAGATTATCCATAATAATGCCTAAGGGGAAGAAAATCTGTCCGTTCTCTAATCCTTTAAAATGACTGTTTACTCTGTTCTAAAACAAGGTGATCTGCAAATCCCAGTTCCCAGAGCTGTTAGCCAACTGAGGCAGGGAGAACAGGATTCCAAAATCATTTCAATTTTTATTCCAAGTCAAATAGGCACTAAATGTCACATAACCTTAACTCCTGGCTGCAGAGTATTCCTCAGCTGAAATCCCGTTCCTTGGACACTTATGTACTGTCTATTTGTGTGTGTATGTGTCAGTGCAGCATACAGCCTTCTGTCTGACCCACATTGAGGTTCGACCCACATAAAGATGGCTTTGTACTCTCTCCAAACTGCTGTGGGCTCCTTCTATGACAGAAGAAGAAATGAAGAATTGTAGGCAACAACACATAATGATAAAGATTTAATGAAAGGTAAAAACCTCATCAATCTATTTATTTGATAATATTATTCTTGAGCTCTGCAAAATCACACCATTGACAGGCATAGGACAGGCTGCAACTTTACTCCAGAAGTCAGGAATTGAGATTACTTAATAAGGAATAATAACAGATTAATTTGTATGTTTAAAAACAATAAACAAAAGAAATACAAACTTTCATCTTTCCCTTCTTTCTCCCAAAATTGCATTCCTAGGCATTGACAGGATGTAGGCACAATATTCATTTTCTATTTAATAGTAATAAAGCAGTCTGCGCAGAGCAGTTACAAAGCTGCAAAGCCTTGATGGTCTAAGGTAAAATGTGTATTTTTATTACTTTCTTCCCCCCAGCTCCTAGCATTTAAGAGACACGAATTTATTCTTGTGGCACCATTCAGAGGTGAGGAAATGCTGCCTCCAGTTTACAGAAGCAAAACTGCAGAGCACAGTGAGTCTGTAACCTGAGCAACATTACACATCCATGCTTCTGTGGCAGAACTGGGAGATTCTCATTGAAATATCAAGTCCGGAACTTAACTCAGTAAGTTATGAAGACTTAAACTACAAAAGCATGCTTTCTCACTCTACAGAACAGGGTACATTTATACAATAGGGTACGCTTGTACAATACACTTTAGTGCAGTGGGTAGATCCTAAAACTGCTTTTACACCAGCTATACTAGGAATATGAAAGCCAGTTTTCATAGAGCTCAGTAATCTTGGATATAACCTACAGAGATGAGAGGCAGAGTAATCTGCACTGCACTGAAATTCATTCTGTCATAAAAATTGTTAGCAGTGTCTAAGCCAGTTTGTTTAAACTCAGATGCTTTTACAGTCTCAAAAACAGAAATATTTGGGAGCTAGCATTCCAGGCTGGGACATGGGAAACCGAGTTGCCACTTTCTGCTCTGCTTCACACACCTTCCTGCACCTTCAGAAAGTCACAGTGTGTTTCACTGCCACAATACCTCTTAGTAACAAAGGCTAGCAAGCTGCAGAAATTGCTACCGATGTTCTGGGCAAAACACCCACAAAAAGCAAAATAAAGTAAATTATAGCATGTATTATGGGAAAAACCTATAGACTAGAAGAACTGTCCTATAATAACTCTAATTCATAGTTAGAATATCCTGGATAAATAACTAGGGATCCCTTAGCCTGTGACCTTCCTGAAGTAAGGTCTTGTCATTTACTCATCCTCGCTGATGTGAAAGAGTACCAATTATGCTCTTTTTGCTTCCTGTGAACTGTCGGGGAATGTGTCACCTCTCTTTTCAAAGACTTCCTTTGAATTACTCACTCAAGACTCATTTCTGACTCCCTAGTACTAATGGGCTTGTCTACACTATACCATTCCGCTCAAAAAAAAGTTATAATTTCAACTCCTCTGCCTCTTCACTGCGTCACTGCATTCATTACTCAGTACATTTCCAACTCCTAAGACAACAGGATACTGACCCAGACAAATTTTGGGAAACAAATTCTATCTTCATTTCCTTACAATAAAGCAATCAAAGAAGACAAAGAGATAGATATTGGAAAACAAATCCTGAAGGACACCTCTGAAGGACACAGCCAGTGAAATATTTATAGAATACAACAAACAAACAAACAAATAAATAAATAATAAAAAATATCTCAGCTACTCAGGACAGCAGACAAGAACCAAAGAACGTCCTTTCCATATCTGCTGAAAAAAGGACTTTACGATGTTCCAATGGGATAAAAGAATAATATTACATTTTAAAAGCCTTTCAGGTACATCCTTAGAAATTCTCTTCAATTAAGCATTTACTGAGAAGCAAAGCACAAACAGACAAAAGTTGACTCTGGTAGTTATAAATGAATCCAAGATTAATGATTGTATAAAAACCACGAGGAGTGACAACCCTTTCATTTATTGCTTTGAGGTGAATATTTCACTTTCTGCAGCAAATCCTTACCTCTGGGATTATACATTTGCACAATAAATGAAGGATAATCTTCACCTACAGGAAATGAAGAGATCCTCTTTGTGCTGCATGCTCTTTAAATGATTTTTTATTGTTAATACAGTCTTTTGTCCCATCGAGCCATGGAGAAAAGTACAGTAATTATTGTCCTTTCTGAATTATTTTTCCTACTTTATAGATATGATCAACTTTCTGAACAAAAAGTGAATTTGCAGTCTACCAGCGGAATGATCTTTGCATCCAGTATAGCTCTGTAACAGCTCGTGTTGTGTGTGCTTGTACTAGGCAAGCTTCAAACTCCTAGCTATAATTATTTTTGAAGTTGATTAGTACAGCAGCCAAATAACCTGATAAGATTTGCATGGATGAGTCAATTCACATACACTGACTATTAGTGTTCACTTTATATTGAACCTCCATAACCTCTTTGGGGCAATTCCTAATGTTCAGAGGAGACAAATAACACGATAAAACCATTTAATCAATGGTCACACAATATTGATTTAAACAATGAACATCTGGGATTTGAACTTCTCTTTCTTCCTAGAGACAGACCTATAGTATTCATTAACTGGGGGCAGGAGGGGGAAAAAAAAAAAACACCAAACAAAATGAAGTCCTGTTATAAAAACCTGTTTAGGGAGGTACTCATAAAATGCATGAGCATCCTGTGGTTCCAGACTCTTCTCCCTCTGATCTCTGCTGATAAATGTGCACCTCGTCCTCTAAAACTTACCTGTGTTGTGGAATCTGCAGCCCTGGAAATATTCAAAATTTAACTTGACACGGTCTTGAGCAACCTTGTCTCCACAGGCCCTGTTCTGAGGAAGGGGATTGACAAGAAGATCTCCAGAAATTTCTGCAAGACTAAATTATCCTGTGATTCCTCTTACTCCTTTTAAAATTAATTCTTCACTATATGTCTCCTCTTAACCAAAATATTTGGATTTAAGTTATTCCTCTGAAATATAACCATTGCCCTATTGCTCAAGCTTTCTGTTCTTAAATCTCTATTTCCATCTCTTTTAGAATAACAAAGTGACCAGGGCTGAAGTGTTTCAAATTATCACTCGTCACTAATACAAGGAGAAAGTAATTTCTTAGAGCTAATTTAATGCACTTCTGAATCCTGTAATTTATTTTGATTCTGTGTTCTCTCTTCCTTTCCAGGCACTATGCCAAAGAAGTTAAAGAGGATTTTTCTGGCTAGATTTCCAATATTCTTCCCAGTTTGTTTTTTTTTTCAAGTCTACAGACATAGGTAGATTCACGGCACAGAGCCAAACTGCAGTCATTAGTAAGGATTAAGCCATGTGAAGCTGGTATTAAAGCAGCGAAAGTAAACAGCTCTTACTATAGCAAAGTATACATTGAGAAGGAGCAGATAGACATCTTTTCTTCTAGGGTAGATACAGGGGGAATATTTCCTAAGAAATAAATATTTGTTTTTTCAAGTGATCTTATATAAAGACCTCTTCAAGGGTTCAGGAGGAAACCTGAAGAGTTTTATCTTCATGGCCGCAACTCATACTAGACAAAATGCAGAAGTACATAAATTTTAGGCAATTTTTAAAGAAGTGCCCATAAACCAGGGCATTACCTAATGAAGTAACTTATATCTTTATCATCATCATCACATGTAGAGCAATAAGCACTAGATTTAAATATGGATGTTATACTCCTTGCTAGTCATATATGTGGCAAATGGATCACCCTAACACTCCACTGACTGCTTTTAAATGGCTTTTTTTGATGAAGAACACAAAGCAATGTGAAGTGTAATTGATTAGGTAAAATGGGAGAGCGTCAACCTCCCCTCTTTCTCCTGCCCCCTTCCCTCACTCCAAATAACTAATCAGTCACATTGAAGATTAAAAACACTACTCCATGTTTTTCTGAGCCAGCTGGCACCTTCATCGATGTAACGTAGGGCTCTATTTTACCTCCCATTCACATTCAAGAAGAAGCGGCAGCCCCAGCTTGGTCCCTATGACACTATTGAGGGCACATGGGCTCTGGAGCCAAGGCTACATGTCCCCAGAGGGTCACTAAGAGATGATCCTTGGCTGGGGCATCAACAGCTGCTTTCCCACTCTGTTAAGTGGAAAGCAGGCACAGACAGGCACACAAACCCGGTAAAAAAGGAATCTTCTTTTTTTTCCATTTCTAAGGTTGTCCTGAAGTACATAGTTCTACAGCTGAGCAATGATCCATGAAGGAACAGCAAGACCAAACACCATAGCCACTTGTGATTGCCACTTGTGTGTCAGCAGAGAAGGAATGTAAACCGCCACACAAAAAGACGCATGATTCAATCCCGAACATCAAGATGACTTCTAACATGAAGTGCCTATAATTGCATGGCTTTTGCTCTGCCTGCTGGCTACATTTAGAGATAGTCCCTGTCTATCACACAAAAATACCGCCCTAGGAAATTCAATTACATACCATTGCCCCAAGGAAAATATACAGGCACTCCATTTAACTGCCACGTGATACCAGGTTACAGAAAAAATGTGATCAGAATTTTTAAAAATTGGGTTCAAGTCATCTTTCCCAATGCTGGATCAGATGCTAGAAGCTAAACTCTCTGAAAACATTGCTCCTTAGTAATGTACCTTACAGGGAACAGCGAGTTTTCCAAGATCTGCATCCCTGAGTACTGAAAACAAGAAATTAAATTGAAAATTAGAACATATCAAAGAAGGTGGATTGTTACCTGAGTAAATTTCCTGATTCAACCCAGGCTACTCCTATTATAACCTTGCTGAAGAAAACAGAAGAGATAAATGGAAAAGATAGAGCTCTTGAGTCCACACTTAGGTCAGAAGATATCAAAAAGCAGTGAGGTGGAATGGTATATGTTACTTTCTCCAGTAACTGATTTTAGGCCAGAGTGAAAGTTTATGTTCTTCATAGTCTAAAAAACTATCTTAAACAGAAAATATTCCTGATGATATCTACAGTCTTTTATTTTTGAGGTTGCCTAACCCATCCTCTGTAAGTTGCTTTAGTACTACTGCATTCTCTACTTCTCATGTACTAATAAATACAAACATGAAAAACTTGGTCCAGAAATAAAGATATAGCATAAGGAAGAAGAGCTATCAGAATAACAGAACTTCTTATCATCGTTCTCTAAATGACTAAGTTGCACGAAAAAGACTTCTTTTGCTCTGTCTGATCCTGAAGAGATATTTTAACACAATTTTTCTTCTTTTTGAGGGGGAGTAGAAGAGGGCCCTTTTTGAGGGCATAAGTGGTTACCTAGAGTTCTTAAAGATTTAACCATTCAAAATGATATTTGATCGCAAGTAGCTATTAAAAAATAACGATCACTTTAAAAAGTGAACTGTCAGTAGTCCCCTGTATTTGTCAAATGCTGCTCTTTCAGTCCTTGATATTGATTATTATTCCACTTGAATGAGGAGATAATGAAGTAGATTATTTTTTTCTGCAATGTACCTGACACAGTCAGAAAAGCTGACACAAAGTATTTTCCTACTTTCCAATTTGTCTGCCCCTTCTATTTTCTTTTCGTTGGAGGCCACAGGGGAGAAGGAATGGGTAATAAATTAAGACATTCTAGAAAATAACTGAGAACAGTAATGAGGTGCATTTAAATTCTACACAAGACACAGGAGGGATGAACAGTATAAAGCAAAAATAAGATGTTGCACCCTTTCCTAACTGTGAAAATATAGAGTTAAATGTAGTTAAATCATTTTTCTAAGGTTTGCTATTCAATATAAATGCTAATAGAGAAAGACAGATGTTTCACCAAAATAAAATCTCTCACTTTAGAGCTATTTTTCTCCCAACTACACGTATAAGCGCAAAATCTCACCCTGTGTCTTCATGTGTTGAAGATGCCAGAATAAGTATATAAGTAAATGCGATTGTCAATTTATTCACAGAACAAAAAGCTGACAACAACCATATGGATTTCTTCAGCTGAAAAGCACCTGGGGCTGGACAGCAAGGAGAACCCCAGGACCACACAGCCCTCTAAGAGCCCTCGAAGAGGCTCAAGCTATGAAGCCTTCTTTAATGTCACTATTTATGTAGTTGCTGTCCAGCCAAGTGCTATTACACAGCCATGCACTCCTGGCTTCCCAAAACATTCATGTATTCAGCCAGCTGCAGAGGGAAACCACCTGCTTTGGCACCTGTAAGGAGACCCCACCGTATTTCAAGTGCCATTCTCCTCTGCAGCAGGGCAGCATGGGCAAGGTTGGTACGGTAGGACCTTTCCAGGGACATGGGTACACTCAGAGAAATAAACAAAAAAAGATAGTGGTGTATAGCATGTAAGGTGGGAATGTGGCATATAGACACTGCAAATGATTAAAACACACCAAAGTCAGCAAAACACCCAGGAGAGCCCTTCATTTAGTTGTATCTCTATGCCTTACTAATTTCAGCTGAACTCTGGGCTTTGCTAACCTAAGGCCTGTAGCAGAGGAGAAATTTGTTTGCAAAGGACTGTAGGTGCTTAACTGCCAAACAGAAACAAGACAGGAGTTCTTGGGAAAGGGAAAAGAAGGCCTGCTTCCCGGTGCATATTTAGGGACACTCACATGCAAACATAAATGCAGAAACATATTTGCAATTTTTTTCCTGATCAATCCTATGTTGGCTCCAAAGCACAACATTTTTAAAATGTCTGAATAAGTAACTGCTAAATATTAATTAGCTGTTCATAGTCTTTGAGACAACCATAGCCAGAGCACCCCTCCCATCACAGGCCTTATTATGCTATATCAGCATGACTATCCAGTAGGTGCACTCCGTTTTTAAATATACTACCACTTCTGCGCTTCTAGGGATTACCCAATGTTGCCACACCCTCAGGATGCTTTTCTTGAAACAGCTCAAGTTTAAAATAGAGAAGACAACTTTTTCTCTGAATACCCTTGAGCACTTCAAAGCAGTCTGCTGGCGCTATTCAAAGGTAAGTTTGATCTGTAATGTGACATAAAAGCTATTCAAATATGCATGCCATGCCCGTGTTTACCAATTCTTGAAGGATGCATACTTTCAACATGGAAGTAACTCACGAGAACAGAAGTCTGCCCCGAAAGTGGATGCTTTATTGTACTAGGCAATGACTGAGAAGAACATTTGCATGTCAGGATTTAGGATAAAAACAGTCACAGAGGTGAAGTATGCAGTGTTAGTATAGTACTAGCATGGTGCCCAGTCCTGATCCTTTTCTTCCCACAGCAGTCCCACAGACGCAGAGTTTACTACAGCAGTAACAATGCAATGAGCTGAACAGCTTCTTTCAGGCAATATCTGCAGGGCTTGAGAAAGATCATGGGCATTTTCCCTTCCAGAGGCCTTTCCAAGTCTCATCCATGCTTCATATCACATGTATCAAAGATGAGGAGAAGTAAAGAATACCCAATCTGACCAGGGCTTTTTTAATTTCCAGGAACTGTACATGATGTCTTTCCCCAACCTCTCATCACCACCCACAGCTTTTCTCCTGGGCTGTTTTGACCTTCATCTTTGGGGAAGTCAAAATTTGGAGGATTTTTTTAGGTTTGGAATTTTTTAAGTGAAATGCCAAATTTGCTGTTGTTGAAAACTGACATAATCCCTTTCACCAGAAAATTGAGCATAATTAACAAGACACTGTATTCTGAACACAGACTCTTTTTTTCCACCTGTATAAAACTCTGATTTCAAGCATTTTTTTTACTTTTTACAAGATATTTTTCAAAACCACCTGTCAAATCCCAAGGACCAAGGAAAAGCATAAATGGTTTTCTGTTTACCCAACATTCCAAATACATCCTGGAGATGCTTAGCTATAAATAACAAATTTCAGCAAAATTTCTTTCTTCTGTCTTCAAACAATGCCCAGTGGCAGTCTTCAAACTAAATGAATTTATCATCCTTTTTTTCAGTTTTGCCATCCATTCCTTCACTGCATTTACCCAAAGCACCAAGTGCACCGTCCACAAGTATGTGAGATACACATGACCAAGTCTTGAACAGCCATTGTTTGCTCCGAAAAACAACAGCTGAATGACATCCCTTTCATGTTACTTTTCTTGGTAATTATCTTACAAAATTGCACTCGCATTTTTCTTATAAAAAGCATTCATATTGTGAAGCATTACATTAATTACACATCAGACTGTGTTGAATTAGTCATGTTACCTGGCACCACATTTGTGTTGTGTTATAATGTTTCAAAAGCAATCATGCAGTGATAAGCTGTACTCTAAAAGAAAATGACACTTCTTAGAAATGTGAAATAATTTTTAATAAAACGTATTTTCTTAGAAATCAGAGTGTATGTTCCAGATTAACATTCAGGCACATTAGAAAGCTCACATGAAAAGTATGGAAAATAAATGGGAATGGATTTGAAATATTACTTTTTTACTTCGTTATGTAAGCTAAAAGAATATTTCACAGAGTTCACACTTTACATTTTAAATGCCTACTAATGCCATCGCACTATGGATATGGTGTTGCTTCTCCAAAATACAGCCTTTAAAATAGGATGTTAAGATACAGCTTAAAAAAAGGTGGACTTTAAATTATTCTGAATTGACAGGCAGGTCTTGGACTCAGCAGCAGGGGTGCATGTAGGCCAGGCAAAAATCTTTAGCACACTCCCCTTATCATGACACTGCCTTTGGTGTGTCACTGAAAGGTCCAAATGTGAGAGACGTGAGATGGTCATGAAGAGATATCTAAAAGCCTTTAGCCTATCACACATGAATAAGATAGGGCAAGAAACTTATGCTCTATATTCCAACTACTTTTGGAATTTTGCTCTTTGGGGGAAAAGACCTTCATCAACTACAAGACAGAGAGAGGCACAGAGAAATCACCTACTAGCCTGGTGACCACAACATTCAAATCCTATCTACATAATAGCTTTATTCCAACCTATTTAGAACACCAGGGTATTGTCTCCTATGCCAGCAAGTGCCCTGCCCAAGGGATGCCAAGCCTTTGTGTAACTGTTCAATGCCAAACAGTTAAATATTCAAACAGAAATAGCCTGACTTCAAATCCCACATTCAGTAAAACAGCTTTTGAGGTATATTTCAACAAATTTTTATTATCTGATCAAAAGCAATTTTTTTACTCATAGTTTTAAGGAGCTACAGAAACACTTCAGCTGCTTGAGCATAAGACGTACAAGACTTGAACAGCTTCTGTTTCCCTGCTTCCCAGCAAAGTGTGAACTGCTGTACAAAGCCGCGTCTCCTGCTTCTTCAGAAAAATAAGAGCAACAAGAAGTTCTTACAAAGAAATAAGCTAAGAAACCTTTGCAATCAGCGTTACTGTCCATGAATGACTTGTTATCATTGTAGTAAATGCTTAAAACTTGAGCTTATCCAGATACTATTTTCTTTCCTAATTTGGCTTGGGTCACTACCACCCTTAAAGGCAGACATATGAACTGCCATAAAGGACGCTGACACATAGTTATCATTATTACTAAAAATCTACTAATCTACTAAACCTAATAAAAAGTAGAACACTATCGGTGTTTCACTGATTTAACCCTGCAGCCAGTCCAACAGGTCAGATCCCAGAATCAGGCAACAATTGCTTTATCCCTTCACTTTGGGCAAAATGTTTTGGAAATGGAAGTTTAGGTGGTACTGCCTGCACTGTTTCATGACTTCTCTATTTCTCTTGAGGTGTTTTGGAGCTTGAAAGGAAATAGTGGTGTTTTACCTTGGCAGTCAACGTCATCTGAACAAATACAAAGTAGTAAATTACATTTAGATTAGCAAGACATTTCTCACCTGAAGTATACAGTTTTCAAACCAGACATTCTGTTGTACCCAGGGTGAACCAAGCCTTCCCATTAGAAAGAAGATATATCCTCCTAGGGACACAGCCATCAGTGCCAAAATTCTTCCTTCACCAGGAGGAACCTGGAGCCCTGAGGTCACAACCCAGACTGGGAGAGGAGCTTGAGTATCCAGAAATGCAAATCACAAAGGTGATTACAGATATGAAATAAATCTACAGACTGTCTCAGCGAGGTCACATGAAAAAGAAGAAAGGAGGCAAAGAATGATGTCTTTTAACTCAATGGATCAACGATCACAAAAGCCTTTGAGAAGTAGGAAACCTCTAGACTGCTGCATTTGAATAGTCTTCATCATACTGTGCCCTGTACACCAATCACAATCATGTCTCATTTGCTAATTGATATTAATTTAACATTGCTAAAAAAAAGGATAAAACTTACTAAGGAACTTGATAATATTTAATTTGCAAAGAATGAACTTGATTCTTGTTGAGGAATATTTCAAATCCAGGGTTTTTATGCTGATTGTTGGATTTTTCTTCTTTTGGGGAGGGAGGAAGTCAAAAGAACAGAAGAGCTACAAGGATAAAAGGCATCTTCATGAGCCTAAGAATATAAAATAATCCCCAAATAATCAAATAATAACATTTGGGAAGTTCTGACTGGAAAATAATTGTGATATTCGTTCACTTAGATACAATCAGAGATTTTAAGAATTAAATATGGCAAAGGAGAGTTATGTTATGCTGCCTCCTTAAAAACAAAATTAATAGTAGCAGAAATTGCCAAGAAAAAAAAAATCATTTTACTTTTCATAGAAACAAGCATGATATGTAAATTCACTAATTGGAGAATTTATTTCACGTGGGTTAGCTCTACAGGACATTCTTGTCTGAAATAAAAAATGTTCAAATACCTAATTACAAATGTTGCTATAAATAAAGTGCTTTGTGCAACTATTTTAGTCATTATGCTAAATAACAACAGTAATCATTATATTTTAAATATGCTGAAATGTTGCGTTCAGATTGGTATACTTGCATTTTTAGTCTCCATGTGGAATATAATGCTAACAAATACTTAACTTAGTAAATTACATTCAGTTATAACTTTTTTTCCTCCCATTGACATATTCATCTCCAGTTACAGATTAATTTGAAGTCATACTTATTCCATACCAAGATTCCAACAATATCATTATGCTGACAGTACCTATCAATTATTTTGTTTTAGAGCTGCTTATGTTCATGTTGTAAACATCATCAATAATCAAACGGAAACACTTTTTAAAACCCTGATAGCCATTATTACTCCATTTTGTTTTCTTCTCTCCATGACAACGGCTACACAGACAACAAATTCAGAATAAAGTACAAGCAACATTTGAAGTGAAGCAGAACTGCCACCTCTGCAACACATTTTAAATTTCTGTAGTTGCTTCACCCTTCCTCACCCTCAGGATTTCTCATTTCTGTGCCAAATACCACTTCGACTTCTAGATAAGGTTATTAACAAAACTGGAACAACAACAAAAGGAAATAAAGCATCATTTGTAAAAACGGTAATCAGTAAATCAATTACTGATCAACAAAGATATTTCATATAGCTTATATGGCTTACCCCCCACAGGGCAGCTGACTGGGGAACAGACTGCTCTGTGGCCATGAACCCCTGTATGCACTGTTTTATCTTACATGAGGGCATTTCATGCCTTGAAATACAATTTCAGTTCTGAGTGAAACTGTAAAGGGTAATACAGAGGCGTTGATTTCTCACTAAGAAACAGACAGGAGAGAGGATCAAGTGCTGTAACATCTGCAACTGCTGTAACCAGTTGCAGAGTGAGCACAACCCAAGTGCTGCCTGAACACAAGATTGACACATTACTATGTCAAGGAAGGACTGCACATTTGTCTTTTGCATAATATCTTGGAGCAGTTGTCTGTATGTAAACAAAGAAAGAAATGAAAACTCAGGTCTGATGCAACAAGTACAGCAAAAGGATGTCAGAATACAAGAAGACAGTTGTAGGAGCCTAGTGGCTCCACAACAGCAACAAAACTTGAGTACAAACATACTATGACTACCTGATGTGATATACTGCTATAAAATTAGTATTATTGGGGTAAAATAAAGGAAAAGTTGTTTGGGGTGTTTTCTGAACAGCTAACACAAAGGATAAGAAGCAGGATGCCTTCAAAAATAAGATCCTGATTTTTGAAGGCTATCTTCGCATCATTCTGCTACATGCTCAGGGTTTCCCTTGGATATTGCTTCAACTTGCTATCTCATCCAGACAAACTCCCAAAATAACACCTTCTTTTTTATCTTCTTGACATTTAGTAAGAGCTCCTTCTCACCAGGGTCTTATGGAACTCTGGAGCGTGAGGAGGGCCAGCCCATTTGAGACTCACATAAAACCAAATACTGATGGCCGCACTATTTCTATTACAAACTGAGATGTTACCAGCCTTCTTGGCCACCTAAGCACACTGATAGCTCATATGATCAGCTGTCATTCAGGTTCTTTTCCGCCAGGAAGCTTTCCAGCCACTCTTCCCCAAGCCTGTAGCATTGCACTGCTCACCTTACTTGTTTGTGCATGCATTTAAAAAACTGCAATGTATTCTTTTATTTACTTTTTTTTGCTTACCTTTAAGAGAAATTAGACTCACCTAATCAGCAACTATCTTGGCTATCAAAAGCAAGGAAAAATAAGAGCAAACATCTCCAGATACTTAATTTACTATCCAGGTAGCCTATCAGCCACGTAGTCTTTGATGAATTTACTACCATGGTCAATTATAGGCCGCCCTTTAATGTGGTGTTTGCATGTCAGAAACTATTTAGAACATGTAAGAGCAACGATGGTTCCAGCTTGTTACTTTTTGTTTTGATATTCAGCACTCAGTCTCCACTGAATAAGGTGATAAAACTATAAAACATTGTGACAAATTGACTGAATTTTACAAGCTTTCCCAAAGTGCTTTTTCATATTGTTTAAAGCTTTCCAGGGAAAACATGTTGGCAGTATTAGCTGGGCAAGGTACTGACATGCACAGCATTAAAAGGGAACTAATACAGTGCTCTCTGTGCTAAAAAAAGCATTATGCTACCAGCCTGTAAGCAATCTGCTTCTCTTTATGCATCTTGCACGGCTTGAACAGAAAGTAGCTGCAAGCATCTCTAAATAGGAGCAAGGAGAAGCATGTGTGATAAACAGCTACTCTTCAAAGCTTTCTTCCCTCCGGTATTTGAATTCTTTCACAGCCTTACAGTAGACAAGCACTTTGACAGGGTCCTATTCAGGGCATGTTTGTTTTGTACTACTTCTTCAGGCTCTGTGCAGCACCTTGTGGTGTTCGATTATTTTCTGCACCAGCAATTTAATTTCTTGCAGCAGAATCCTTCCTCATTCTTTCTTGAACATGGAAAAGACCTCCTGATGTCTCTTAAGATTCCCTAAGTTACAAAGGGGAGGACACAATAAAAAAATATGCGAATAGGATAACACATATCTACAGATCAGGCAACAACATAAACAGAAGCAGTTGTATGTGTGGCAGGCACTGTCAGGACATCATTCACAGATTAATTAGCCAAATACACACCCTAATTCATATTCCAACACTCAATCTATTCTAAAATTCTCCTCTGAAACACTCAGATGTCCACCATCTCACCAACACCACTCAACCAAAATCCTCTTCCAGTCTGTTCATACTTTGGCCTTGCTTTGTGACATTTTTCTGCTATCTACTAACACCTTTTCCTACAGAAACAGGTGTAAAAGGTATAGATAGCAAAGCATTTAATTACTGATTGGCAAAAGCATGCTTTGTATCTTGTATTTTTCCCTAAAAAAAAGGAATAAATGAAAACATGGGTATATTATGCCCAAGAACTGCAGAACAGGAAAAGAGATTACAACTTACAGACAAATGACTTTTTTTTTTTTTTTTTAATCTTTTGACTTCACTATTATCTCAGAAATACTTTAAAATCTTGACTGGGTAAAGCTCATAAATATCTTCCAGTTCATATCACCAGTTTGACCCTGAACAAGCTGATCATTCTTCCAGGTAGAGATGTTACATTTTCTGCTAGCCATACCCTTACTCTCTCAACTTTCTGCACTTTCTCCACACCAGGGGTCATGAGAAGAGAATAAGACTAGGGTAAACTTGTTACTTATTCCAACCTAGTACTCACAGCTCAGGAAGCCAACAGTTTTCAGACTAAGGACCTGGATATAGTTTCCATGCATTTAATTGCTCTCACCACATTTCATGGAAGAACAGCCACATTCTTCCACGTGTTTCAAACTTTACACCTACTAGATTCACCAAATGAACCCTAGTGCTTGCATTAGAAGAAACAGTGAGCAGTTGATTGATTTTACAGATTTCTATCACATTCTGTTGCAGCTCTCTCTTTTCTAGACCAGAGAGATTTCACTAAATTAATTTAAATTTATTCACAATGTGCTAGTGCCATGGCAAGAAGATAAGATGTCATTTTATTTCACCACCTGACAAAACAAAACAAAAAATTAAGTGTTTCTAGATAACATAAGTACAACTGTCCAGTGGAAAAACAGATGAATTGGCAGACTGGGATGGGAAAAAAGAATTTTGTTTATCTCTTAGATAGTTGATTAGAACCCAGCTTGTATTAGGCAAAAGCATTAGCCATTTTATTTTAATACGTGTTTGATGACCTATTTCCAATGAGCTTTATGGTGAAAATAAAGTTACTACCACGACAGCCTACTTTGGCAACAAGATTACCAAAGAGGATTCCCAAATGCCAGAAAATGAATAGAGCTCTCAGCCAGTGATCAGGCAATGATATGCAGAGACAGTGTTTGGCTAGGCTAACACAACAATATGGAGCACTTTAAAATTTCTGGACAGGCAAGCCAAAGCCTGCTCTTAATAGCTGAATTATGCAGGGGTTTTTTAATGTGTCCTAATATAAATGAGGTATAAATGTGTACATACACATGCCTACGCAAACACAAATATATCTTCCTGCAGAAAGTAATTCTTGTTGAAAGGTTGCTTTAAGTGTCTCATTTCTGATTTGAATTTGCTATTTAAATCTTTAAACTGACTCCACTCCAGGACTAGAGGTTCTTTGCTTCCTCCCACCACCATCAAAAAAGAAAAATATTTGCAAGAAACCGAGAATGGGAATGCCTTTAGAAAATGTAAATACACTGTAGGTGGAATTATCTACTAGTATGGCAACTATCAGTCTGAGAGGGAAAAAACCACCTAATGTGAAATGTAATAAATGTTTGTCTACAAAAAAAAATATGAATATTTGATGTTTGATGCTATTCCTTTTAAAATTATCCCAAACATACTACATGCTCGGGCACACTAAAGGTTCTCTGAGGTTTTTTTAAAGCCTCCTTTAGCTCTCCTCATAGCTGGAGAGAGCGAACTGCAATATCTCTCTAGTCATTTCTGAAGTACAGAACACAAAGATATTATGGAGCCCTGGTAAATGAAAACCTGGACACAAGCCAGCAATGTGTACTCACAGCCAAGAAAGCCAACCGCATCCTGGGCTGCATCACAAGAAGCATGGCCAGCAGGTGGAAGGAGCTGATTTTGTACCTCTATTCTCCTCTGGTGGGACCCCACCTGGAGTATTCCATCCAGCTCTAGAGTCCTCAGCACAGGAAAGACATGAACCTTTTGGAGTGGGTCCAGAGGAAGGTCAGAAAGATGATCAGAGGGCTGCAGTGCCTCTCTTATGAGTTCAGGCTGAGAGAGTTGGGGTTTTTCAGCCTGGAGAAGAGAAGGCTCTGGGGAGACCTTACTGTGGCCTTCCAGTACTTAAAGGGGGCTTATAAGAAAGATAGGGACAAACCTTTTAGCAGGATCTGTTGTGACAGGACAAGGGGTAATGGTTCTAAACTAAAAGAGGGTAGATTCAGAGTAGATATAAGTGAGAAATTTTTTACAATGAGGACTGTGAAACGCTGGCACAGGTTGCCCAGAGGGATGGTAAATGTCCCACCCCTGGAAACATTTGAGGTCATGTCGGACAGAGCTCTGAGCAACCCGATCTAGTTGAAGATGTTGCTATTTACAATGGGGTTGGACTAGATGACATTTAATACTCCTTTCCAAATCAAACTATTCCATAATTCTGTGACTGTTAAATGTAGTGTTGTAAATGGTACTGAAATCATAGAACCGATCACAGAATTATGAATACCAGATTGGGAAGGATCTGAGAGATCGTCTGGTCCAATCTTTTTTTGCAAAAGCATAGCACCCCGTCCAGCTGAATCTTCAATGTGTCCAATGTTGGGGAATCCAGCACTACCCTGGGGAGATATTTCCAATGGCTGATTGTTCCCATTGTGAAATTTTTTCTTCTTGTGTCCAGCTGGAATCTGCCCAGGGGTAACTTGGACCCATTACCCCTTGTCTTTTCCATGTGACTCCTTGTAAAAAGGGAGCCTCCATCCTCTTCGTACCCACCCTTTACATGCTGGAATGTGGTGATAAGGCCTTTTTTTCCCTTAAGGCTGAACAAACCCAATTCCCAGTCCTTTGATCATCTTGGTGACCCTTCTCTGGACCCTCTCCAGCCTGTCCACATCTTTTTTGCATAGCGGGGACCAAAACTGAACAAAGGATTTCAGGTGTAGCCTGACAAGGGCTGAGTAGAGTGGAACAGAAGGATTCATCCAATCCAAACTACAAGCTCCATGTTACGGACAAAGCTAACCTGGCCCGTGTTCCCATACACTTCCATTTTCAATTCTCTAATGATTTTTCTTTTAATTTTCTGGCAATAGTAATTGAAGTATATATAACAGACAGGATTATGAGCTTATCATAAGGAGCTCAGAAGTACATTAGTCTTAAATGAAAGTTTTCTTCTAATACAGTTCATTCCCAGTCCCAACTCAATCCTAATAAAGCCTTTGGGAAGCCTGTGTCTTCATTTTAAATTATGAAAATATACATTCCAAAAATATACATTCCCAAAAGTCAGAAAGAATGGCCAAATTAAGGAAAGAATTAATTATGCAGCTCTGTCTCTGTCATAAAATGTGCTGTAAGTTTGCATCTGCAGAACATGGATACTCCCTTCTTTCCCACTATCTAGTTCCCATCGTAGGATCTGCAGAGCTTGGAATTACTGTGTTACTATGAGCTTCTTAGTGTCTTTAAATACAATAATAAAAATAAGAAGATGCCTCTGTACTTTATGTGCATAACTGAACAAATGACGAATATTTGTCTCCAAATAGGACCTTAGGGTCCAAATTCAGCTCAGCTGAAAGTCCATTTAAATGGATGGAGTAATTCCAAGAATAAATTTGTCCCACTATCCAGAAAGGTACTCACTTTATTGAATTAGTAGAATCGAGTGCACTCATCCTATCCACAGATCCATTAGTCAGTAGTTATGACAGGCCATAAGCAAAATCTATTATTAGCACAGTTACTGAAATGCAGTTTTTCACTTTTAGAATCACCAGTCACAGTCTTAAGACTCCTAGATCCTACTGAAAAAAACAAAGACCCAATTTTAATTTCAACTTCAAAAATGTGATACACAAGCAGTGTTAAAGAGGGGGATCTTAGAACATGCTAAAATTCAAGAAAATCTCACTAAAAAGGTTCATTTCATCAAAACCATTTCCTTATTTCAGGATAATGAAAAGCAGAAGCTTCCCTGCTGGATCTATGTAAAATTCTCTGTGCCACAGTACCAAGTGGTAGCCAGGCACTAAAGCAGAATTAACCAATTAGCAAAGTGTTCCATCTGGTATAGCCTGGCCTTGCTGTGTCTCCACACCCCGCATTACCATGACAGAAACTTCTAAAGTGACATCTTTAGCAAGAAAGCATCTGACTCTCTGAAGTATCTTTCTTTTAATCTTTTCTACACACAAAACCAAACATGGCCACTTCAGAGGAAGCCAGAGTGTTCAGAGTTGGCCCATTCTCACCACGAACGGTTTTTTTTTTACGTAGGCTTTGCTGTAAGTCAATTCACATGTTCTTCAGCTAGGAGGAGAAGTAGAATGCAGACACATGCCCCTTTGAAAAATACAGTGGGTCAAGGCAAATGGCTTTAAAATACTGAAGAAAATAGAAACTAACAGACTTTAACATAAATCCACCCGCTTTTACATAGTCAAGGTTTCACTAATTATTTGTCACAAGAAACTATATAGAAGATTCCAGCCTAACATCTCTGGATAATAAACTCTTGTGCTCAGAAGACAGCAGAAGCACAAGCTTCCTGAAGTGCCAATTTTGCATTGCTGTCAACTTAGAAAGGTGTCTTGATGTTTGAAAAAGGAGATTCCATATTTACACTGGCTTTTGTTATGTCTTAAATTGCTAATCTGCATATTAATTATTAGAAATAAACCAGTAACAAACAGGAAGCTGAACTGCTGGCCAAACAGCAATCTGGTAGCAAGGTTTCACAATCTTTCTGACTCAAACAGAATCTGAAATGGAGCATTGGAGGCTAAAAACATCAATGCCTCATCTCTTAAGTCACCTATCTCCCTCAAAACTTGCATAATCTGAAACAGAACTCAGTCAAATGAAGCATTCATGCTGCTGAATTCAGGCCGCTGAAAGAACAGCAAGCCTAGTCATAATAGTCTCTTCTTCGCTGTGTCTGCAATTTGTAACATTTCAGTAGCCTCTTCCACCTCTAATGATGTGATATTTAAGCCTCACACACAGTTTGTTCTGTGGTGCTAGACAAGATCACTGCAACGCAGCTGATATGAAGGCATGAGAATGTGCTCAGTCTAAAGGAGCCATGCATAAAAGAAATCACATCACTCCTTGCACTGCACACGTACTCCAGCAAAGTGGGAAAGTTAATTCTCCATTCTTTAAGAGCAGAAACACAACCCAGGGTCATTTGTCAATCTTGTACCTATTTCTTTTTTTATCATCATTATCATTCAAGTCATTTTTCATCAATAAATAAACACTGATTGAGTGTAGCAAAGATTCTGGTACTACTATAAGTATCATTAACTATTTTTTTTTGGTAGATTATCATTAGGGAAAATTAAACGACAATGAAATTCCTAAGAGCAACTTGCTCAGTGGTGACAAGACACGGAATTATTTTCATTACTATACATTAAAATGNTGATTTTATTTATAATAACTTTCTGGGGGAAAAGAAAAATAAGTGAAATTGGGGAATTCATTGAACACCTCTGGCTGAAAAACATTTTAGTGGTTTGGAAGGTTTATGAGACATCTAGAAACAGAGATGCCTTTTCTCCAAAAAAAAATATAATAATTATAACAATTTGCTGGGTCATAGGAAGTGCAAAATCCTCCTCCATCTTCTCAGGACACCCACACACATACACACACACACAACAGATCCACCTCTTTATCCAAAACTGAGATCCAGTGTGTTCAGGGGTGGACTCGTCTCTCAAAAAAATCATTGAGAAGAAAGGAATAAAGATTTGACAATCATCTTGACTTTTCCCATGGTACCTCATATCTTCTCTAAACTTATTTTATAATCTTAGCATATTCTAGACATAAACAAGGATGTCATTTTGGAGGATATACACTATAAATTTAAGCTATACTTACTCTTTCTAAAAGCTTTAGTATTTTCTGATACATTCTATCAATTTTAGTTCATTTTTTTTAATTTGTTCCCTGTCAACAATTTTGCAGGAGCAAGGAAAGTAAAAAAAAATATATTGTTTGAAAATAAAGCTTGGATTTCAAATTATCAGATTCAGTATAACACAGATGTAATCCAAGGAGAGAAAAAGACCTGATCATCTGCAGTGATTTGCCAGATGAATTTATAGTGACTATTGATAAAAGAAAAAGAGTTGTTGGGAAAAGGAATAGATTTAAATGAAAGCCAAAAAGTAGGTCAGCTACTACTTTAGGTATGAAAGTATGTAAAATGACAACAGAACCACTGCTGTTTTCAGAGAGCAGGCACTCTCTGTCTGAAAGTAGGACTCTCTCTGGAGGCACACTGTTGGTCACTTTGCCTCTAGGGAAGAGGCTGGTGTTCCAAGTCCAAGCAGAAAAGCAGCGCTACCATCAGAGCTGTACCTCTTCTCCAGGACAACATTCACACAGGGCAACTGCCTCCAATCAGGAGAAGAAATACACAACAAATCACATTAAAACCCATCTCTTCTTGAAGATGCAACATTTATCTGCTCTTGTGTTGTTTTTTTTAAAAGCAATTTTT
>VZRU01008620.1:1651108-1715689 GCA_013398155.1 Pedionomus torquatus
AAAACATAGGAAAAAAAAATCTTTCGGGGAAAAAAAAAAAAAATATATATATATGAGTAATTATATACATGCTTCCAAGAAATGTTCACTCACCTACCAACACCTATTAAGTCTTCATTAAGACATTCTAAAAATCAAACATTTTCTCAATAAAGCACTGGTCCCAAGAAAGATGCAGTTCTCTTTCTCCTTGTCCATTGCTACTATTTTAAAATGTCTAATCACCAACATAAAAAAAACCCCAACCAACTAACTTTCATTTTATAAGGGGAAAAAAAATTATCATCTGAACTCTTCAGAGACTGGAAAAAAAAAGGCAAATAATCTTACTAACTATAAATTAAAGAAGAAACAAACAACTCTATCAAATTGGCAGCGTGTCCAAACTCACAGCGTGTTATTAAATAAAGTCAGTGACATTTAAATGAGTGCACCTGTATGCACACAAAAATAATTTCCTAATTAATTGGCTCTGCAGCTCTTGATGCCCTAATAGGTCAAAAGTACATCAATTATTTATAAATGAACAGAAATCTTTTACAGGTGGCCATAAACCCAGTGAATGTATCTTAACACTTCTCCTGCGCTAGGAGATAAGGTCAAATATTCGTTTATCATATTTTTCAGGTGCAGGAAACATAACTGGAAGAAAGATACTATATTATTATTGAGTGCAATTACAGAGATGACACTATACAGATACATAAGATAGCATTGTCCTGGACAGAGGGAGCTGCAAACTTGTGGTAACAGCACGGCTATGTGGTTTTGAATGGCAGCAATTTGAGAAAGGAAAGGACTGTGTTAGGAACGAGCCCAAAGCTGAAACAGAATGGAGGAGGGAGACACTAAAACTGAGGAGGAATCTGAGGATAGTCTGATAAACACAGAGCACTGCAGACATAGTGATAAAACCCTGAATTACCAAAAAAAAAAAAAAAACAAAAAAAAAAAAAACCCAAAAAAAAAAACCACTCAGCAGAAATAACGCTATATATTAATCAGGCATCTGTACAGCCTTGCACTGTCATTCTGTTAGAGTACCTCTGCAGAGCATGTGCATCTATTTGACCACAATATGTTCTCTGAGTTCCCTATTTAAAAAAACTAGATTCAGAAGTTAAAAATTGGATGATACAAACCTGTTTTAAAGACTGAAATCCCATTTTTATTTGAATTTAAATGAGGGAAGGCATATTCAAACAAAACATCTATTTAATCATATTTTTATCTTTCTCCAAAACATATGTCTTCCTTTAACTTTTATCACAATCTTCAACTGAAGCAGCACTAAACTTGAACAGGAACTTTACAGAATCACAGAATGATATGGGGTTGGAAGGGACCTCTGGAGATCATCTTGTTGTCCCCTCTTCACACACCAAGTCCCTGTGAAAAGACTTTTATCTTCTTTTTATATTTGGGGTTTTTTTTTTTAAAGACACAGTGACAACAAAAAAGTCTGGAATCGGAACATTTGTGCACCTAAATGAGGAATTATGAGGAATCCAGACAACCTGTGTACTTCCAGGAGGCTTAGAAAAAAAACTATAACCAGGATAGCTAATTCTTAAGTATGAACACAGCTTAGCGGAGCATTCGGCTTGTGTTCCTAAATCTTTCTGCAACTTCCAACAATAGTTTAATCTCTCTATGGCAACAGATGACCTACATGAAGCTGCAGAAACTGCACACTTTATCTTCAGGACAGAAGGGAAAAAGAAGGAAGAGCACAATATCTGATTAACTGGTGAGTATCTCTCAGTAGCAATAACTATACAACAATGAAGAGATCTAAGTGCAATTATTTTTGTATTAAGTGATCTAAGTGCCATTATTTTTGTATTAAGATTTTGTTACTTAGTTCTTTAGGTAGTTAAAGTACAGACATCTTGTTATTTAAAATCGAGTATGTTACCAAGTCAGATTCTGACAATAGTTTTTGTGACTGGCGTGGGCCTGGTATATTATATGTTTCTGCTGCATCAAGTCTAGACTGTTAGTTATTTGCAGGAATGATGAGGGTTTTCAGATGAGGAGAAGGTGTTATTCCCAAGGATAACTAGGAAATTTGATTGCCATTCAAATAACAACAAAGGCACTGGCTAGATAACATGCAACACCACTACTGATTTAAATATGTATCACCGGGTTGCATACATTAGGTGAGCTAAACTTTCAATGAAAGAAACCCTACAATTTTAGTAGAACTTTACTATCCTGTACCATAACTGCTTATTTTTTTCATTCCAAGCATAAAGTGAATGGTTCAAAAAACAGAGTGAGCCAACATCACCTAAATAATCATAGAATCATAGAATGCTTAGAGTTGGAAGGGACTTCGTGTGATAAGTCTCAAATCCTAGCTGTGTAAACACCAACCGCTTTTGTACAAACTTCCCAAGATGGGCAGGAAATTAGAAAGTGATCTATATAAAACTCAGTAAAAATCACAAGTTCTTCTCAGTTTGAACTGATTCTATTGTACAGACTTTTGCTCCATGAGGACACAGCTTGAAAAAAAACCCATGAAAACTGCATATAAACACAAAAATGGCAGAAAACTGATGGACAGATTCTGACAAGTAGGTCCTAACCAATTGTGTATTTGAACAGAAAAGGAAAATAGAGTCTGGTTCTGTATTCCTTTCCAAAATATTTGCCATGCAACACAAAAATTCAAAACAGGACTAGGTTAATTTGCCATCCATAAACTGACCATTTACTGTATACAACTCTGGGACTCTTCAACTACTGTGAGCTGTGTTCTTCAGTATTCTTGAAATAAAGGGATTTGTTCAGAATTTGACATTCTGATAGTTCCTTTCACACTGCAAACTCATCTGCTTATATTGTTTTATTAAGATTTTTCTCTCTGGGACTTTCCACACATCAAAGATATCAAGGATATCAGATGAATGCTTCCAAAGATTAGTTTGTTTGGGATGAACATAATACAGATTTCAAGTTTTATTATATTGTCTCAAGATTGACTGCATGGTTTCTTCTTTCAGAATAAATAAATCAAAATTAGGGTAACAGCATTTCAGTATTCTCACCATCAAACCACATACTAATCAGTCCAAATAAAGAAAAGTAACTGATCAACCTAGAAACAGTTATTTCAAGGCAATGCATGGAACTACAATTTCTGCAAACTATTTGCCTTTCCATCAAAGAATAGCACTAGTCAGTAAAAAGATGGAGAAATAAAACTGCTATGTAGTTTTCTATGCAAGATGTACTGACAGCATCAATAAAAGACTTGTATAACACACTATTGATAATCTAATTTCTACCAGCCATTTTAAAAACTGAAAAATAGCCACTAAATGGATTAGATTTTAATAAAGATTATTAGCCTTGACAGAACAATTATTTTATTCTATTCTTCTCCTTTCTCTGTGGATTTTTAGTGAAAAGTGACACTGAAATGCAACCAGATGAATATAAACTTATGTTGCAAAATAACTGAGGAGTAGGCTTGTGACCTTCAGAACTCTTGTCTCTCAGTCCAGTGGGGAAATTATAACAGCAGAGAATTTAACAAGTTCAGTTTTCTTAGCTGAATGTAAGATTTTTCTCCATCGCACAAGAATTAGCAAGCTCCTATATTTAATTCTGGACAATACAAGGGCACCAGCAACTCACAATGCTGTCACACCGCTGACATGTAAAGACTGGCAATCATATCACTAGTCTCTGATTTTCAGCCAGTTCTGAGATGCAGATAAGCTATTTAATTACAGTAATTTTAGGACAGGAAATGAGGAGGCCTATCATAATCATTAAAACAAGACTCAGATAATTGTATTCTAACACATTCCTTATAATGGAAACACTGAAAGATGATGAAATAGCTTTACAGATGGGGAAACTGCACTAAAAGTAAGTGGCAACCACCAGTGCTCTCACTATGCGTCATGAAATTTTTAATACTATAAAGTTGTTGTAGTATCTATTTTCTTTACTATCCAGAAAAGAGCACCGCCAGAGAAAAGTTAAAGAACCGGAACAATACAAATCCAAGTAATGGTGCATAATCATTAGGCTCCCCTCCAGTACAAAGGTATCTCCCTAAAGGCCTCCCATACCAGAACAGAACTGGCCCAGAACAGCATCACTGGGCAAACCTACTGTGACAAAGACAAAGAGTGAGAAATAGAAAGTATAATGCAACAGCCAATGTTTTGTTGAAAGCACGTCACTTGTTACATTTGCCTGAGTATTTATTGATTCACTGAAAACCAAACTCCTAATTTTTTTGGAAGAACTTTGTGATTCTGCAGTTGTGGCCACACAACAGAATTATACCATAGCCAACTTCTAGCAACGCATTCCTCATGAGTGGACCAGAGTAGCTGCCCTGTCAATCTTTGCAACTATCATGCCCACATTGTTATTTTTTAAGTTACATAAATATACATTACATCAAAAAACAATCAGTCAACATAAAAATTCTCATGCCATGCCATGGAGAGTTTTTATGTGAACTGCAAAGATAAGCAGTATATTACGGGGCAAATTGTCTTTGCTACTTTTTTCCACGGCCACCGTTCAAAGCTTAAGGCTACTGGACATGGCAGGAGAGGTATGGAGTAAGAGATCTGGACAGAGTGCATTTCACAGTAATTTTGTTTACAGGATTCCTGTTTTCTCTGCAAATACAGCTTTAAGTACAGCATTAAACTAATTACTGTAATTTAAGCCAATGGCAAGCAGCTGATAAAGGGGAAGGAGGAGCTCTGTCCTTGGTATTGTTTAGCTCTTTAGGTATTTGATAGAAAAATATGACTATTCTTTTTGTAGACAATTACTGCCAAGCAAGATTTCAAGTACAGAAGTGAATAAATGGAATACATTTTGTTGCTTCAGTCCAAATGCTTCTCAAATTAGCAGTTGTAGAAATGTTTATTCAAGATTCTATTATCGCTTATGATGTATTGGGTCCCAAATACATGTATGTCTTTGAGAGCTTCTAGCCATACAGACCTACAAGGAAACAACAGTAGATAGAAGGAGTAATCCTTTCTGAAAGCAGATTGAAAGGAGACCATAAAGTATGCTGCCACTCAACCCCTGTGTCTCTCATAAACATTAAATTAATTTTCAGAGCAGAAATACGCTGCTTGACTTCACCAAAAGAAGCACACCAGAATGTGACTTACTCAGCTGTAACACAGTGGTACAGTTGAACTGTTCTTCTAATCAATAAAGCAGTAAACAAACACTTTTACTGGTTTCTGTTGCTATAAGCTCACACACACCCCACCTCACCCTTCACTATCACTACCCACAGGAGCTGCAACTAAGAGAGCAAATGTTCAGGTTGCTAATCTTGTGGATCTATCAGCAAAAACAACCAAAATATTTTTCCTCCCCAACATTTCCCCTCCCCATCTACTTTCAAAAAAATACCATGAAAGACAGGCACTCTTTGGCAAAATGCAGAGTCCTCTCATTGCTTTGTAGTTATCAAGCTGTGAAAAGCCACTCAGTGTCACAAGAAACCAGTACATCGAATAGCACTATAACCTTGCTGGTCTTGCTAAATTCCCACATTCACTTACAAGCTCACAGGTGTTTTATCACCGTAGGATCACTAGAACCATCCCTACAGTACGTAAAGAATGTCATGCATTTTGATGGAAAAGGCTTTAAATATTTGGGTCTGCGTCAAACCTCCCAACTTCTTTGATTATATGGGTTTACAGACCAAACTATATGATTTTGTCATTGTCACACAGCTGTTCTAGTGCTACAACAGAGCTGACAAGTGTGTTGGCACTTCAGCATAGAAGTGGCATCCAGGTTACTGCCCACACAAAGTGAGGGAGAAGGTAATCACTGCAATATGCCTTTCCTACCCTGACTGAGAGGATATGAAGGAGAATGCTTTGGAAAGAAAAGTACCCTCCTTTTTCCAAGATTCATGAGGCAGTTGGCTGTCTTACATTTGGCCAAGAACTTGATTGCAAGGAGAGGCCTAAACCTGCAGAAGAACTTACAACATTTTGCTATAAAACTGACATATATTGCCAATGGTGATTTTCAGTTTAGTAAAACTAACGCCCGTAAAGCAGAGAGTTAGTTTTGCCCTCTCCACTCCTGCACAGAAGTAAGAGGCTCATTCCAACAGTTTATAGACAGGGTTTGTTCTTCCCTTGACACCTGCCTGTAATTCTCATTAATGGAAGCAGGAGTTTTGTGTGTGCACAAAGGGGAAAATTAGACCCCTATAGTCACCATGTTGCAGTTTCTTACGGGACTAACTACTAATAACTACCTTTCAGCAACATCCACTCTTTCCTATTAACTTCTTTTCAGCTTGTAAGTCTCCAAAGGAAAGCATTGGCAAGCAGAGCACTCCTCAGTGTACCAGCAGTGCTATGACCTGTTTAAGAACATACAAGGTATGTTCTGCAGCTTGTCCTTGAGTGCTTGCCCTGGAAGCATCTTAGCTGGTTCCCCTAGAGCACCTTGTTACATCAATTTGGAAAAGTACTGCAGAACAAATTACAGAGAAGCACACAGAAAGTGAAGACACACAGAAAGTCTCAACTGGCATACTTTCCCAAGAGCATCTGCCAGGACTTAACAAAGTACAAACAAGCTAAAACACAAACAAACAAACAAAAAACAACCCCCACCCAAAATCTAGCAAAACTTCTTGATGCTGAAGGTGTAACAAGGATCATCTTGTTTGGAAGATGCTACAGGCACTTGAGACATGACAACATGCAGTACAGGCATGCAATACAAACTGAAAACTCAATCTGCATAGTTTCAAATGCAAATATATGAATTTAAATTTAGAGGTCATTCCTAAGAGAATTAAACTCTTTCATTTTTCTTTAGTTAGTAGATTATTTATTAAGTAAATAAAAAGTGCCAAGTCTGAAAGACCTGGATAAAATAGCACAAAACCAGTACCAGAAATAGAAAAATAAATCTTAAACATTTCATTACAGTAAAAGAACACAGTTCCTTATTAAACTTCTGAATTTAAAAACAGAAACAAAAGAATCCACATAAAAAAAAAAAAAAACAAAGACACATCAAACAGTGTATTAACAAAGATTTTAATTTTCTGTACTGCAAATCTAACTTGAAAATACAGCAATGTACAACCTTTGCAAAGCATGAAAGTCAACATGGTCTCTGCATGGCCATGCCATCAAAAGATGCTGCTGAGCAAAAATTCTATGTCATATACAATGATCTTGTCCTAGAAAACTATCCCAGTACAAGGACAAATATGAAGACTTCAACAGACTTCCCAAAAATACCCGGTCAATAATAACAAAATGCAGGTAGAGATAAGTCACAAAGCAAAAATAGGATCATCAGTGCAGCCACCATAGCAAAGGAGAAATTGACAGAACAAAACACTTCCTAACAGACTACAAAACAAGAGAAATTTATTTTTTTAGGCTGTCAAAGATAGTAATTTTTTCAAGATTGTGAAAGAAAAAAAACAGGATGGTGATACAGCAGGAGCAACAGCTCACTTTACACGAACCTGTTACTACTGGTTATATATCAAAAGTTCAACAGCCTTTAACCTCATGATGGACAGGTTTCATTCTTCCATCTTTTGGCACTATATTTATAAATCAGCATGGCAACACGGCCTGATGGAAGAGAAAAGAAGAATGATAGTTTACCTACTGCAAATTCTCCAGCATTTTTGTCATCTGGGATTGCTGCTCTCTTAAAATCTGAAGGTTTTATGTGAGAACTAATTTCTAAATGAGAAGGTTAATTTTAATATTTTTACCTATAATTTATTAAATATTTTTTAAACAACAATAAAAAATTCTTGAGATTATATTTTGGCTTTCTTGAAGAATACTAATAATCTCTTTTTTTTTAGAAGCTAACCTGAATTAACTTTATTAAACTCCTAGAATTTCACAGAGATGGGAATTGTTTTTTTCTTTGTGTTTTTCCTGACCAACTGTATATATCCATATATTTGATGTTCAGACACCACAGTAATAAATATATATGGAATAAAGTGGACATAAAATTGTCATAAGAGAAATAGCCTAAAGTAAAAAAACCATGAGGATGGAAAAAGGATTTGAAATGACAGGAGAAAGGTCTAATAATAATGAATGTGAAAAAATAGGGAATAGTTTGTCACATTTCAACACATGAAAAGTAGATATCATATTTACTCACAACTTGTTTGACTAAATTATTTCATGACCTTGGGCAAAGACTGTCTTAATACTCTGTGGCATATTTATTCTAGTATCTATAAAACAGATGTCATTCCTCCACCTCTGTAAATATTGCTCCCACCCATCTACTAAAAGGAATGAACTAGGATTCTAGCAAGAAGGTAAATCGGATTTGAGTCAACTTTATTCATTATGCCATACACCATTTCTGGTTGGAGTTCTTCTGTTATTGTTCCACTATAAAATCTGAGATATACTATAAAACATGCTGAAGCTCTATCTTTCTCTCCAAAGAAATGAAAAGTTCCACATCTTAACCACATGAATTCTGTTGGCAGTAATAATCCAGCACATACAAGTTTCTGATTCTAAGAGACAAAGAAAACATTCACTCCTATAAATCAAAAAAATGTCCTAGGATAAGACAAATTGACAGCCAACTATTTCAGACATCAAAGAGACAAGAGCAAAGCTACCCCTATGCTGAATTAATACAATCCTATATGTGTAGTTTATTTTAAATGTCAGTGTCCTATTTTAAAGGAATAAAAAACTCCTGCTAGTAAACTTAAACTTAAACTAAAAAAATTAGGCACTTGATTTTCCTTTAGCCATAGCTCAAAGTTTAAGTTCCACCCTAAATGGTCATGCCTTGTTTTATTTATTTTTGAGTTAGTATGATATCACCATATCTTCAGTTAAATAGAACAGGTTAAATACACCACCTCAACTCAACAACAACAACAAAATTTACCTGCCAAATAGATAACGGAAAGTTAAATTGCTTGATCTATCTTTTACACTACAGTGTTAACAATGAGAATTACTAGCACCCTAGAATAACAAATTTTTTGTGCTCCATAAAATAGGATAAACGAATATTCCTGTGCCTGGGTAAAATTAAGACAATTTCACAAGGTATCAGGTTAGAAGCTATCTTGCCTTGACAGAAGAATAGAAAGAATTTTCTTTCTTTTCTTCAGCAGCATTGCAAAGCACACAGATTCATATTTGTGTTACTGTACCATAAGAACAGGCAAGTATATGTAATTCTGAACACAACTATACTTCTAACAGTAGTATGACTACTGCAGAACATAATCACTGCCCATTTTATTGGGTGATCATCCCAAATACTGAAAAGTTAAATATGTATACTATGTATGTTTCCAAATCTATGATCTATTTATTTTCATTAAAGAATGTAAAGAAAAGGACAGATAAAGGATATAGATTTCTTGTAGCTGAATGATGACAGAATGAAAGGCAGAGAAGAAAAAAAAAACATAAGTCATCCCCACTGACAGTAGTTAGAGAATCAAAATTATCTATTCATGTTTCAGGGATAACAGAAGGCAGGAAAAATAAACCAAACATCAAAACTTTGAAAAGGTGGCAATAATGGAAGGGACAAGACCGCATACCATCCATGTACATTACAGACTGCAAGATAGGTTCTACGCAGAGTCCCAAAGGAGATGGTATGCAATGCCCATCACAGCATCCATCTCCGGGACACAGTGACCAAACAGCCACTGCCACGCAGGAACAGCAAGCCACAGCTCATGCTTTGCCTGTGAGAAATCTCTCCCTAACCTCCTCCTCACTATCCAGTTTCCTTCTTCACAGCAACCAGAGGCTTCGTCTCTACACTTCTGCTCAGCTCTCTGATTGCCATCTGGAGTAGGCAATTTCTTCAGGCATCAGTCATCACTGTCTTCCCATCCTCCTAATTGCATCTTTTTCTACCCTGGGGTCTGACTACAAATAAGCCACTGTCTTCAGAGCAAAGCAGGCACGCAGCATGGGAGAAGGCTCTCACCACACTATCTGATGGTCTATATTTTCACACGTTAGAACGATCTAAGCCAGCCATTTTCACAGCCCCATAAGTCACACAGTACTCTGCAGGCAGCCAGGGCTGCAGCCCACCAGCAAACCATATGGCCTATTTATTCCTCAGGGCCACTGCCACTGTCATCACTGCTCTCAAAGGTGACCTGCTCATCTGCCACTACCACTTCCAGGGCATTAGTGGGAAGTACAAGCAAGAAGCACAACAGAAGAAAGGCCCCATGCTGACCTGGAGGTATCAGAGAAGACACGACCGGCATGTTTCCTGCTCTACCTGTCACTTCAGCAGGGTCAGAGCCCTCATTCATATAGCTGTGCCTCAGCCTGACAGAGCCAGTCAAGACAGACATTTGAGCTCTTGAGACGGTAGGGACAGGGTATGTTACCTTTCACTGAAATAAGATAAAGCCAATTAGTTTCTGTCAGCAGGCTCTTACCTCTTGGAAAATAAAAAGACTCTGAGATCCTATTGATCTAACAAATACAGCCTCATTGGCTAATCTCCACCTTTCTTTCTCCTTTTTATCCCCTACTGTACTTTCAACTACTTACTTTCTATGGGGATATATCCCAATTAGCAATCCTCCTCCAATCTATGAAGTCAGTAACTCCAATTTACTGGAAAGTCCAATATAAATCTGTGAATGTGCAATGCATACATTTATTAATCAGTCGGCAGGTAAGAGTTTGCACAGGCACACAACGCTTAACAGGCATTTGCAAAACTGCTTTTTGCAGCCTAAGTACTTATATGGAGGGAGGAACAAGGTCACATTTAGGTTTTAATAGTATGTTAATCACTGTATGTTAATGATACATAAACATTAAACACATTAAACAGTTATATAACATTAATTTCTCATGCAATACTTAATACATATCTATAATACATACCAACTTATTTTGTGATTACTATACGACTAAATTCAAATTAAATACCCAGTTCTACACACTTATGCAGTTTACTTTAATGACTTCTAACTCTACTGCATGTATTGTCATTAAAAAGTTAACATTCACTAGTAGCTAAAGTAACATTTAAAATACTTGTACTTTATTTTTCTGTTTCTTAAAATAGAAGGAACTAAGTTGAAATGCTGCTGTCAACCAGCCTTCCATCTGCATAGAAGGACATATAGCTCCTATGGAAAAATTAGGATGAAATCACATAATTTAAAAAGTTTAAGAAAAAGGGCTGGCACAATCTTCAAAACAATTATCAGCAAACCATAAATCTGACAGTGCTTTAGTTCTGACTGCTGAATTTTTCAGAAATTACCATTTAAAATAGCATGTGAAAAACATAGCAGGTTTTGTTCTGTACAGTCGTTTCCTCACTTTCCAAAAAGGATCTGTGATCTGGGGTTGCTTGGCCTGAAATGCAGTATCACCTAGGAGAAGCTTCTAGAGGATGGACTAACCACTAGCACCTTCGCTAGATTTAAGCATAACTGAGTCTAAAATCACTCATATTCTATAAAGGAATGTCTTTGCCATATCATATCCTCATTCACAGAGCATCACCTGGGCCTCTCATTAGTCTCTACCTACTGCTCAAGATGTGACAGTAAATCTGCCTACCTTGTGACAAAATTGCCTTTTTGGTCTCAAAAGGCATGACACCTGTATTTTGGCCACAAAGCACACATGATGCTCCCACATCACAAGGCACCATGAGACCTTATGTGTACATAAGACACTTTTTGAACCATTCTTCTCCCTTCCCCAAATAATTAGGAAAATCCTGAGGAAAGAGAAAGGAGAGGTACAGGCTACATGGATCTTTCCATGGTCTCATATGTCAGGTACCCTGTTGAGAACACTCAGGCTCACGTCACCTAGTATTTTCTATGCAACACAAGCCTGACTATGACCTACGTTTATAACAAAATCAGAATAGAATTAAAGAGAAAGACAAAAGGGGATTTATTTCCTTTACAAGCTTTTTCTCTCTGAACCTCCAAGGCTGCTGAAGTCGATATACTAGGGCTGATACATAATTTAATGGCATTCATTGCTAAGTTTTGGGTTGTTTTTAAATGGCATTTTATATAGAGTATACATAGAGCATTACACCTCCTCAAGGCTACCAACTGCAGTTGTTATATCCTCTTCGACTATGAAAAATCAACTAGTGCCCCTTCTCATCCACACATGAAGCACAGGTATAACAGCTTTGCATTTATTTCAAAGAAAAGTAATTTTTAAGTGTTTCATGATCATTTTTCTATATTTTCATGTGAAGTGGAGAGCAGAAAGAAAACAAAAACATTATAAATCAATCAGTCACAAGTATTTCACCCTAGTTTTTCATTTGTCCTCAGATTTTGCAAGGCCTGTTTTGAGACATCTATTTCTTACCACTTTACTCTTGGTAACTTCTTAAAGTAAAACAGTGACCTTTACTTCAGAGTCAGTGGTCCTTTTGATTCTGTCAAATCAATAATTTCTTCCAACTCTTAAAAGAAAACTAACCTCTATTTAAAAAAAAAAAAAAAAAACCACACCCAACAAACACAAAGAACAAACCACAAAAATCCCAAAACCAAACACAACCAAAAAAACCTACAGACCCATGGGTTAATATTTATCACCTCTTTTACTGATCTGGAGGAAATTCCTCAAGGCTACTGACAAATTTGCTTCCTATTTCTATGTTACATGGCAAACACAGTGACATAAACAGAACAAAAGGCTTTCTGGGACCTCTTCGTAAATAGGTTTATTTCTTGTTTGGTTGTTGTCAACTATTTCAACCAACAGATCAAAAGATAAAGACAGAATCTTGACAGAAGAGAGAGACCAAGTGTACATGAAGAGTACAAAACATAACGTTTCTTGTCAAACTACAGAATTTTTGAGGGGTAGGTACCATAAAGAATGGTACACAATTCCCAATAAGAGACCACAGAGGAAAGAACTGCAAGGTCATGTGTTTACATAAGTAAGCCACAATTAGAAACCAGGCAAGAACTGCTAAACAAGATTCCTGACAGAGTCATGGAGGAGGAGAAGAGGTAGCACAACGTGAGGAAGAGTATAGCACCTTTCTGATCACAAAAAACTTCCTGTGAAGTGTTAAAGACATATCTTCATAGTCTTAATACATCACCAGAAGGTTAAGATAATGAGAGCCATCCAAGTGTAAAATATTCTCAAAAAAAAAAAAAAAAGTAATAATAAAAAATGAAATAAATATTGAAAGATGGAAGTTATATGTATGTATACATCTAATGCACAAGCCAATATTGAGTAAGGCACTCTAGCAGAGAGGTACCATTTGATTGTTCAAAGGTAATTTTTTCTTTTCATTCCAATTTGGAGTAAGCTTGTTTCTAAAGTTTAGCAAGATTAAGTTCTAAATTTTCATCATTGTGGCCCTTCTCTGGACCCAGTCCAACAGGATCATGTCTTTCCTGTGCTGGGGATGACAGAGCTGAATGTGGTACTCCAGGTGGGTCTCACCAGAGCAGAGTAGAGGTGCAGAATCACCTCCCTCTACCAGCTGGCCACATTTCTTCTGATGCAGCCCAGGATATGGTCAGCCTTCTGGGCTGTGAGCACACACTGTCAGCTCATGTCCATCTTTTCACCCACAAGTACCTCTAAGTCCATCTCAGCAGAGCTGCTCTCAATCCCTTCATCCCGTCTGTAGTGATACTGGGGGGCTGCACCAGTCCAAGTGCAGGAGCATGCACTTGGCTTTCTTGAACCTCATGAGTTTCACACAGGTCCATTTCTTGAGCTTTTCCAGGTCCCTCTGGATCCCACCCCTCAAATGCATCAACCGTATCATTCAGCTTGCTGTCATCTACAAACTTGCTAAGGGTGAACTTGATCTCGCTGTCTCCGCCATTGATGAAGATATTAAACTGTACTGGTCCCTGTGCAGACCCTTAGGGACAATGTTTGTCACCAATCTCCATCTGGACATTAAGACATTGACCACTATGTTCTGGATGGAACCATCCAACCAATCCCACATTCACCGAACTGTCCACCCATCAAATCCACACCTCTCCAATTTAGAGAGAAGGATGTGGGGGATCGTGTCAAATGCCATATAGACATCCAGACAGACGACACCCATAGCTATTCCCTTGTCCACTGATTTACTCACTCCATCATAAAGGCCACTAGCATGGTCAGTCAGGACTTGGCCTTATTGAAGCCACACTGGCTGTTTCAAATATCCTCCCTGTCTTCCATGTGCCTTAGTTTCTAAGATTATAAATCAGCATTACTCTTTCATAGCTGTTCTTAACAAACTAAATAATTTTCTTTTCTATATAAAGCCAGTAGGGAGTTCATAATTTAGCCAAGTTAGTCTTTGAAAATCTTCTTCTACTATCCTTCTTCCACACATGGATAACTTTGAATTATGCTGCTAATGTCATCTATTTGAAAGCAGGTCACCTTACTTTCTCTTTTCATTTGACTGTCCCCCAGGAGATCCGCCTTCTTAAAATCATTTTTTAATCTGTCCATCTAGCAGTTCTCACCCATTCCAACTTTCTCAGCATTGGATTTTTCTAGATCAGATGGAAAGTTGTTTGAATAATTTCCATTTTTGCACTGTCCCTATCATCAATAAAACAATAAACACTTATCAGTTAATCAGCCTGATAAATTCAAAGACTTTGCTGAGCATCCACTGATTTTTTTACCTTCCCATAATGCCTCCTTACTTAAAACTTCACAGTCTACAAAATCTTGTGTTCTGTGTCATAAAATCATTCATTAAAAACCACCTCAGTAGATCCCCAATTCCATCATCTTTTGTAAATTACCAAAACTAAAAGCTTTTCTCCTTGCACTGTGGGATTATGGCTTTTCATCTTGATAAACTTGTCCAAGCTGCTGGTATTTTGCTCATGTTCTACTTTGATCTTTGTTTAAAGCTATTTCCTAAGCCAGTCAGAAATCCAATACCACCCTTGCCTAGTGCCTAAATCAACCTGTGTTTAAAAAGCCAAACTTTTCCTGGTTATAGATATTATAACCTGAAATACTTCCTTTAGACAAATAAAAATGCATCAAGTTTTCATGTGCCCCCCCAAAAAAAAAAAAAAAAAGTATATTAAACTGAAATCTCTTCAGTTAAGTGCTTGATGTCATATATGTGTCATTCTTTCACAGCCATAGAGCTAGAAATACTGGCCAGTAATTTTACAGGTATTAAAACTTTCTTTGATGCAAATTAAAGTTTCCATCAACTATTTCTAACCTCAAGGAATTACACAGTTCAAAACTTACTGTACATGACCAGATGCTGAGATAACTCCTGATCTCTAGTCTGAGATAACACCTGATCTATTCTTTTCCCAGCTTGAGTAAAAGCCTTAATACATACTTATTATGTAAAGGGGAGTGAAGGGGGTGGGGGGGAAAATCTATGACATACTGATAACAGTTGCACCACAGAGAGTGTCAAGTTTTGACATGCTGCTTTGTATTGTGTACATATCGCTACATTGTACTGCATATCACAGTCTCACTGTCATATATATTAAATATAATCATCTGCTAGCAATAAAAGACCCAGGAATATATTTTCCTATACTGTTTTTTTTAAACACATTCAAATTTCATTCTATGTTTTCTACAAATAATTTAGACTAGAATTAACTAGAATGACACACAGAAAAAAAAGCAAATTGTTGGGATCTCAAAAATTAAAACAGTAATTCCTCTAGAAATAGTATCTCATTAGCAGAAAGCACACATTCAGTGAAAATTTTGAGCACAATTTCGGAATACAAAAAAACCCAACATTCACCAGAAACTTTACTTGATTACTCAAATAATGAATCAGTTTGACAATGCTGTACCTGGATTTATACTATTTACAAACCGAAATTAAAACAAAATTAATCCAGCAGATAGTTCAAAATTATGTCTTCACTAAATGTGGATACTTACATATATGCAGAAATTATTCCAATGCACTCTGAAAAGCTCAAAGATTAAGGATATGAAGACTGTTCTCATTACTCTCTCCTCATACTGACTTTTGTGGCCAAACATTGCCTCTGTTTTATAATTTTGAATACTGTCATCCGGGCCTACTTGTTGATTACGCAAAACAGACTACAGGAAACAAGCATATAGTTGAAAGCATCTCCAGTGCCCTTAGCAGCATCACAAATGACCAGCATTCTAAACCTTACAACATTTTCATTAGAAGTGGTAGTAGTGATATATCACCAGGCAGGACAATGCACAGGAATGACAGACAAGAGCTGGAACATCTCCCCTCCTAATACACCCAGAACTGTTGAGGTTTGTCTTTCAGCCAAACAATTCAATGGAAATATCTGATCTTCCTTTTTAAAGTGATTAAGCTTACCATGCCAAGATTTTTGGGTCAATGAAAATTTCTCCTGGTTATCATTTAGTTTCTCTTCTTAAAACAGAAACCCATTTAAAGGTGATTATGTATCTACATCTTAATTTTCTTTTTTAACCTGAAATATCATATTCTCAATTTAAAGTCTAAATTGTAATTAAGGACTTCAAACAAGAAACCTCAAGATCAATGTTTCATCATAGAATCACAAAAAAAAAAAAAAAAATTAACAAAAAGAAAGAAAATCCCATTATGTCTCACTATGAAAAATAAAGACAGAATCTATAATGAAGATTATATTGTAGAAGAGGACCTCAGGTGTATTTTTGTACTGTATCTATTGGTTTCAGTCAAAACATTGAATGTAGGATGGATAGGAAATAAATGCTCCAAAGCTAACTTTGAATTTGAATATTGCTTTTCAAAACCATTTCTGAACTTGGGGATTAAAACAGTTGTTTATACAAATTTCTGAGCCTAAATAATAGACACAAAGACAACAACTAGTGAAAAGTGAAGTCAGAGAGAAGGTCAACTGTTTGGAGGTTTTAAAAAAATTTGTTCCCTTAATCAAGGTCCCAAATATATGTATGTGTGTGTATATATATATATACATATATATACACAATGATAACATAACTCCTTCGGGGACTGCTTCCAGCTTTTGCTTGGGGCCGAGCAAAGAACAGGTTTACAAAATTGCTTTGAGAAAAACAGCCGCTCTGTAAAGCAGTAACAGAGAAGAATAATGGGCAGAAGTGGAAGAAAAAAGCCAGGCAACTGAATTTTTCATCAATTTTTACTCTAGCTCTGTGCCCTAGTCCAGTGAAAGACTGCTGAAGTATTTCAGGCAAAATCAGTGCTCAAACTTGAGGTATTTTTCCCCTCAGGAATGGTCTTGCATGTGGAACTTTGCTCAAGATCCATTTTCACTTTGAACTGACTCATTCTAGTTCCTTATATTCTCTAGGATAATTGAGCTATGAAGTAAAGGGCTACTATTCAGTGTGGAACTGATAAAGGTAAAAGAAGGAAAACAAGACTGGTCCAGATGGCCTACCAGAGCAGCAAACAAAATACATGGAAATGCTTCTAAAATTAAATTAAGAAAGAACTGACTTCACCTACAATAATAGTAAACCAACTTTGCCTATTCCAGTACAGCAGCCTCACAACAAGAGGCTTCAATACACAAATTGCAACTCAAGAGCCAGGTGTGTGTTTATGAGCTCTGGGCCCTTGAAATATGATAAATTCACCATGGGAAATAAAGATAACTAGCTTTGGAGAAAGTTTGCTTTTGTCTTCCAGCACTTGTAGACAAGCAGTACCAAACGTTTCCTTCTCCCTCTCTCCCCCTCTAACCTCCCCTGGCAATTCATCAGCCATTATGGACAATTTCAGAGCTTTATCGAGTTTGGTCTCGACTTGTACTCAAAGTGAGTCTCTCCACACATACGGACGCTCTGCAGAAACACCTGCCCTGGCAAACAATTTCCAGTAATGTGCAAGTTGGTGAGGATCTTTCAGCAGGTGACAAGCACCAATGAAAATATTTCTCCTGTTCCCTCAGTAAAAGGATGGGCTACTATTCGATTTATGACATGAATAAAGGATTGGGGAAAATTAAGTATCTGGTGTATTTTGTTACTATGGTGACCACCCCTTTGAAAGGCCAAGTGATTTCAGTTTGTTGACAGAATGATTTGTAACTGAGTTTCAGAAAAGTGTACTGTTCATCATATCTTGACTGAAACAACTCTTTTTTAGCTTTGTCTTTTGCCTTGTCTTTGAATTGTAGAACAATATGGCTAAAACATGAGAAAATCTGTTGATGTTATTTACTGTTCTGAAGCCCCTGGCACTAACAGACAAAGAGGAATGCTGTTCAGCATCAAAAATGTCTTCAGTGGTTAGCACGAAATGCCTTATCGTTTGGCCCCATAGGACCAAGAAGGAGACAACTTACTTTAGATGCACTGTGCATTACAATCGGTATGGAGTGAAAGATTCTGCATCTTAGCTTCAAATTCTTAGCCAAACTATAGGCTGTACAAGTACAGCTACGGATAATCATTGGATGCTGTATGTTTGGAACACTACCCCACAGAGGAGGGAAAATAAGAAAATACTAAAAATAATTTTTATTCAACCCAGTATCATCTGACATTCACAGCTGCTCATTTAACAGAGTAACACCTGATGTAACGGGGACAGCACACTGCAGTAACTTCATCGGGTAATGTGTGTTGCAGAGCAGGGCTCCCCTGCTGGGGTAGTACCAAGCCTGGTACACAAAGGACTCTAGGTATGGCAGGAGTTTAAATATTTCAAGGCAGCAAAAGCTATTGCTATTACTAATAGAAGTCCTGCTTTCCTCTAGTTGCAAACATTCCACCTGGTCCATGACAGTCTAGGCCTTTGTGCCAGCATAACTCTGTGTGGCTGCAGGATCATTGGGACCTCAAGGCTGAAATAAAGTTTAATATAAAAAGGCTCATTGTGTGGCTATGGAGACATGAAAATAAGGGGGAGGTAAAAAAGGCAGGTAGCTATAACTTTGTTTCAGTGCCAGCACTAAGCAAAGGCCCTTCTACCTCCCCTAAATCTGTTTCCGGGTTTGAAGCCATAATTGGAAATTCAATATATGAACTTCTATGGCATTTGAATGTAAAAAAAAAAAAAAAAAATTAAAAAAAAAAGTTACCTGCACTTTAGAATATTTTGTGTAACATGAATTGTTTTTTTCTAAGTTTTCTATTTATGCTATAGTATCAAACTTCTTTTTTCTTTGACATTTAACAGGAACATTATATTAAATCAATGGAATTATCAAGAACACTTAAATTTGTGAAGAGTTTGCTGCTCCCTCAAGCTGGTCATCTGTTTCTCTTTCAGATACTGTAGTCAACATTCTGGAAATTCGTACGGCACCAAGTAAAGACGATTCATTCTGGTGCAGAATTTCATAGCAGGAAATGATACCTAAAAGACTTAACAGGCTACCACAAAACCAGCTGTATCTAAAATACCTTGTAACTGTAAAAATCAGAAGTCCTAAGCAAACTCTGTTAAGAAGTCTCTGATGCAGATTTCTGGGACTTATTATTTTAAGTGTTGACAGGTTTTGGTTGGAAGCCAGACTTCTCAGGAGATATTGTAAGATTTAGTCTCACTAGAAGAGAACTTTTGGATCCAGAATCAAGACTAGAAAAGATATACACCAAAGAACGGTAAATAGCTTGGTGTCTATCTAACTCATGGGAATATGGAAAGAATGCAGACGCTTCTGTTCTGTCACTCCTAAATCAGAGGTGACTGCCTTCACTTGTTGTTTATAGGGTGTATCTTCTCCCCCAATTTTTGGAGCAAAAGGCATACACAAACATTCACTGTGACATAAAATAGAAGTTTTCAAATTCAGCCACTCTTACAGGGCCAAATGCAGTAACAAACTGAGAGGAAGTTCAGATCACATTGGAGTGAACATTATCAAAATTACATTACTATCCAGAACATTATCAAAATTACATTACTATCCAGACAAGGGAGCACAACGTATCCAACACAACTACTCCACGAATTACAAAGAACTACCCTACACAATATGTAGGATAATGGAAGAGGATTCTCAAATCTAAAGTAAATTTAGATTAAAAATTTGGGAACACCCACACAACTTCATTTTCAACAAGGCTAAAATATATACATCAACATTTGGAGCGTGCCCAACTAGCACACAGAGATGCATAGCAAGGCTTCTCCTAGGAAGCCCTGAAGTTTTAAGAACCAGGCAATAGATGGGGAATGAAACAGACAGATGCATAGTGTCCAGAGAAAGGCACTAAAATCCATCATTTAAAGTAAGGTCTGCTTCCACATACTCCTGAGCATGTCAATGCTGTAGCTTCGTTGCACTTGAAAGTGAACCCTCCAAAAGAGTTAATTAGCTGGATATTTATCATGGTGGTGCCATTTCCCAGCATGTGAGTTACGTTTATTCTACACTAATACTGAGAATAAATTTCATCTTTTATTGATTTATAAATACTTCACACTATGTAAAATATTGTCAGATTATAATTCTCTCTCCATAAAATGGCAAGCAAACGTCCAACCATCTGTTTGGCTAATGAGAACAATCACCCAGGCTACTTTTCAAGCATAATGCATCCCAGTTTGAAACTGCTTTCAGTGTAAGCACCTGTTCATACATATCAATTAAAATGATAATTACTCAGTTAGTGAATATAATCAAAATAAAATAGTTACAGCTCTATTGTTTACCAATTAAGACTGCCGAGTTCACTGATAATATATTTCCGTGCTCATTTATTTTTCTTCCTGACCCATTCTAAGACCAGATCAATTTCACACTAATTTAAGGCAATATACATCTCAACATAGGAGAAAGTACATTCATAAAGCAACAAAACCACAGAACTCCTTCTGGAAGGTGTCTTTCTTCATGATAGATCATGTTGATATACCTTCCCATCAAAAAGAGAGGAGACTTCTCCCATACTTTCCAAAATGAACAAGTGAATGATGGAGTTAAACAAGAATGGGAACTCTATGCTTTGTAGAATGTTCTTACTACAGGATAATTATCAGATATTTACTTTTTTTTTTAAATTAACAATTACTAGCAATTAGCAATTAACTCATTATACAAATTGGATTATGATGGCTTTTATAGCAGAAGCTATAAAAACTCCTTAAATAATTTTAGAATTAATACATTTTAAGTCCTAATTCTGCTCTCTGTAAGTGGTAAAATCCCTTTTAAAATAGTAGATAGTAAGATACCAAATCAGCAAACTAATCCATATGCAGATTTTAAAAAGAGCCAAATCTCTGAATATACATTTTTTGATGAAAAACATAATTTATCTTCTTCTTCCTAGCAAAGGAAGAGTCATAAACATTCAACAACAATGTCAAGAAGCCACATGTGGAGTAACAACAGTTCTGTATTTCAGAAGAAACTAAGCAACCTGGGAGTGAGGAGCCCTATCCCTTTAAGAGACTCTCACCACTGCCAGTTGGTAATAGTAGTAAAGTTAGAATGTCATGTTGTATTTTAAACACAGAAGCTAGAAAGAGATTAGAAACATTAAGCAACTGCATCTCGAAAATGAAGAAAACTATCATGACCACAAGATTGCTGCAGGAAACTATGCAGGATTACAAATGTCCAGACAGGGCTCTCTTGAATGTAAGTTTGAGTAGCTGCACTTCTGGTAGGCTCTTCTGAGGGTCTTACTTCTTTTCCCAATAAGAAAAAGAAAGAGGGAAAGAAGATGAAACAAGAGTTTCAGGAAAAGTAGAAGGGAATAAACCCTCTCCTGTTTCCTTTCGAACAAAGGTGCAGCTTCTGTACCTAAAAAGCCTAGGACTGGACTGCTGAGGATGTGCTGGGAAGAAAAGTGCAAAGCCAGCTCATGCAGTACTTAAATTCATGTCCCTCACTTCCTAAACTGAACTGATTATCTTGCAACCAAGAAAGAGACCTCTGATTCTCATTCTGCCTCTGGTAAACTTCCTTACAGCACCTGTTTTTCTGTCTTCTTTGATTCTTACACTCATCAGTGTACAAGTCACTACCACACGAGGTGACTTCTCTGACAGCTGTGGCTACATCAAACTTATGCCAGAACATGCATGGATCAGGAAATTTTGCTATTCACATCCACTCTTGTCTTCATTACTGGATGGAACTTGAGGCATCTATCAAATAAGAAAACTATTTTCTGGCTTATGGCTATACACTTATTTTTTCCTCCAGGGAAACTCAGTGCAAGTATTACGGTCCAAAAAGAACATTTATATTTCATATACAGCATTGCGACTAGCAACACTTTAAGAGATAACACACTTTACCCACAGGTACTTTTTCATAGTTCACTGAAATGTGGATGTCTGGTAGAACAGATATTAAGTATTTTTCTTCCTCAGTTTACTCACATAATCCATCAAAAGTTGACATCAGTAAACACAACTATGCTAACCAATTGCAACACTTTCCAATATAGCAAAGGTGCCTGTAAACTGACAGCGATTTTAATATTAGCTTTGACTGAGATAAATTCTGACACGACTTCCACCATATATATAATTCTCTAAAGACTCTGATAGACAGAACTCATTTTATGTCCTCAGAGCACCAAGTGCACCCTGTCATTTTGAAAGATTTGTTAGCCTTAAGTCACCCCGAGCCATCATGACAAAAAAAGGAATTATCTAGAGTACAAGAAACCTCAAATGAAAGAATTTCTTTTTTTTAATGGATAATATGTACTTGGTGAGTTTTGCTTAAATAATTTTAAATGTGCCCTGGTTTGTTTCCACACTGTCTGACAAAATACCCAATGAAAATAAGCCACCCTTTTTGCAGGAAATTGTAATTAAAAATGGAACAGGTAGCTGTGGTCATATGGTGGACAGGTATGAAGAAAACGTTCCCTTGCTCTAGATCAAAAACTTAAACTGCTGATTTTGGAGTCAGTGGCAGAGAAATCATAAGATTTTCTTTTAGAAGCATTCATACCTAATTTAAATTCACAGAGATGCATGAACAATTTCTATCTAGTCTCACTGATTTTCTTTCCCTCCTATTTCAACTTGCATTTTCAGTTTCAAGTCTGCCCACAGATTTTAATTCCCTTTTGATCAACCACATGAACTGTGTACTGGACATACCATTATTAGTGGTTCCTGCTCTTTATGCAACAAATTCATGATGTTTTACTCCTGTCAAATTTCAAATCAGTTTTCATTCAAAGGCAACATAGGTAACATCAAATCCCACTAGTAACATTACTATTTCTGAAAATCAGCCAAAGAAAATATATCTGTCAGGGTTCTAGCAGTCAGTGAGCATATTGAAAACTCCATCATCAACTTAAACGTACTTTGGATTTTCTCCTAGATAGTATCAGCACCATGTTGATTTTGACATGAGATATTTTTTTGTAACCATCAGAGATACACTTCATCATGCTAAGCGTTTACAGTAAAGCTTTGTTACAAATGAAAAAAATACTATATGAAAAATTCAGATTTAATAACATGAAGTATAAAAGAATTAGCTTTATTCACAGTACTTGGGAGTTCATAGTGGAACTGATAACACAGGTTCAGAAATGTTTCTTTGCTTTTCCACTTTTAGACTATGGCTGAGATGCATTGTCCTAAAACAGGCAACATGGATAAATTCAACCAGTGGTTGCTAACACCAAATCAACAGCTTACTCACTGGTACTGTTTCTACCATCTAACAGAGCATTACTAAACAGAATACATCCCTGGTATTTAAACGGCCATATCTTGCTGTTCCCTCTGGAGCTGTGACTCTGCTCCTTTCACCTGCAGCCTGGCTGCTAGGATACAGGGGATTACAGGAAGAGAGGGGAAGAAGACAGGAGAAAAGGATCAGCCTTGGTATTTTCCTCCTCTGCTTCCTCTTTCCACAGATAAGCAGCTTCAGAACCAAAAGAACAGAAAACATTGTATGTATTCCTGCAGCCAACAATGATCCTTTTTTGTGACTTTCCAAGACCACTGTTCCCACTCCTACGGTGACAGAGAAGCAGAAGGTCCACACTGCATCCTCTCAGGGAACCCAGGGTTCAGTGAGAATGACAGCCTAGTATTTTACAATTGCCTGAAGGCTTTTCCTCTGTTCTGCTACATCTCCCACAGTTCTTTTCAGGTTTGCTTGCTTCTCAGTGGCTCTCAGCCACAGCTAGAGCTTTTCATGTAGTTAGCTTCAAAAAAAAAGTAGCACATCTGGGTGCAACCTCATCCCTTTTTTCTCTTCTTCCAGAGGAATTTTCCATCTTCTCTTCCTTGTAGTTCACAGAAGCAGTGCTATCTGCATTTCTGTCTGCTTTTTTTTTTCCACAGAATAACCTTTAGCTCTTTTATGCCAAGAACTTCACCGTATTTGACTTACTGCTCCTCAGTTAACAGCCCACTTAGATTCAAGTAACATATATCAACAGTATAGCCCAGTGCCTACTTACTCATCACTACATATACACAAGGTGGTTTTATACTGTTGCCTAACATCTGTATTGACTAAACAACTTGTCTGCAATGAAACAGTACAGACACTCAGTTCTGGGAAACTGTACTACAACACAGAGTACAGAAGCGAACAGCTAGCATGAGGAAACCCCTCAAATGTCCCCTAGAAGAGGGATTGTCATCTTCTACCCCTCATTCACAAACCTGGGCAGATCCAGCTGCTCTGACTCCTCAGGTGCAGGGTTGTTGCACAGGTCAATGCAAAAACAAAACCTCACAAACAATAAATTGCTGTATTGCTACTTTGGGTTTCCTATCATAATCGTGCTCAGTGTTTTGAGATGGAGGTAAAGAAGACAATCCCAGATCCTGTGCTTATAGTGGACAAGTACAAGGATACTCCAAAACAGCTGCTTTAACTGTGTGCACATGTACTCAGTGGCAGAACCCTACCTTTCCTGCACACCTTTCTATTAGATCACATATCACTTACAGCAAACTATGATAATTTTTTCCATTTCTTGCATTAATGTTTTACCCCACTTTATGAAATGGCTTTTTGCTAAATAGCATACACATGCACATATATTAAAATATAGGATTGTTGTTTTCCTTTTTTTTAAACAGAAAACCTAAGCATATAACTACAAGTCACTATGCGATATCTAAGGAGCTGCTCAGAAAGTATCTCCTGAAAACATCAACAGACAAAAGCTCTTTCAACAAATCCTGTTTCAAAGAAAATGAAAATATGCTAAAGACAAAGAGCCCAAATACATCAAATACCGTTTTGTGTGATTTTAGTTTATGAATAATAAATAAACCAATTAATTTCTCAGAAAATAAAACTCTCTGCTGCAACCCTTTTGCATATGTTCTAGCAGTGTGTTTTATTTAATTCCACAGATGTAATTAAATGTGTCATTCATTTGTTCTCCATTATGGTATTTCAGTCAAACATTAACAGCTTTCAGACTTCATTTACAAGAAAGCTACTTTGAGCCAAGAATTTGCTAACTTCAGAGCAATAGCTTGAGAGGTCTTCACAGGCATTTAGCTGTTCTCCCATCTATTTACAAAGAAATTGAGACTAAACAGCTACACACATACACACATGTAAGTAAGTATCAATTTATCGTGACATTAACACAGAGTAAGTTGACAAATTCCTTTCTTCCACATACATTTTGATAGATGATGCCTTCATAGCATGTTTCTCCTATTCTCAGTAGTTTATAGTGTATTTAATCATGCCTCTGGTTCAGCTATGCTCAGTGGTTTCATTACATTTGCACAGTTGGAAAATGTGTGCTGCTGGCAGTTATGTAAAGGAGTCTGCTACTGTGAATTACTGAAATGGAGAAGAGGGGAAGGGCATAAAGAAATTGTGAGGGGAAGTGAAGTACAGCATTTAATTCTTGTGTTTTAATAAACAAGCCCAGAAATCCAGCCTATCGAGGAACGTCCCTTTCATGTTAGAAGTGATGTGGTTTGACTGTGGTGGAATTCAGCTCAGCCATCATCTGCCTGAAAAAGCCCATTTATAAATGGGGTGGCGATTGCAAAATGAATCCCGGGAAGCATTTTTTCAGAGAGGAGGCTATTGACAAGGCTGTACTGCAGAAAGAATGCACTGTGAACAGAATTATCTGTCACAAGATTACTCACTGCAAGGTCAAACGTTGACCTTGCACTGATGAGGCAAAAGAGGCTCTCAGGAGGCAATAGAAGAGGAGTTGTTTGAAGGTGGAATTGGGCCAGATCAGCTTCCTTTAGAAGACTGCAAGCAACTGTCGTTGCTTTCTGAAAGGATTAGCTAGCAACACAGGACAGTTCGAACCTTTTGGGGTTTTCACCCTGATGTGCCAAAAGTCAGGATTTTCCCATCTCTTGTCTACTGCACTTTGTTCTCAAGACCTCGGGAAAGCCTGCTCTGAATATTTTCTATTATAAAAAAGCCTGTATCCCTTCTCACTCTTACTAAGCATAAATCAATTAGAACAACATAAATACAAAGCACCAGAATAATTAAGGCATCATCCATTAAGTATTCAGAGAATGCCCAAGATGAACTGGAAAAGGCTGCCTCATTCCTCTTCATAGACTGCCAACCAGAATTTCCAGTTTCCTTACTAAGTTTATTTGAAGCCTTGCAACACCACCCAAAGCAATGTATGTTCTAGATTCTCCATAGACAGATGGATGTAAAGTTTTGCTTGATGCCCCTTCCAAAGGCCTCTGCTGCTACATAAGTACTTCAATACCCCATGAGATGTCTGAACCCACTAAGAGACGTTCATTTCAGGTAGACATGCGGCCATCAGCACAAAGTAACTCAGTGACTCACTTGGTTCTGTCCTTCGCCTTCTCAAGATGAAAAATCACACAGAACCTAGAAACAAAGCAGCATATTTGAACATCTCTGTCAAGGCTAACAGCTGCTACAAATCCCTATATCTAGCTGCTATCCCATCTATCGCAGGACTAGAAAGTTTTTAATCTTTTAGTGGGTTCTCATAATTAATAATAAAATTAATGATGCATTCACAATACTGAAATCAACTGCTAAAATTACTGTCAGTGCCTTTGATTACATCTTTCTTCCAGTTGGGTAATGGAGGTAATAATTTCTGTTTTTTAAGAGAACTTTGGTTTGTTGATTAAATATTTACTGCTGCTAAAGCCCTACTTCGCCTTTAAACGTACAAGATTTTAAGATACAAGGATCTTCTCCTTTAATCTGTATCTATTTCTGTACTCCTAACAGTTTACAGCTTTTTGATGCTCTGGTTTAACCTAATTGCACATTGTAAGTGAAATGCTTAAACAAAACATTGTGTAACTACTGGCCTGGGAAAAAAAATAAAATTTAGTCTCTCAATCTGAGAAAGTAAAATGCTACCTGAAAAAGAAACTGAACAAAATTTTCCCAAGGGAGGGGACCAAGGGTGAATACTACTAAATTAAGAACTTATCCAAGCAGTAAAGATTCAACTGGTTGAATTCAATTATTTCTGCTTGCAGGTGGGGTTTTGTATTTCAATTTAATTTCATTTTTATGATCATTTTGATATCATGTCCCTTTATATTTTCCCCCACTAAATTTAACATGGATGTCATTATACATCATAATTTTGTAATTGCAAGTTTCAGTGGGGAGATGACATATTAGATGTAACAATGCTCATTATGTAAATGCAATGCTATAAATTAAAATATACAGAAAAACAACCAAGAAAAAAATAAAATCACAAGAAAAAAAAAAAAACATTAAACCGATATAAGGGATAAGCTAAAAAAAAAGTAACTGATAAACGTAAAAAAACCCTGTCCACTAATGTGGACTTCTTACAGCTCTTTGAAATTCCATGTTATTTAGCACATATTTTTATTTTACTTTTTAAAATACTTCAAGAATAAGACCAGATCAGACAACTTCTCAGCCCTTAGATTCAAAGCATTTAGAATATGAATCCCTCTTCTTCCCCAAATAGAAGCATTTTTATTAACCAGGCAGTAAAAGTCCCTGGAGTTATTCATCACTGAGAACTGCAGAACCAATACATTTCTCCTCTGGCAGTTATACTTTAACCTCGTTGACTGCACTGCAGATTGTACTGCCGGGCTCCTATCTTTGCTGTAATCCTTTAGGGTTTGGGTAACTGTGGAAGCAAATGTAGTTGTCTGGCTTCACACAACAGACACTGAGACCTTAAAGATTAATCCCCCTGTAATTGGCAATAATATTTCTGAGGTAAATCACACAAAAAACCCTGCCACAATATTAGTAGTTGCTCCATTGTATTGAGATGGAGTTAGGTCAGGTCCAGCCATGAAATCTGGTCTAAAAGTCACTGGAAGGTACTGGCTCTACATTGCATCAGTTAGTACTTTATCACTGTGATCATAAACTTGCAACAGAAATTTGGGTTTGCTCTTTAATGACTCTAGCAATGACTGGAAAGCATAAACAGGTTTTTTGCTCTTCTTTCATTGCTGGCATTGTCAGTTATAATGACTGGGTGAGGTGCAGAACTCAGCGCTTAGGCAAGCAAAAGGGGGACAGATTTTCAAGTGTTTTGTGTTTAAAACATGGGGTATCTATTAATTCCTAGACCTATGGCTCTATTCTGTTCCTAATCTACAGATCTTAAAAACTGAAAGAACTGGTTTTTAAAAGCTTAGCCACTCATTTTATGGGGGCTTAGCAAACTGTGAAACTATCATTCAATTTAATGACTGAACTTTTGCAAGGTGAGATGAAGGATTTTTTTTCCTGCCCATGTCTACAAGAAATGCCAAACTCTCTCCAGCTCTCAGGAACCACAGGTGGTCCAATGCTTCACCTTCATGCAAGTAGTTTCAGTAGCAGCACGGGCTGCTCACTTATTCCTCAAAGTGACAGTCTTTTCTGGAGGATTCAGCCTATAATGCTTGTGAATATTCCGCTGTTACAACCAATAGGAGTTTAAGACACCTGGACATTGTTACATTCAGTATTGTGTAAATAAAAATGAATAAATAAATAAATAAATAAGCTGTATCCTGTTAAAAAATTAATTATGTAAAGATATTATAGCCATCCTTGGGGCCTTTGAGGTAGAAGTCAAGGCCTATAGGAAGCATTCGCTTCTAAGACCAAAATATGCAAGTTACGATTTTGTGGCAGCATGTGGGAGGCTGTTGGTAAAGTAGCAGATGCATGTTAAAAATCCAATATGGGCTTGAGGAAAACATTTGTTATTTCCCATAGAATAATTCATCATATGCTCACAGCCAGAATATCCACAGGGCTCTACTCACCAAGGAAATGGGAGCCGTTTTCATACTACAAGCCCATACCTACCCACATTAAGCAAGGCAGAACCTGGAGTGGCTGTTGTTCAAGTGTATCCTCATGTCTTTGAAGACCCACAGACTTTTCATCTTTCAGGACAAAAAAAAAATAAGTAATCAGTCATGCCTTTTGTTCTTATTACACGACACATAAAAAGCAGCTTTACCAGATCTCTTTATCATTCAAGCATATTTCCTGAGGTGATCTTTTGTACAATAGGTTGCTGAATTTGAGTCTCTGAAAACTGGGAATGCTAAAAAGAGCCAATGCATTTGCCCCAAGGAAGAATTTACCATTCTTTTTACTCATGCACAAAGCCTCAGCAGTAACAAAAAAAAAAAAAAAAAAAAAAATCCAGAAAAAAACCCAAAAGTGTTAGAAGATCAAAACCTAACCACATATTCTAGAAGCCAGTTGGTATTTAGGCCTGGTCTGAACTTAGATTTAACAGAAATAAGAATAGTTAACTACTTACAGTCATACCCACAAAAAGCTTCTATGAAGATTCTTAATTCAAATTAACCATACATGATAATTCATGCTAAAAGCCAGACCTTGCTCCAGTGTAACCAAATATGTTTTTTAACATGCCATAAGTTTCATCAAACCCATACACATTTTTAATTCTGAAAAGGCTTGGGCTGTAAACTTGTGGTTGTTGACCCAAGAGAAAAATCACCAAGATCATTGTGATTCTGTTATGCTGGAGTTTAAAAGGCTATTACATTGCTGAGTAAACAGTTCCCTTGTCCCTCCTACCTGCACACTTGTTTCCTGTACTTATTCTCAGTTTTATTTCTTCTTTCATGCCAGCACCCACACTTGAATCAGCCCACCCACTTTTCATCTGCCAGGCAATCACTCTTTGCTCCTTAAAACATACAGCTACTTGGCAAAGACTCCCAACACTCTTCTCCAAGGATACTCTCATCCTTCCCTCTTTGAACAGTGAGCCAGTATCACATATGTATTTACAAATGCCATAGTAGAAAGCTTAGAGCAGTAGCTCCAACTGGAATAAAACTGTGGCCATGCAAGAATTAATAAATGTGAACATGCAGTGTTGCCTAAAGAGTTGCCTATTTTTTCCACCTATAGTCCTCCTCAGAGAGCCAGTTCTAGCAGGGGATTTGTCGTGTATACGATATAGAACACAAAAGACAGGAGAATAAAATTACTTTTGAAAAAGGAAGGAGATTTTGAAGCCAGGATGAATGGGTTGCGCACCTGACGTTGCGCTCCACATTGATATCTGTCTTTTGTGGAGAAGATCAATTTAGCTTGACATCAGCTTCTTAAGATACATTAACTTCATCAAAACATTTTTCAGAAGAGGAAAATCCCCAGACCTACTCCTCAGAATTTTTAACCAAGTTAAGGCTCAAAATCAAAGGGACACATTGGAAGAAGGAAAAGCAGACAATACCAGAGAGAAAAGAGCTCTGCAGCAGCAGGTACCTCCACTACCGTGATTTTTGAGAAATATGAGAATGTGAGGTCCTTATTATCTGGAGGGTGAGGGAGTCATTCTAAAAAGGCAAAATCCAAATTACTGGTCTCCAGTGGGACAGTAAGCAGACAATGCAGGAGATATCCTTCACAAGAACTGAAGGTAAGCATTTGCAATAAGGCCTCAATTTCAACAATCAAGAGCCAAAAAAAAAAAAAAAATTACATCATTAGCATTAGTATATTATTAAACTCTAATAAGGCTTTACTGTACAATTCCCTCCAAGTTTTCTTCAAGAAAATAAGATAAAGAAACATAAGCTATTTTAAAAATAGACTACTTTTTCCCTCTTGCTACAGATTTCATTCTGAAACAAACAAACAAAAAAAAAAATTTAAATTATGATATAAAATATAGGAAGACCTTGCCTATACAAAAGTAGTTCACACGGTGTATTGTAAGAAACAGGAGGAAAAACAAACCAAGCAATTCCAGATGACTGCATTCAGTCAACAGGGTGGTGCTTCCAGTAGATTTACTAGTTTCTTCTCTGGCTTACATCGTATCTGCTACTTTAAAATCTCGATGGCCAGTTGCACCTCTCTAAATCACACATGAATAGCAGTATATAAGAAAAAGCTCATCAACAAATGTAAATTAGAGTTTGATAGGTACCAGAGCAATGAATCTTGAGTTCTTAATGGCTAGGAATTCATAAGTGTCCTGTTTACAAAACTGCCATATGAATTTCTGATATTTACACTTAAATTCACCTTCCACAGGCAACCCAGTGAACTCAGCACAACCATGGACAACTCCAAATACTGAAATTACTTCATAGGAGTGTTCATTCTTACAAAGAATCATTTTTCCAGACCTTCATAAGTGGTCTTCTGGATCCCTGAAGTAATTGAGAGTCAGCTCTGCAGCTGACTTTTTGAGAAAGTCACAGAGAAAGAAATTGAAAAGATCCCACACATGTAATTATAGCTGACAATATTTCCATAAACTCTCCTGACAAAATAGAAGGAATCCTTGATTAAAGCTCAATGTCCAAAGAAGTTTCTTTACTATGGCAAATCAGGAACTAGCTCAGGGCATGTCCCATTTGCACTGGACAAGATACTCAGGGCTTTTCTCTCCCCCCTTACACCGTTCAGTTTAAATCCTTATTTAAAGGTAATTAAATTCAATAAAGCATGACAGATTAAATACAAACTAATCAGTAAATAAATTACTGTTTTCACACATGGCTATTGTTTGGGGCAACAGAACAAACAAATCTAGATGATGAGAGTAAACAAAAGTGAATAAAGAGGAAAAAACCCTTTAGTGGTTGAGACACATTACAACTGACTAAGATTAACTTTTCTGTCTGTTCTGCTCCAAAATAGACTTTGTATCAGCTAACGAGACAATCTAATGAGACCTATCAGGGGACTGTTATAACAAGATTAGGAGAGGGACCAGTAGTAAGTCTGTTTCTGCACAATCGAGAAAAGGATTTGTATTTAATTAACAGCATTTATCTCAACAGTCCATTCCTAAAGAACAGTCTGATAAAGGCAACCAGTCTCTTGAACCAATTGGTTATTTAACCTCATAGATAGTTTCAAATTAATAAATCTGGCATAACCCTTTGTTGATTACTGTGAGGATTTATTAGAACTAGCATTTGGTTGGCACTACAAGTAAATTGGGTTTAGCCCCTTCCATTCTCCTCCCAAATAATCCTTACCTAGGAGAAGATGTGCATACAGTTGAAGTGAATGTTGCATGTGTATAGCTCAACTCATACACACAATGGACCAAAGACTTCAGGGTTTTTCCTGAGTTCAGGTCATAACCATCACAGCATGTTCATGGTGGAATGCTCAAAAGTAGCACTCTCGTCTCTACAATAGGTGCAATGAGGCATGGGGATTAACTGCTAAAGCCTGAAGAAGTGCCTGACAGTTAGTAATAAAAATAATTTTGTAGTAATAAGATTAGGAGAATTCTGGAAGTAAATGCCACAGAAGGATTAGTTTTAGTATTGGGATTAAATGTCACAAGTTTCTGCCTCCCAGACCTGCATTTAAATAATTCTTCTAGTAATTCTTCACTATAATTTTTCTTACTACACCCTGAAAGACACTGGTAAGTTCTTTAAAAATGGGTTCACATGTAAGTACAAAATGAGAAATCTTGAAATATTTAGTACCTACATACCTCTGAAGAATCCCAAACTTGAACAATTTAAAACAAACACTGTTATGCACAGCTGACTGATCTAAAAGTAAGAGAGACTACTGTACTCATCTCTAACTACAAGAACAATAAAAGTACAGTGATAATAACTCTTTAATTCATATTTGTTCAGAACAATTTAACTGCCATTCACCAGAATGAACTTTGGGCTCTTCAAGAACTGGAGAAGTCATCACTCAGGCAAAAAAAAGTCTTGTTCCCCCTCCCACCTACCTTTGGCAAAAATAATAAACAATTTGCCCATGACTCTGACACAAAAATGCCAATTACAAAACCCTGTTGCTGCTTATCTCTGCTACAATTTTCAGGTGTATTGTCAGTTCCATTGTCATCTTATTAGTTACTTTACTTAAAATCATTATAATCAAGCAGTTAATTGGAATATAAAGCTTTCTGATGATACTGAAGCCTGTAAGCCTGTTCACTACCTAGACAATAAAAAAAAATGGCATGACTCTTGTCTCTAACTTCCACTATTAACATTATTTTCTCTAATTGTAGACTTTTATAATAGAGCTGACAGTTTGGTGCAAGGTTCATGGTTATTGCAGATCTTTTTCAGGCAAGAACTTCCTCCAAGACCATCCCCTTGGTGTACTGCATGTCCCTTTCAAGGGTTCCGGTCCACTTCATAAACTGGGGTATTTCTTTCACAATTGTCCCTGCAAGAGGCTGTTCAATAGTAGTGGCATTTTGCATGATCAATTTAAGAATCAGATTCTACTGCACTGCATTAAAAGAGAAAAAAATGTCCAGCTGCATAATTCAGCTGTCACTCATACCTCCCTATCACACACAGACTATCAGGCTTCAGCTAGTTTTAGACTAAGCAGACAAGAAAGGTTTTTTTAGTAAGTTATTCCTGAAAGCTTTTATAAATTGAATGTAAAACTATAAAGACCTCGCACAAGTCTTGGTTCCTAGGGCTGACAGCAATAACTGACCACTCAAGGCTATTGCACCTTACATCTGACTGAGGCCATACAGATAGAATTTTCCAAGTCTCATGTAGAAAAAGGCATTTCCCACTTGGAAAAGGCCCTTGCTGCAAACATGAACTCAGGACTAACTTGTCGCCACCATTGTGCTATGTCCTCCGCACAGTTCAGTAGCAGATAAGAGGCTCAGGCCCTTGGCTGTGTGGCCATGAGTTGCCTGGGGACATGAGGAAGCATGAACCAGCTCCCCCACTGGCACATGTTTTAATGGGCTGCACACCATCAGCATTCTCAACAGATCCTTACCCAGTACTTTCTAACATGCTATATTGATCAGTGAATGCTTGTACTCACTGGAGACCTGATTTCACGGCCTTTAATTAATTTAATTCTCTTAGCTCCAGCTAAGTAGCTTGACACCTTTCTTACATAAAGTCAATTTTTTGCAGATTTAATATTACATAGTTTTGATCTTTAACAATGTGCTATTCCAAAGAACTTTGAGTTCATTTAGAGGGACTCCTTCCACACCCATGTCAGTGAACACGGGAAATCCTAGCAGATTTTATTTCTTGTTCAGACTCTCCAGTCCATAAGGCAAGCAGTTAGTCCTGAATAAACTGAACATTTCATTTAATGGAATACAGGCTTATGGAGTATGGATTCTGAGACCTTATTTAGTCTATCAAAAAAACACTCTTGATGCATATCTTTTACTAGACTTGGTATCATACTGTGACTGACATGAAAACTATTATTGTAACTGAACAATCAGATGCCAGTAAAATACTACCTACTTTTTTATAGCACCTACTATTGTCACAGGCAGCCCTTCTGCCTGGCTATAACAGTGCTTGATAATTCTTCTGTAATCCAGATAGCCCTCCATTCAGAAGATAATGGACAGTGCTGATGAATAACTTATTAGAAGCTTAGAAGAAGTTAAAACTGTATCTGTCGCTTAAAAACATCTAATAATGATTCAGTATTTGTAAAAGCTAAAATAAGCCCAGCAATAATTTATTTTCAGATGATTCCTCCAAAAACATTGGGGGGGTGGGGGGGGGAAGGATAGGAATAAATGTTTTAAACCTTCACAGTAAACATCATGTCAGGAAAATATATATGTTTTGCATATATGCAATGCTTATTTCCAGAATGGTTTCATCGCATAATGCATCCAATTCACAATTGAACAAACAGTAGTTTGTCTTGGAGTTCTACTGCAATCAAAGACAATATGATGCACATTGATGTAAAAAACAAACACAGACACTTTCATGGTTTATTATCACTGGATGCATGAAATGCATTTAGAGACTTGACATCTGATAGTAATAAAACAAGAAAGAGAACCTGAAATAATGTAATTCTTAGCAATTAGAACATACTGCACCTGTCACACTTGTTAACCAGAAAAGTACAAAAACCTTGTTCATGATTTGTGAAGGTGACACACCATTTGGATTCTTCCAACATACTGTATTTCCTGGGTGGTGACCAAACTAATCCTTCAGTTGTTTTAAATCTTATCTCTCTCAATACTCTTCTACTCTTTTTATTTGTGAGAAGTAGAAAAATTTTCCTATTATAATCTTGCAAGTCTTAATGAAAGCATGGTCACTTATTTGCACATGAACAAAGTTGAGAATGTTCCTAACCTGCTGTGTCAACAGTCTGCAGCCAGAAGTTGGCTTTTTTAATTTCCAGATAAGTTTAGAAGAAAACTGTCTAATAGGATATATATCCTTCGATTTACACAAAACTTGTTTTCTTCAAATCATTCAACACATTTCACCAAAGTCAGTAGTTTTGACTACGTAGTAGAATTTGTGGCTTTTTACTGATGTGGCAATACATATTGTGGACCTTTCTGAAGACAAACTAATCTCCTATAAGTTTCTATTTTTCTCCCAACCAGGAGAAAAATAGAAACTCACTTGAAAGAGAACACCCACCTCCTAACACAGCTTTGATTAGCCAAGGTTTTATCTGAAGCATTCCTCCCACTGTGGCAAGAGAAGCAGAAAGAAGGGGACTACTGGATCAGTAAGTGGCAGTGGTAGAAACATTTCTCACTTGCCTCTGAGAAATCCAGAGAGGACCAGAAACATCACTGAGGCTTGTGACTCATATGAGCACTTTATGAGCTAAATTTGATTTTCCAGTTTTAGAGATTTCTTCTGTCTCATTGCAGGTGATTACAGGTACTTACAGTTCAGTTTTACAGGCAGTGATGTTAGCAGTAGAAGTAGAATTACAAAAAGAACTAGGAACAATTCCCTTTAGAAAAAGATACAAACACTACATTAGAAGAACAGTCTGCTGAACAAGTAGAAAGGTATACAAATGGAAGTGGTGATTTATTCAATTATACATTAACTGTCTTTATTAAAATCAAACTAAAAAACTAAATATAAGTATTTCATATTGAATATTGGAGGAGGGGAAAAAAAAGTATTTGCAACATTTAAACTGTGTAGAAATGTTAATCTGAATTTAACAGGAATCTAGTTCTGTTACAAAATCTTCTACACCTCTGTATTTAAGGTGACCACCCAGACAGTGACAATTATATTTTCATCACTCCTTCCCAGTACAAAATTGCAAGATATTAATTCTAATTTTAATTTCATACTAGCTAACTTTCAAATTTATTTTAAGATCATTTACTTATTTTTCATCACAGAACTTGAGAAAAGTGAACACCATATTACTTAAAATAAAATAGGAGCACACATACAATGAAAATACAGTCATGCAATGCACAAGAACACATCACAAACAAAACAGAGAAGTCCCATCTCACATCACTATGCCCTTACAACATCATCAACCATGCAGCAATTCACAGCATACAAAAAGAACACCTGTGTTACAAGTTTGTTTTGCCCTGATTTTTCGATGTACTTTTAAATGTTTATTCCAATTCAGAGGTCATAGACCATCCACAAATTTTTTTAAAAGAGAAAAATCTATTCTCATGGATAAATACTGCACAAGGAATAAGAGATTAGGAGTTTCACGTACAGGCCTGAATAAGTCATCAGTACAAAGTGTTTGGAAATCTTCAGTGTTTATGAGGTATAAATCCCCTTCAGGGTGAAGATGACCAAAAACCTGCATTTTGAAACATGGTCATGCCTGCTGCAGCCTTCTTATTTAGTACAGTGTTGGGCAGGATAGGTTGGGCAGGATGGGGAAATTTGTGATCCAACTCTCTGTGACCTTTCTTAGACAGTCAAGATGCAGTTATCATCTTTTAAGCTTAACAGTGAAGCAACTCAAAATTTGTATTATGAAAATTCTGAAAATATCATTCTGAATAGCAAGATTGACACCAGGAGAAAAGGAATCAGTTATTCCTTTTGACTAAAGTAGATGGCAGAAGCTGTAGTAATAGCTCTTTAAATAAAGCACATCATTCCCCACACAGGATTTAATCTTTTAGACTGAAAAAAGATTACATGTCCTGGAATATCCCATGCATATTTACTACTGCTGCTGCAGAAGGGAGGGTTAGTATCTCATTTGGTCTAGACAGACTAGTCACAAAGTAGTTTTAGACTTTGTCTAGGCCCTGCTGGCCAGGAGAATCTGAGCAGCTGACAGGTAAATACGGCTCCAGTCTACACTTGTACTTTACCTCTGATTTGTATTTTTTTATTTCAGCCATTTCTCTTAATTTCAAAATGAAGAGGAGCTCTCTCCAAATGAATATGAAAATTCATAGGAAAAAACCACAGGTAGATGCAACTAGTTTTCATAGTGGGCATGTTTTCTTAAGCAATAAAAGAAAAATATCTTAAATATAAATTAGTCTAACTATGCCCTGTTCCTTAGTTACTTCTTTTAATCCAACCATGCAGTAATATTTTGACTTTCCAGTTCAAATGCATGTGATTTGTGTAAGTTTCCAACACTGGAAAACATGAAACTAAATTTATCAAAACATCATTGCGATTTTTATATTGCTTTTGCAGTTCCATGAATCAACTTCTCTTACAGATCCAATTCAGCAAATGTGGGTGCACAAGTCTATAGCAAATGCAAATCTTAAAGAAAACAAATGTACTTAACATAGCTAATCTTTAGGATGATACACAACAAGCAAGAAAAACATGTGAACAGAGCAGTCAGGGAAGTATTTTACCACTGTGCATGGTAATACAATCTTGCATTTTATACTTCTATGAAGTTGGGAGGAACATTATTATATATATATAATTTATCCAATTCATTTATTTTAATTTGTTCCCCTCTCCTAATTCAATGATCTTGGATTTCTTAACACTGACTGACTTTGATTTACAAAGTATTTAGTATATGTTACAATGTACTGAGACTTGCAACGCAGGTTTGTTAACAGTGTAACAGTCACCGAGGAGGCAGTCATCGTTTGAGCCGAGCAATTCATCTGCAGTTAAAAGATTATTCAAGCAATTTCACTTTCAACAACATAAACTGCAAGGTGCTGAATCACAAGCCCTTATTCTCCCTTTGCCACAAATCCAGTAAGAATAGTTACTATTCTAAATTTCAGACTCTCCTTGCTAACAGTAAGAAGTGAAAGTCATGACCTTCGTGTTACAGTGTCCAAAAACCAGCCTGGTGGAAACTCAGCACAGTATCCAGCCACATGCCTCTCCGTAGCAGGTCACCTTTCTGCAGCCCATCACCAGTACAGGGTGAGGGGTGAAGAATTGGAATTGACTTAAGGATCAAGGGCCATGACAGACCCTCCTCAACATTAGGCCAGCACAGGACACAGCTTGATGCTACAGCTCAGTGCTGTAGATATAAGATATAAACAGCACACAAGCTCTATGCCAACTATAACATGACTAATGCTCAGTTTCATCCAACTTTACTAACATTATTCTTCCTCCTGAAAAACAACATTTACTGTCCTGTCTGTGCCCGTATTGTGCTGCACTAAAGCAACAAGCAGTAAGTATTTACATATTAACAGAATTTGAAGCAGAAGGTAGTAACAGACTCTAGGAATGCAGAATTGCCTACTGTCTTAGCCTTTAAAATTTGCAGCAGCAGCAAGAATCTCAGAGAGTGACTAATTAATCCTGCAAGTTACCTTACAGTATAACCAGCCTCTAGCAGAAGGGAATCACTAACGTGGTCTTTGCATGTGTAGGAGCACACGCTGTGTTACTGAGCCACTGCAAACAAAGCTTTGTTAAATGACATGACTACGGGGGGAAAGACATAAGGGGTTAATTATAATCAAATGCACATGAAATATTTTGCTCTCCATGATTTTAAACTGAAACTAATACTGCAAGTAAAACTGTCACCCCCCTGTTAATGGCAAACTACAATATCATTTATATTAGTTTTCCCTTAGGTATAGTAAGCTCTGTACTATATGGGGGCTGTTAACAAGGGAATTCAGTAGAACTTAGAGGCTTGTAATTCCTCTTTTATAAAGGTAATCATAGTACTGCTACAGTCATAAAGCTTTACGTTACATTCCTGTGAGATCTTGCAGCAGTCTTACTCCTGTGAATGTTGTAAAAGAAATAAATATTCTTCAGATACTGCATTCTGAAGAGTGATTTGTACATATCTAAATGGTGCCAGACAAAACAGTTTGGCCTATGACAAGCCTTAAAAGAGTAATACTACAAACCTCCAAGAATCAAAGCAGTGCCAACAAATCTCGCTCTCACTCCTTATGTGGCTGCATCCTTCAGTTGTGACACAAGTTTTTCACCAGTGCAAACAATTCAAGGAAGATGTCAAATATTTCACACAAAGATTGCAAAATCAGAAAGATCCCATGATTTTGTTTCCCATTTTAAAAATCACTATACCAATTATAATTTTAGAGAAAAAAAAAAAAACCTCTTCTTTGAACACTACTTACCTTCAACAAGAACAGGTAAAGTCTGAACACAACACAAATGTTCCCAGTATGGAGGAAATACTGTGTGCAAAATGAGGCCTTTGGACTCACACATACTCCACTAAACATAAAAATCTTGTTTCAGTGGTCTTATAACATATAAGCAACACTAAGCCTAATAGTAGATAGCAAGTTATTAAGGAATCTCATTACCAAAACCATATTGCATCTCCCAGTACTTCCCTAGATAAGATAAAAAACTCACTTCCCTAGAATAAAAAAAAACATCTATATCAAGTTAATCAGCAAAAAACACACATTATTTCAACAACTTTTTTATGTAAGGGAACACACAGCTTTGAGGATCAGGTTAACTGTTCATTAGGACCTCTGTAGACTTTATTGGTACGCCTCAAGATAATATTATCCAAACAACATGTATCACTTAACTAGTGAGACTACAAAGACTAAGCTTTCCTGCAACATTTAGTATAATAAAATGTTAAAATTACAACCTTCTATCATATTTTACAATTTGGTTAAAAGCCAGCACATATTGAATTTCATCTGTTCTCTCATTGAGACTCAGCCTCCAAGTGACAAAGTAACACGGTCTCATGCACCACACTGATGCAGCATAACCCAAATAGATATATATTATTTCTCCTTTCTCTCTGCCATGGAGCAATTCTGTTTCCTTACAGCAATACACCTGCAAGATTTTCTTTCAATAGGTCATGTAGTCTTGCTGCCCAGTAAGACCACTATGTGCCAGGTAGCTTTTTCTCCAGCAATCACAGCTACAACAGAATTACAGACTGGGAACAGCTGGGATTAAATGACATCCTAGAAATATAATGTGACATTGGAGAAAATACAAGTCTCTTCCACATTAGCATACTATAATGTACCTCCCTTCCTAATAGTTGTACAAATTAACACATAGAACCAGACACAGCCACCACAAGAGTATATTTCCACAGCAGAAGATAATTTTCACCTTTGCCTCTTTCTGCTTTTTATTGCTGACCTACAGCAATAAAACAGTGACACAGACATGAACTGAGAACCACAAATCTGTATGTAGAAAATCGTCCTTTAAAACATCCGTGTAGCGAGATAACCCATCCAAGATTGGGTTTACCTCTCCAGTTTCCAAGACTATCAATATTTAAAGAAATTGCAATTGTAATAAGTATCTCATAAAATAAGTTGGTAAATATTAACACCATATAACACCCCTGCCCAACGACCAATGATGTTTACATGTCTATCATAAGGCGGAAGAAATTTATCTGTTTGGAATTTCAATATCCTGCCTACTCTGAGCAACAGATGTACAATGTTTTTTACAAAGAATTAGGACTGCAACTTTACTAAAAAAACCTTGTATAAGAGCAGAGAAAAGCTCAAGGATTAATCACTAAACTACATTTTAATATCCGTTTTATATTACTGAAGCCAGGAGTTAATTGATAATTTAGAAGGCTCTGAGAGATATATATTCAAGTTTGGTCATATTCACATCTGCAATTTTATAAAAATCTGCTATATTATCTAATGTAGGCATAATTTCATTCCATTAAGCAATCTGTGTGGAAAGTAATTCTGGGATTATAAATCTAATGAGAACAAAATAGGTCTTATCCTATCTGAGCTAAAAGGTGCAGTAGAATGGTTCTGAATCTTACTGTAGAGACAATCTGCTATTAAGACACTGTGATATCTCTTCCTTTATAATAATGGAAAATTGAGGCCTGAGTTTTCCTTTTTGGTTTAACTTCATGTAAGTATTAGGCAATGTGAATACATTAATTGAATACATCATTTTGTACCTTCTTCACCAAATAAATGTTTCCAACTCTGACTTTTTAAATTATAAGGAGCAACTATTCCAAAATAATAGCAATTTCAAATCAGCTTCATGCTCACACAGACAGACAGAGAGGTTATAGTCCCAACAAAGACCACTCACTCCTTACTGGCTTACAAAATCTAGCTGGAAGAGTGGACTGACCCTGCATTTATTACATGTGTATATTGATATTAAAAGAATGACTACACTACTCTTTCAGATACCAGGGGAAAAAAATTTAAATAAAATCTCAAAATGAGAAAGAACAAGACCAAAATTACTATAATAAAACCAAAATGTCAACACACATTTCTATTGCACATTGGGCTGAAATTTCATCAATCTGCCATTAAATAAAGTCTCAATAGAGCAAGTCACATAAATGAAGGTTGCAGCCTAAGTCTCACAGTACAAAGTGAGCTCTGTTGCTCACAGAAATAATCCATTTGAAGATAATAGAATTTTTTAACCAACTTCCAAGAATACAGAATTATCTGCTTTATTTCAAGACAAGGAAAAGCAGGTAATAACAGTACTTTGATTAGAACAAAAGATGCACTATTTGTAATATAACTGGAAGAAAGGCAATATGAAGAGATAAGTATTCTAATATTTACTTTTATTCTTATACGAACAGTAGAAAACAAATTCAGCATCCTTCAAATTAAATACAGAAATATTACAAATGCTTCTATGCTGCTGCCAAGGACAATCAGTTTTCTGATGATGACCACAGTTGGTAATTTTCTAGCTACTTATAATTACTAACGGTGCTACATTTACTTCAACTGTCAGTAGTATCAGTATCCCAGAACACAATGAATAAGGCAATTGCCTTTATGAGGTAACATATCACACTGTCACAGACAGCTGGTATCCTTTTATGTCCTCCCTATACAGGAAGAATTTTCTGAGGGAATCTAAGTGCAGTATTAACACACTCCACATCCCTTTCCCTCCTCCACTTCCACTCTGAACTACCTCTAAAGATCTCAGTCAATATGTTAAAAAAATTGGCAGTTTTCAGCTTCCCAGCAGGTTGCCTCTGAAAAGATCAGTCAATACACAAAATCTGCAGAGAACAAAACACCATAGAAAACAGCAATGATTTTTAAAGGCAACCAGCAAATGCCATTAAAAACAGACTGTTGCAATTCTGGAGTTCCTATTCCCTTTGGATTTCTCCAACTTTCATTTATTTAGTCTCGTTAATAACAGCTCAAAAATTCTTCAAGCATATGGATTTTAGGTCATATAAAAACCCGAATTAGAAAATTAAAAGCTTTGGAGCTCTTTACTACAGCTGGAAGCCTGCAATTTGCTCAAAGTCCGAACAACTTGCTTCCTAATTAGACAGCAATCTGAATGACACAGAGTTTCCACCTTTCCTGCAGTAGCCTAAGATCAAATAGTAACTTCTTTCCTTCCTGAAGATTTCTAAACCTATATTGGTAACTCAGAACCAGTACTAATGTGTAAATTACAATAAAATCATATCAGCCAAGAGAACCCTACCAAAAAAAAAAAAAAAAAAAAAAAAAAAAAAAAAAAAAAAAAAAAAAAAAAAAAAAAAAAAAAAAAAAAAAAAAAAACAAAAAAATAAAACNGCAAACAAACAAACAGCACAAACCATCAAACTCTACAATGCATTTTCAATAAATTACGGTAATGTGGAAGTTAGAATTAAAACTAGCATAAGTACTTTAACAATGGAAAAAAAAAAAATGATAGAAAAAATTCCTTCTCTCAAGAAACAAGCTATGACTGTTTTGTTCTTGACAAATTAATGCTACTGTATCAGAGAAAAACAGAACTAGATTTAAGAAAGCAACCAGTAACTAATAAATCTGTTTAAAACACATCAATGTATCAACAACAAAGCATTTGATGAAAAGCCAACTGTCATGGAAATGCTTGTTCATAGAACAGGTGTGAGAGGTTGATAGGGAGTGGAAGTAAAAGAGACTAAACTATTTTTCCAAAGCTCAACTGTACTTTATCCAAAGTTAAACTAAAATATAAAATTAAAAAAAAAAAAATTAAAAAAAAAAAAAGGAGTTTGGAAGATAAAGTACAGAAGGAGTCTCAGGCAAGTCCTTCTTTTCTGGTGACATGCTGTGATACCCTCTTCAAGCCACTCACACCATTTAGATCAGAGCCATCAGGGATTGCACAACATGTAAGTCTTCTGGTATGCATTTTAGCAGTACTCGAAGAAATTTGGGGAGCAAAGATATCACAAATAACCCTTCAGAAATGGATAAAATAGTCTGAAATGAGAGAAAAAGGACTGCTGTTCAGACATAAATTTTAAATATGGCTTAACTTTTAATATGGCTAATTTCTGTGCAGAGGCATTGCTTAATAATGACTGGAAACAGACAAAGTTTAAGAAAATACTAATTTTTTTCCAACCAAAACTGCACATAAATAATCATTACGCATAATTGATCTGGTTTACTTACTTCTTTGAGTTTGGTCAACAGAAATGATCCTGTGACAATTATTGAAGAATAATAAAAAACCCAACCACACTTCTAGTTCTTAAAACTTATAAAATCAAGAAGACTAAATTCTGCACCAAAACAGTTGTCTTTGAGCAGACTGATGTGTAATGGGAGCTCCCTTATGATTCATGGGAAGATATATTTGTCTGAAGAGCAAAGGAAGAGATTGTTATCACTTGTGCTGCTGCAATTCCTGTTTTGTGTTCATCGGGACATTGGCCAATACAATTTTACTTTTCTGTCCTTGTTTCGTTCGCAAAATTTGCAACAAAGGGTACTGGGTGAAAAAAATACTTGAATGAAGAAAAATGCCATAATGTTACCCATATGCTATCTGTGTGCAGTCCTGAAAGCTGCATACTGACATGCAGAGGAGCACGAGAGCACCAATCCTTCCAGTCATAATTGTGGGTACTGTTAATAGGCATTATTTCAGTCATGACAGGTAAAAAGATCCAAAGAAACTAACATCACTCAAACAGTTCAGAATGACCAAAGGCAGCCTTCTCTCATTATATGCAGTCAACTCTTAGCAGCACTGAAATAAAGGAGTGTTTTAGACCCCCTTGGCCCTCCCACTGCAATTAATCTGGACTACCAGAGCTTCAGTGAAACTAATTAATGGTTATTAAGGAACATGGTTAATGACACTGTGGGCATGCATCAACACAGGCACCCCATTTGTATCTTTGCCAGAAATAATGCATTTTTACTACAGATAATTTGCCGACTTGATTTCTCACAATGTATTCCCTCCCTGAAGGGAATATTAAAATGCCAAGTTGTCTGCACGTACAGAAATATGCTGAGATATTTCATTTACCCATGATTATTTACCAGTTACAGATTTTAGAATTATAGCTGAAGCTAAGTTTAACAAGAAATAAATAAATAAACAAAATCTGCTACCAGACCAAAACACTGGGGGGAAACTGAATGCTTCTTTTTCTCAAATGACCTAACATTTAATGAAAGGCATATTTGGCATTTTTGTTCTTTCAATAATATTTCCTTTTTATTTAGGGAATTTTCACAGCCAAAAACTGTGATTTGGTAATATATGAAGATCTAATAAAGTTGGCAAAAGGTATAAAAACTTCCCAAATCTGGCTTTACATAAACAACTATTAGGGTTCATCCCTGAGCTACATCATTTCCAAAAGCCAAAATATTTTATAGGAAGACACTGCAAGAAATGTTGCAATACCATTCTAATTCAGTTTCTTTCTGTGAAAAAATTCTTGCATTCCACCCTAATTTTTTTTTATTTTCTACTTCTCCCCCAAATCTCCAGTTTTGGCAAGATAAAAATCTACCAGGATCTAATTACAAGATCACATGAATAGCTCAAGATTTTTCTCAATAGCCATGTACTCTCGCATTACACAGAATTTTTATACATTACCATATTTCTAATTATAACAATGGAAGAAAATTAAATTGAAGGGGTAAGTTTAGCACTTTGCATCTCCTGTATACCCTACAAGAAACCCAGTGAGTCATTTAAGGCCCATATTTTCAAAAGCCACAATGTCTGAAGCTATCACCGTTTCATCCCAGAGTCCCAAATCTTGAACCCAAAGGAGGTACCCCCATAGAATGGCATGGATTTGTTAAAGAAGATGCCTATTTGATTATCCTTTTTACTAAGTGCCGTGAAAACTTTTTTAATATTATTTCCGAAATCTTAATTTCAGTTAAATTGTAAAAAAATAAATGGATAGAAATCACTGCTTTTTAAAATTATTTTTAAAAAAACCTTTCATTATGTCCATACTATCTCTGCCCTCAAAAAAAAAAAAAAAAAAAAAAAAAAAAAGAAAAAAAAAGAAAAAATCTTATTGCTAGAAAAACTAGAAACAGAAGACACTAAAAATTGGAAAACAAAACAAAACAACACAACAAAAACCCCCACTGAGGAAGACAGACAAAGAAGCACACTCAGGGAGAATATGATAAAGATCATAATCCTCCTGGCACTTACTGTTCCACACCAAACTTGCACAGTTTAGCAGCAGGAATTATTTTATAGTAATGGCAATGTGGAACACATTTTTTGCTCTCAGACAGAAAACTAGGGAGAATCAAACCAGACAACGGAGGGACAAAGTCTCTTTCCATTAATTTTCCAGACATCTTTTCTACCTACTGGATACTATAAGCTGTTCCCTGCAGAAACAGCCCAAGTCTTTAAAAAACTGGAAACGACAGTATAAATTTCACATATGATAATGCAGCTAAACAATGACTGCTTGGCTCCAGACTTAAATTCCACACTTTGCAAACAGCCCTTACATAATGGTGACAAACACTGACTCCAGAGCTTCAGCCAAACTGAGAACATCGGTCTGCAGATGGATGATGCCTTTAAACATGCATTTTAACTAACAAAATCAGGTGTCTTGAAGCCACTGGAATACAAAAGGCTGAAACTTGTCTCACACATGGAGAGAATCAAAGCTTTTGGATTAGGCAAGTTGAACCACAGCCTACTGTAAATATCCAAGAAGCAACTACCAAGTACACAGTTAAGAAGAGAGCATTTGTTCTTACTTTGATCTAACATCTAAGAATGCTCATCCTTCTTAACAAAATGTACACAGAAATTTCCTTTCACCTACTGATCATTGTGCCTAAAATGCACTTCCTGCAGTGTGTGAAATCCCCACACTTGCTCAAAGAGGGGATCCCATCTCAGGAAGACCAAAATCCTGTATCTTCCTATCCTGTTCAAGAGCCTTCATGAGCAAACTGGAGACTGACAGATTTTGAAACTACGGCACTTGTGCTGCTTTGATATTTGCCACTGTACATCCCAGATAAAAACAAACGCTTGTTATTCTTTCTGATTCAACATACTAGATTCAAGTCATCTCATTCCAGGAGAATAATTGGGCATTTCACATTTACTTATAAAATCCACAAAGCCAAGTTAACATAAAGTACTTTCTTTACTCTTTTGGAAACCAGGGTGGTGCCCTACCTTACTTCTCCAAAATAAAGTTCATTTGAAACACCACTATTTTCCTACAGAAGGATAGATTCCAAAGCACCCACCACCTCACACTGAACAGCATAAAGAACAGGTTATTATTACATACATTTCTGAAAAGCTTATCTCTCCATTGTGTCTGCAGATAACATACGCTGTTTGAAGATGAATAGTAGAAATGAAAGGGGAATCCATGGTGCTGGTGGGAGGCGAGAGCCAAGCAAGAGACTATAATGGAAGTCTTTTTGTAACTGTACTATTTGTTGCTGCAAACAATATAAGAATTCAGAGCTCATTTGAAGTGTACCCTTTAGAGCTCCAGCTGTGCTGGTGCGCAGAGGGGGAAAAAAATCTTAAAGGCTGAGATGTATCAGGTCTTCCATAGTAAATAGGAAATACAGCCTAGATAGAGAGGGAGAAAATATGCATTTCAGGGAAAATAAACTCCGGAAGTATGACTGCTGAAGAAAAGACATACATGTGATGCTTTTGAGACCTCGAAAGTCTGAGTCAGTTTAAATGGCTCCTGCTTTGACTTGCTGCATAACCACACTAATGTATATCAAGTCTGAGAGGAACATGGGCAAATAGTAAGGTGTGGAGAAAATGCTTCCACTCTGCTGAAGTCCTCAGATTTCTCCTGAGTGACAAGCACAAGCATTTTCTTCTTGCACAAGGACGCCTTCCACTTTGGCATCCCTCATGTCTGGGCAATGTGCACTTTTCCCTCCTTTTTCACAGAAAAGCTCTTCACATAAGCTTCTTGGAAGTAGTAAGGCAACAAACATCCTACACTAGAAACTTTTGCTAACTGGAGCTGCACTGGTAGAAGAATTAGAAGAGAAGGGAGGTCCAAAAGTAAAGATAGATAAGAACAATGAAAGGGACGGATAAGAAAATTATTAGTAAAGTCCAGAGTGGTAGGAAAGGGAATAGATGAGCCTGAAGAAAGCACTTCATGATGCAGAAACGTGTGATGACAAGATAAAGGAGCCAAAAAGACATCAATCCATGCAAGAGGTGAACTTGTTTATGGTGCAGTGATTTACAGAAATCAAAGCAAGTGTTCTGGAAAACTGCTGTTATCCACACATTCAGAAAATGGAGAAAATGGAAGAGGTGGTGTTTGTAAACAGGGAGATAACATGATGAAGAAATATATATATATTTCCTTCCTAGGGCAGTAAAGCTGCAGAACATAATGAGATCTGAAAGGAAATAAACTCAACTTTCAAGGAAGCTAGAAATGCATTCTGGCAGCTATCAAAGATATGTCGCAAATGAAGATCAGTCTAAAAGGTAAACAGAAATGGTGCAGTCTTCATTTATTTTCTTTTAGAAAATTACAGGCAGATGCCAAGGGCCAAACCATACCTTGACATTGCTCTCTGAGGACAAATGCATCAAAAAAAGAAAGAACAGGAAAGACTGGGAAAAGTGACAGAAAAGAACTGAAAGGCTTGGTGGACGTGGCCAGGTAGTTTTTAATCAAATGACAGGATAGTACCACTCAATATTTACAAAATAACAGACCTTTATCAATATCATATAAACCCCTTCCATGCCAGAGCCTGCCTCCTGTAGCACTCAGTCAGTTTTCCAATGAAAAAAAGATTTTTTAAACATTGCAGTTGATCACAGGGAACTGAAGAAAAGCCAAGGAAAAAAATGGTAAGACCAAGGATAGTTAATAGGAAAGCTGAGAGTTATTTTAAGTAAAAGTGATCGGCATACACTGAAGTGCTGTTATTTTTTGTGATTAATCAACTAATTAAGTATTACTGATTGCTCTGCAAAAAAAACCCTCAGAGTTGAAAACATTCTCAAAATAAATACCGCTATGCAGCCAAGTGGTTGCAGCTTCGATGGAACCTTGCTAGCTGTCTATTAATTTTGGTGACTCAGAAGATTTGCTATCAACTTCTCTTTCAGATTCAAAATCTGACACCAGAAGGGAAGGGGTATCTACACTCAGAAAACTTTTGTTTCAAACCCATCGAAAAGCAAACTAAAGAGCGAATCTGTCACTAAGGGGTGCAGCCAAACACACCACCCCCACCATCTGAAAACACAGCCCTCAGGCCAAACGCTGCAACGCTGACCTTTTATTCTAATGCAAATAGAGAAAAGAAAAGCACTTCAAGTTCTTGTAGTGAAAGCAAGATATCTCTGAATAAAATACTTAAGAGCGTGCTGAATATTCTTATCAGGACTTGTTAATTAATTCTCACAATGCTCCTCACAAGTAGGTAGAGCAGAAAGATTATATTATTACAGAGCAACCATATCAGTATCTGTACAGTGATAGACAGTAAAACGGTCTAGAAAAGCTAAAATATTTCTGTTTAAATAAATTCAGATTTACTGGAAAGTGACTGTCTTTTTTTCCTACTTCAAATAAAGACTGAGGTTTTTAAACTGTGCTTGACAAGCCCAAAACTTACAACCATCCTGAACAATCAATGCATTTATACATACCTATCTGCTTCTGTGAAACACCTAGGACATAAAAAACTTTGACAACACTAAAACAACAAAGACTACATGTGAAATAAGGCAGTACCAGTATCGCCTTGCCTTTCAGCGTTCATCTAAATCCTTCTTGGTAACCGCCCATTGAAAGTCCTTTACAGCGACACACAGCTGTTATCCAAAACACAAAGGTTTATATCAAGCTAATAACTTTGTCTAACCCAAGTCCTCCTCCTTCACTGTGTTACAGGCTACAGTTGGAGGCAGTTAACAATTTCAGTCATTAGCAGGTATATGAAAGAAAGAAATTCTTCTCCTCTACAAAGCTTTTCCTTTTTGTGAGATCTTATGGCTCTATGCAAGCAGGGATGTCCTGCTCTTTACAAGTATCTTTATGGAGATTCCTGCAAAGATTTCCCCTGGATAAAAAGGATTTGAGGGGCTGGAAGTGAGACACACACTCCTGAACCCTTCCTGTCACCAGGGATCTGGGTGAAACAGCATTATCTCTTCTCAAGACTATTTCGAAAGGGAAATCAACAGTCTCTAGAGCAGTTAGCAGCTCCATCTCTGAGGCATACCACTAGAAGTAAGAATGACAGCCTGTCATTTTTAAAACAATGCTTTAAAAAGTGTTCTCTAATCAAACATACAGTGCAGGTACACAACCACTTTCCTAGATATTCTTGCTGTATTTGATACCTCCTTACTTTATTCTGAGCCTCTGGCTAATTAGTCATTGCTGAACAGCAAGTGTTCAGCATCAAAAATACAAGGCTTGCAAAGGCAAACCCAAGCACCATAGCTGTTTCAGAAGCATTTGGCTGAACAAATGGCAATGGGAAAAGTATTTTCAATGGAAATATGCCTTCTCTCTGTGACACCAAATCAACAGGAACTGTCTTTATGGCAAATTACAAGACATGCGTTGTTAGGCATCACAGCAATTCTTAATGGGATTGAAGTAGTATTAAAGCTTGGGTAGAATCCTTCCTCATGAAAGGAGGTATTAAATGAAGAGTTCAATATTCTGTGAGAAATAAAGACACTGAGATGGTCATTTAAGTACCTGATGGAAGAGTTCCAGAGAAAACGCAAACACAAGGTTGCATATCAGCAAGTGCTGCAGGGACCTTGTGCTTCCAGAGCTGATGGCTGGGTCATCCGGAGCACAAGAGCAGCCTGGCAGAGGCTGGGCATGCTGGGGAGAGCAGCTGAGAAACTACTGCAGGGGCTGCAGTCAGCCTGTCCTAATTGCAAGCATTTGATGAAGAAAATCGTATGAAGGATGAGTTTAGCATAAAACAAGACATATCTTTAAAGAAACTGTTACTGAAAAATCAGAAGAAAATGCATGAAGAAAAGCTTAAATCTTATAAAAGATAGTAGAAAATAAAGACTAGTGCTAAGAACAGTGATTCTATCAGAACAAGCTTCTCTGTGTATTTCTTACCACAGCTGGGAATGACAGAAAAAGACTCCCAGAAAGAAAAGGCAGCATCTTCTAACAAGTACATAATCTGCCTAATGATGAGCAGCTTATGTATATATATATATATACATTTATTTATGTAATTTTTAAATTACAATTATTATTATTTTTTAAATAATCTGAAAGATGTGGGAAAAACATAGGCCAATTGATTAGTTCAAGTTTCAGCTTTTGGGAACTTTTGTTGCTTCAGTTGTACCTTCTTTGCTGAAGTTAAAAGGAAATTTTGCCCACATAAACGCACTTCAGAAATAATTCCCGAGAAAGAGACCAGATGATCAGTTGTGACAAACCCAAAATATCCTGCTCCTTCATTAGATAAAAAAGTTCCAAGGACAGTTTATTAGGTACCTTTAGTCACTAGCCCACAGAGTCAGACCAGAGACTTTGCCTGTCTGCAAGTCTCAGCAGAGCCAGCTGCACTACTCTTCTGTCTCCTTCCCACCAGAAAGGAATGCCTGCACAGAAGCAAGGGCGCCAGCCAGATGTGGGACAGCTCTGCAGTGGTGGGACAGCACAGGGTGTGCCTCATTGGGACTCAGCAACCATTGCCTATAGGGAAGGCAAAGGCTGCTACAGCTTTTAGACAAAGGTCACATGTTTTTCATTTGGGTTTAGCTCTTCTAAAATATGATGAGTTTTTGTTGTCAGATATCCACTTACACCAAAAGATTAAACAGTTCTCTGGAGATTATTTTAGTGAGAGTTTTCTCCCATATATTTTCAAGATATGAAACAAAGGGAGCAACGGTGGGTAAAAAAAAAAAGCAGGAGTTCTCTCTATGGACTGCCACTGCCCAAATCTTATTAGTTAACCTTAGTTTTCAGACCAAAAATATTCTCTTACCACAAGAAGAATCTGCATTGGCAGCAAGAGTTTAATTGGAATTTATTTGAGAGAGTGGGTAGCGGTAACAGAAAAGATCACTGTCACCAAAAATTACACATTTTGAAGTAGGAATTTATTTATTTTTTATAAAAAGACTGTAACAAAAAAATCTGCATTCTATTCAGCTTAAAAAAAAAAATTTTAAAAAGAGGTGAAATAAAGGATTTTTCCAACTATTATTTCAAGTCTCATGGAGTGATTTTTAAAAAACAGTTACAATTTTAATTTTGTTAGCATTTTCTGTTTTACATTTTCTCAGAAGGATGATAAAGGAACAAAGGTGCTTACATGCCTTTTCAAAGCACTGTTATCATATTTTGCTGCTGAAAGTACTTAAAAACTAATGATGGACCTCTAATCCACTGTTCTACATGAAGCCATTTTTATACATTAAAAAATTATAGGCTCAGAACTCTTATCTTCCTTATGTTTTGTACTACCCAATAACAGCAGCTACAGCTCTGCAGTATCTCTTGCCATATCCATTTCTAGATTCACTTTGTGAAACTACAGTAAATTACGAAATGCAACATGGCTTTTGAAGTAGACCCTTTCTCTTGTTACAGTTTAAGGATACTTCCAAGAAGGATACCAAGCTCAATTCGCACAGCTGACACTAAGTTCTGAAAGACCCTTGTAGGGAATTGTCTGTTTTCATTTTCCCATTGTCTGTACTTGGTTAAGCTCTTGCTCACTTCTGTGTGATAGACGACTATGAGCTTAGAAAAACATCTGATACTGATCATAAATCTGCATACAGACTCTCCTCAAAAGAGCTAGATATTCTCAAACCCAGAACAAGGCTTTAAGAACTGTCAACTCCACAGATCAGGCCCTTTAAAGCCTCTTTTTAGGAATTATTTGCCAATCACTAGTAAAACAGGCAATGAATTTTTAAAGCTATATTTTCTATAACTTTTACAGTCAGACTTCATACCTACTTCAGTTACCGTAACAAGTGTTGCAACAGATGCTTTTGCATTTAATGAAGACAGTCAAGCAGATTTATTGCCTGTCTCTTCTAGGGGTGACTGAATAATTTTCAACAAATAACTTCCTCCACTATAGTCTTTATTTTTGTACCTATATTGAATAGCAGAGATCAGACTGCAGTTCTTTCTCATAGAAATGAATCACTTCAAATCTTCACAGATCAGTCTAGTCAGCTGCAACTCTTGACTTAGCTGGAAACGGTCACTCCAGTGATGCAGTCCTGTTTGACTTTCCCTAGCCAGCTGAGCATGTCATCACCTATGAAAAGATCACCTGTATATGTGCTAAAGGGGTATAACTTTGTGAAGATTCAGCATTCCTTCAATTCTGCTCATGGTACAGCTCTGTCTTTGCAATTATTTTCCCATTGGCTGTACCTGTTGAAAACAGGAACTCATTTCCCACAGGGGCAAAGCAGACAATGTTATCACATGGACAGTTAAGCAGAGACAGCTCACATCATCTCAGCAGTTTAGACAGAATTGAATTCTGATGCCACAAGGATAAGAGGTTGTTTCTGGCCAAGTCCAAGCTGCTTCTGCTTTCTACAAAAGAAATGTGAAGGAACAAAATACAGGTGAAGGCCCAGTGGTGCACTCAGGTGAGCAGAACCTATTATTGCTTATGTCAGGTAAGACAGAATGGAAAATATGAGAAGGGGTGCTCCTTTCCACCCCCAGCAACTGCTGCCTTTCCCAAATTGCACCCCTTCTCAAGAAGCAGCAGCAACAGTTGGCAAGCCTCCCAGTTCAGCCAAATTCATAGCTAGAACTAAAGCCCGATGCTATGCTTGCAGGCACTTGTCCAAGAGCTGCCTCCTTGGCATGTAGCCTTTGAGCCATCCGGCCTTTAAGCCCATGCATGTGGGAAGTTCCTCCCACGTGCAGGATCTGGCTGTGAAAGGATCAAGTATCATATTCCAGAAATATCTGCAAAAGATTTCAGGTGACTACAATAAGCATAAGCAATATACCAATTTAATTGCTTTGTTGGAGAAGATGGCCACACACTGAAGCTGAAGAGCCAAGCTAACCTGGAAGGAAAGAAGAAATGAAATGCATCCCAAAGCAGATTCTCCTGTGTGCCAACCTCTGCTGCACATGCAGGAGAGATGAGATAAACTTTGCATCCTGTACCTATAGGTATGCCTGGGACTGGATCTAGTTCATTTTCACAGTACTTACACTGTATTGCTCACAGGCCAGATCTAAATGCATGTGAGCCTGGAAAGCTGTTCTATGCACAAATTCTCAGCTGGTTTGTAAAAAAGAACTATTTTATTTGCACTATTTAAATTCAGAGTTGCCATGGGGTTATGTGTGGTCTAGAACTTCAGCCATAATGCATCTGAGGATCAAGACAGACAAAAGTTCACGTGGCTATTGATGGTTATACGGTTATGCTTTCAAATCCTTCTGATCTGACAAAAGAGAGCAAGTTGTGCTCCTCACACGAGGATTCTATGAATTGAACAATGCTACAGGAGTATTTAATAAATTTAATAAATTAGAGCAGTAAATCATTACTGCAGACAGTGCTTTGAGAGATTTATTCGTATTTCTGAAAAAAATGTTAAGTTCCTTTCTATTTTTTATTTATTGTGTAAGTTTTTACAAAATCAACAGCTACTGTGTGCTATTAATGGCAACACACATACTCAACTTCAAAAGCTCACATGCAAAATACAGAAGGAAGAACTTCCAAGGAATTTGCTGCCATCAGTTCAAATAAGGCAGATGGGTTGGAATACACAGCTTTTATGATTCAGAGAGTTAGTGCCAATATAGACTAAGATATTAGAAGTACTCAGCAACATTGTTGTACAAGAGAGGTCCCATTGTAGCGCGCTGCATTAACAGCAGCAAAACCCTTGAGAATTTTCCAGGCCTTGTCAGCCCCGACTGCTTTGATGAATGGTATAAACAGAACATGAAATAATCACTCACTAGTTTACAAGCACTGAAGTACAGCCATTAAAGATTTCTGGTCTGCATTATGACAGTAAAACAGTCATGCTTGGCAAACAGGCCAATATCTGAGCTTATGGTTGTCAGACATTCCAAATTCCCATGTTCATTTTATATCTCTGAGGCTTATATCTCCAAGGATCTAGGGTGCTCCTCCTTCACATTGTATTTCCCAACAGAAAACAACAGAGATCAGCAAATTCAAATGGGTTGTTCATCTGCTTGTCAGCAATTAGATAACAACTTGTCATTCAAGAATGTCAGTCAATTTTTCTGTTCTTTGTAGTTGGCTAATGAAAAAACAAACCTTCAGTACTTAAATAAAGATTTAACAGATCATTTTAAGGAAACTAAACAGCACAAAGTTAATAACTGAGCGTGCTTATGCTCCACAACTGAGACACAAAGCTGGAAGGTTCATCTAGATCAGTAACTCCAATTCTCTGCAATCACAAGAAAAAGTAACCAAGGGGTAAAGAACACATCAGTCCCATGAACATCAAGGATTATTTCCTAGATCTTATACTACTGGTTTCAACTTGTGTTTCACAGACAAATCTAGGTAACTAAAAAATTTAAAAAAAAAAAAAAAAAAAAAAAAAAAAACCACAAAAAAACCCCACTCTGTTATCAGATATAAATTATCACCCTTCTGAGGAACTTTTCCAGAGGTATAGAAATTAAAAAAAAGCAACTTGAAAACAACTGCCCTGCAGCCATCCCAAAATCTACAGTAAGAGGCCAGAATGACAATGCAACTCAAGAAGAGAGCAGATGCAATTCAAGCTATCATGCAGGTCCAAACCATAACAAGAAATGTTACATCAAATCCTAAGAAATGGGTCAAAACCCACACAACACAAAGAATAAAAAGAAGTAGCAGGTCCCCACTTACCTCACCAGGGAGAAAAATTCCTCCACAAGTCTAGTTTAACACATTTCTGGTTTAAGCAAATACAGTTTAGCAGTACCAGAATTGATCAATAAATGTAGCAGTCTAATATACCAAACATCCCATCACTTCCCTTTGGCCAGTCTGGTGCTTTGGGTGATGAAAGGATGACAGTGAAGAGAAGGGAGGGAAGGAAATAAGGGATGAAGCAAAAGACTACCATACACCTTAAACTATCTCAAGAGTTAGATCCCTTTTTGGGCCCTAGACAGGTCAGAAGGGCCATGAAGTACGTGATAACATGACATGAGCACTGGGAAGAGGAACTACAACCACAAGGGCACCTACAGAGGTCACAAGCATAAAGTTTTGCCCTCATTCTGCTACACAGAGCAGAACTCGGCAAGAACATGAGAAACTGCAGTGGGGGCCCCATTTCTCTTCAGCTAGAAATTCACCAGCAACCAGAATTAGAATCAAACTTCCACAACTTAAAACTTAATCCAGGACTAGCATCCATAAAATCAATTGACCTTTCCCTGTATCAAGATAACTAATGCTCTCAACAAGCTTACTTCCTATATTAATATTTTTTCTATAGAAAAATAGATAAAATAAGTTCTTGTAAAATCTCATCAAAGAGAATATAATTATGAGTCGAATGGAATAATTCTTTTTTAAGCCAATATATCCATCTCGAGACAGCCTTCAATATCCTTTAGAACATTTCAAGCAATTTTATCAGCATTTAGGAACAAAAAAGAATGCCTTGAGGCCAGCCCTGTCAGCAAATATTTCCCATCTTCAGCTTAACTCTCAATATTATTCCAGATGAATGCATTGTGGGCACACTTTTTTAAAGCACTATGAACACTCTATTACATTGATGGCAACACTTTTCCCATGTGAGCCATTATTTGCAAATATGGACACCCTGGAAAAAAGGTAACTGTTAATCGTTTGGAAAGAACAGACACATTTCATACTAACAACCTCTCATTAAGAAACTCAAAGGGCATTTTTTTTAAATTAGATTTTTGAGACCAAGACCAAAGTACATCTGCATTTTTCTCTATGTTTTCATGAAAATAATGACTTTGTCATATCAGCTAGAAAACTTCTGGCCAAAAGCTAAAATAATTTGAAGTAATGTTTTGGGTTTTTTAAACACCCATTTAACAAAAAATAAGAGTTGCAAAATTCACATAAAATCAGACCTTTCATTTTCCCTTGTCCATGATTCTTTGAGCTTTAGACCACCTTCCTCAGCTGGTTTGCATTTTATCAGCTGTACCATAGGTTTTTCTGTCAATTCTCAACCTTCTGTCAATTCTCAACCTAGTGTTAACTATATTAACGCTATAGTAACATGCTAACTCTTGAAGATCCCGTTTATGATTCTAAGCTGCAAGATGCATTTTCCAAAGGCCCTAGGACCTATGACTGTTACCCAGTTCATTCAATAATCTGACAAGCTATTTGCAAGTCATACATTCAAAGTAACCCTGAAGTGATGGAGATATATTTTTAAAAGATAGAACTCTCAATATCCATATATTTATTTGTATTTCATAAGTTCAATACACCTCACCAACACAGTAGTGTGGAACAGACTTAAACAGCAAATTGACAAAAGCCTTTATCTTGCCTTAAGGCACATTCCAGGGGCACTGGAGCCAGCAGAGTCTTTCCAGCTGTCACTATGCTGTTCTATATTCAAAGAAACTCTTCCTATTTCTTCTTCAGCCTCAGAGAGATCAATCTTACCTTATTAGTTCACCACATTGTCCCAGGAAGTGAACTCAGCAATGCAGGCTCATGCCTCTTTCTGCCTTGATTGTCTTGAGCTGGAGTTTAACTTGAATGCAAGTAGGTGAATTGTGTGTATGTATGATATGTATTTTTGTCTCAGGCTTTGTACAGTGGTTCTCTGGTCTTGTGTTGCATTTTACAGTGTACAAATTTTACAGCTAACTTACACTCCATGCACAGGTTTTGTACAGAGGTAAGCTTCACCCTTGGGCAACTACCAGTGCTATTTATGAAAAAAAATAGTCCCCCTCCCAAATTTGGAGCACACCTTGTTCCAAACATTCCTTTTATAGCTTCCTTTCAGAGATATGCCACTTCCACTAACTCAACCATTTAAAAGTTCTTGGAGAAAAAGACCAGCAACAATAAAAAACCAGTCAGCAAGATTAGCAAATTCCAGTTAGAGCCCAATTGCTGCCAAGCATGCAGAATATAAACTCCCATCTTTGATAACAAACTATTTCTTGCCCTTCAGATGCTTTTCTGGAAGTTGAGCAACCTAAAGGACATTGACTCTTTGAAGACAATTAGCACAAGAAAGAAAATTAAAAGGCATTAAAATCATGAAAACAGATAATCTGCGTTCTAGTTCATGGACATATTACGAAGTATTTTTTGACCAAGTTACCATTTTAGTGTGCATGCAAATGCACTTAACTGCCAGCATTTCCAGAGTGCCCTGTAGAAAATATCACTGGTCACTGCCATAATTTCTTTTTAACATTCCTGGTATTTTGCCATTCTTTAGAGCTCCCGTGATGCTCTCAAGGAGCACCTCCAGCTTCTTGTCCATGTGTGTTCTCCATTTCCTTATGATGTCAGAGACACACAGCTTTAAAGGTTAAAATCTAAAATAATAGAGGGAGATTACCCATCACATCAGTGAAAGCAGGATGAGAGACTTAACTCTGTAACACAAACCGCAGGCTCACTGCAGCAGGTAGCAAGCTGTGTGAAACTTAAGGTTTCCCCTGGTGGTCACTGAAAGGCGGTAAGTCTCCCAGAGACACACATTTGATTTCCTTTATGCAGTTCTGCTTCTTTTAACATAAATGGAAAAGACGGAACTTTAGTTTTCTCATGTAGATATAGTAACCACTTACAAACCTTAGAATATGCTCTGAAAAACATCTGTATACTGCTGCCAACAGATGTTGTCATCATGATGATTAAAATGCAATGGAAATAGAATAATCCAGCAAATCACAAAAAGCATGTTCATAAAATATATTGCATCAAGCAGTGGCACGGAAGAGGGAAGTACAGGGGGAGCACCATGCTACTAAACAAGAGAAGGCAGGTAAAATGACATCAGAATTTATAGAAATATTTTATATTTACAAACGTCACTTGGAAGTAGAATGATGAATCTGCTGTCCATATAAAATGGGGTATGGTTAGAAGTGAGGAGGCGGCTCTGAAAAGGACAATGACAAACAGAAAAGTGTATGTTTCACCAGATAGATGCCTTTGAGAAACTGGAGTTTTACTCAAGACCCCAGGCATAAAGATACTGGCTACCACGATGTGGTCTCTGACTTGTCAAGAAGATACTAAGATTAAACTGAAATTAAAACAGAAGGAAGCCCTTCCTGAGAAAAATATTAAGTTACTAAAAAAATAATTTAAAAAAAAATTAAAAACAGCAAAATACCTTTTGAGAACTAGGATTGCAGATTTGATTCAAAAAGAATCAGGCATCACTAGTCACTGAATTGCCCAGATGATTCCAAGTTTTAGCTGACGTCATGTTTCATTGTTAAGCAACTGTATAAAAGCAAAGACAACACACCATGGTCACAAAAATGTAAACTGCCCTCAACAAATGGCAGGTCATTAAGCCTTTAGAATCCAATTCGTGAACCAATTTTGCCACACCAGTGCCACTGCCATGGGCAGAGAAGGGAGGGAAAGATGAGTCCAGCCACCTGCTTTAAGAAGGCTAGTTGTAATCACGCTTGACAACAGCACTTCTGCCTGCCTGTGCAGCTGACTGTAAGTACCCATCCAGAGGCAAAGCAAGACCCCACTGGCTCCCAAAGCATTGTAACATATTTAAAGGGTGAATACACTCATGGCTAAGCATACTGCTTGTCTAGAACCTTGCTGCAAGACCTTCGTCCTAAGTGTTCCCTAAGAATTCCCACACACAGTCCATCAACTCCCTTACAATTTCTTAGGTTTTCTTTAAAGAAAAAAGGAGGGGAGGGGGAAGGGGAAGCTAGGTGGTGCTGAAACGTGAAATTAGTTTTCATGTGAACTATACAACACTTTAATCCAGATATATAGGCACTCTCATTTGAAGCTACCCTGGACTAATGACTTTCTACAAGCAGAGGATCAACTAGCCTCAACTTCCGCTAGACCATATTCTTTACCCATCTTGCCCTGTAGGCACACTTTGGAAATGCCACCTTCACTCGGGAAGGGAATGCCTGCCACAGGCTGGTTATTGCAGACAAGTTACTTGCTGATGCCGTGACACTCCTGCATTTCTCCAGCCCCTTTAAAAATCCAGCCCCATACTGTGCAAGGATCTCTCTCAGACCAGAAGTGTAGACTTTTTGTTTCTGTCCTACCTGTATCAAAATACTGTTACTTCCACAGTAACTGAAGTATTCAAGGACAAAACCAAGTTCAAAGAAAAATTTTAGTAAAAATAAACTTAAAGCAGATAATTGGGTTGTTTCTTTTTATTTTTTGTGCACTTCAACATCCTAGCCCTCTGTGTTTTGATACTTGCAGACTTCCTAAGTTCCTTTTCTCTGAGCCTCTCAGGTAACTACTCTCATTCAAAAACTATCCTGAAGTAGGACAGAAAATCAGTCCTTTAGATTAAAATGAAGCCAATATTCCACATGAGAAATGTTCAATTTATACCAGAGTTTTCCTTGGAGTTCCAAAGTATATTTTTAAATAAACATAAAATAAAGTCAAAAGTTTGCAAACGCACAAGAAAAGACACTGAGGGGCTCTGTCTCCCATAAAACAATTCCTCCTTCTGCCATTTCAAGTTTTACTTTTATCCAGGAACAGAGATATTAAGAAAATAAGAAGAGCTATGGAAATCCTGCTCTAGATCATTACACAGTTTCTGCACTGAAAGTATTACCAAGCACCAAACAACTGTTATTTCCTAAATATCCAGTAATGGATACTAATGAAACAGTTATCTACATGCTGACAAACACAATTCTCAGTAACTTTACAAACATTTGTTTATATGGAAAATTCTTTTATTCACTTTCTAAACAAGACCAAACCAGATTGTCAATGAGATTTTGAGGATATTGAAAGTAAGTTTAAAAGCAGAGGATTAAATGACTGGACTGAGACACAGGATACATAATGAGAGCTTGGACTCAACACAGGGAGGTTTTTTGGTTTGAGTTTATCGCATTTTTGAAGACAGAAATTAATTTCTTAGATATTATTCCACTGAATATAGAAAAAAAAATTATTTTCTTACTGTCCTTTTACTCCCTCTATGAAACGTTGCTAAGGGAATGGTTCTCAGTAAGGTCGAGCAGTAGAAACCCCGCTGTGTGTTTTAATGCTGCCAAACACCACTTGAAATTAATGCCTCTTGGTTCTTTTTACCTTCAAGCACTGGCTGTTAGTGCTTTCCAGTATTAATTCTTACTGCATATCTGAATATAAATATGATCAGCCAAAGGAAAAAAAATTGGTCAGGCACCAAGATGCTACAACAGGGTTGAAGGAATGGAACTTTGGAGAAGCAGGGCTAGTACAGACACCCTCTTTTTGGTAAGACAAACCTTTCAGAGTATAAAATGCACTTCAAACCCACAAACCCGAGCACAGTTTCAAGCACAGCAATCAGGTTTCCAAATTATAATTAAATGCACGCTATTAGGAAAAACATAAAAGAAACCATTTAAACATATTTCTCATTTCGATATTTATTGCCTTAAAGTTATGTAAATGAAAAAAAATCTTGGCATATTAGCATATCATTATTATCTGCCTTTGAAATTATTCCGGATCTACCAATGATATAAAATTAGGTTTTCAAAATATTGCATGGTATTTAACAGTCTCACTTCAATTTTCTCATGGACAAGAACCCTAATAACTAAACAGCTACACTCAGGATCAGCATTAGCTGCCCGCTTTCCTCAGTGAAGAGTGAAATGGAAAGGATTATCAGGAGGACTCAGATTTCAACTCAGAGCTGATATACTTTTGTGTAAGGTAGTTTGCATAACTTTTATGTGCCCTGTGCATAAAAAGGTTTCCTTTCTTGTTCTGAAACTTGGCCTCTTTCAACAGATTTCCAAATGTAAAGAATCATACAACATTCCTGTACATAAGAAAAATTACTGCAAGCACTATTACATCAAAAAAACCCTGTCAAAATGCAACATTGAACATTTAAGCCATTTTTCAAAATCATCAGCTCAAGTATCTGTAAATTATGGAAAAATCTCTTGCAAGGAAAGCAACAGCTCAGTGGCCATTTCCATTCTAACAGGGCACTTCCAGATAAACAAGGTCATCTGCTAAAAAAAAATAAAAATAAATAAATAAATAAAAAACCACAAACATAATTTCTTATAATTATAAGACTCATACAGCAGTATGATTCCAATAATGCATTCCAAGTCAATTTTTCTGAGGGGCAAATTGAAAAAACACCTCTAAGCATGAGATGACAGAGACAAATAAAGACACAGCAGGAATTCCCATCAGAGGGAATTTATTATGAATAAAAGTATGAAAAACATTTTGATCTTTGCCTTAAAAATGAGTAAGAGTTTGACTGTGGTTTCTCTGAAATGGCAAAAAGTTAAATCTGAAGTAACTTGTAACTCTTAGTGTGCTATAGTCTTTATAAATAGGTTTTGGTTTTATTTCCTTCCAGTAAGTAATTATGGTAAGCCATGAACAATTTTATAAACATGATGATATCTCTCTGTTTCAATATATAGCTTTAAATTCTTTCACTGTATGGCTCAGCCACAACATGATAAATCACATCAAAATATTAAATTAATCTCATTCTGCAAGTATGAAGATGTAATATAAAATGTAATACTTAGACAGTCAAGCCTCTAATCATCTGTAGCTGAAAGATTCTGAACACAGAAACGCTCGAGGCATATTCCCTGCTGGACACATTACAGAAAGTCTAGCAATTAAATTATTTGTACAGGGTATAAAGGGCATGCATGTATATGTACATGCATATATACAGATTGTATTTCACAATTTAGGACCATTTTCTTTAGCCATTATTTTAACTAGATCAGGCTGAGGTGGGTTTGTATACTCTTTTCACATTTACAGATCCTCCTCCACAGTAATGACTGAGAAAAGCTGCCACAGACAAACAAAGCACTCAGAAAATTATATTCTTCAAGAAAAAAAAAATGTAGGAGAAACTGAAAGAAAAATCTATAACCCTGAAACACATTAGCTAATATTTTAATGAACAGTGCTTATTTCTGATCTTTTGGGATAATTTCTAGCATGCTAGTTAATGATGTAGCATATTTTCTATAATGGAATCCTAGAATAAGAAACCCAACTGCAACTCCCTGATAAATGAGCAGGATCAGCAACAGGATCAGTGGGGAAGACCATTAGGTACTGAAAAAAAAATTGTAGCCTACCCTACAACTGCTCTTGTGTGCGAGACCCTTAAAATAGACGGGTGATCCATACCCAACATGGAAATAAAGGTATTAGCAAATCAATATATTAGAAGAGAGAGAAGAAATGAACTTAACCTGGTATACAGATGGAGGGAGTGAAAGAAAAAAAAAATATCATTCAGACAAAATAAAAACCTTTTAACTGCAAAGCATGAAATTAACAGGGGATTCCCTATCAACCCACAGCAACCAGGGGCTGAGACACCTCTTGTGGCAGGCTGAGCATACCACCTCCCCAGCACCAACCTCCACCATGTTGGGGTAGGACCCAGTGCTCCAAACAGATCCCATCCATGCTGTCCATGTCTCCACCAGAAAAAAAAAAAAAAAAAAAAAAAAAAAAAAAAAAAAAAAAAAAAAAAAAAAAAAAAAAAAAAAAAAAAAAAAAAAAAAAAAACAACCACCACAACACACCAAACCACCTCACCTTCCTACCATGAGTTGTTAAGCTGGGAGCCTGCAGCAGCACCTCCTTCTTCGCCTGACTCCTGACTGCCTGCTGCATACCACTATCTGCAGCTCACTCCCCAGGCGGCTCAGTCCCAGCCTGAAATTATGGGACCTCTTGCAAAAGTAGTGATATGTGGCTGGGGTGGAACTAACCCCAGAACAGCCTGGGAAAAATCCTAATCCTCCACAGGGTTGCGTTTCAGAGGGACTGCCTCCAGAAAGTACAAAATATTTTGCACCTGCAGTTAAACTGTGACCAGAACCCAAATAGCTGTGGTTACAAAGTAACACATCACCACTGGAAATGAAACAAGGAAACAAGCCGTGTTTGCCCACAATCTTCATTGCCTTCAGCCTCAGCACTAAAGGGACTCCTTTATGGGCTAACTGACTCCTTTCCTTCAACTGAAGACATCTGCAGGTCCCTGCTTTCAGCATAACAAAAACCACAAGAATGAGAAGAAAATAACAATGTGTTTGTTGTTTTCTTCATGTCTGGTTTATAATATGCTGAGCCACGCAACTATAGAGCATAAAAACACAAGCACAATGAGATGACGGTGTCACAGATGTCTTCACTGTGGCAGTCCTTAATAAGCCTTGGTCTGGTCTCAGAGGGCTCAAGGAGGTAAAACTGTTAAGCACATTCACCCCACTGAGTAACAGCTTTTAACTGCATCAGACCAGTAGAAAAAAAAAAAAAAAAAGTGTAGTTGCACAGCAAGACCTCTCTAACCATGGGAGGGAACCCTTACCTGCACTCTTTCTGGTTGTTTTTTAAAAATGTATTGAAAGCTCAGATTAAAACTAGAAAGAAGGAA
>VZRU01008620.1:1724060-1744886 GCA_013398155.1 Pedionomus torquatus
GAGGGGATGCGGTTTGAGGGGGCGGGGGGAGAGGTACAGCAAAACCGTTTCTTGTTTTGTTTTGTTCTAGCTTTCAATGAAATCTAATTCATAAATTGGACATGCTCAGGCTCAGAAGACTAATTCATCCCCTAAAACAAACGCATCAGTGATTGCAAGCACCCAAACGTGACAAGCGTCTCAATATGCCAAGGATCCAGAGAAAACAAATTCATTCAGGAGCCGAAACGTAATTAAAACTACTGCCAAGAAAACGCGTCGAGAGCAGGATGTTACCAAGATTATTAAATTGCTGTGGGGCTGAGGCACGGACCGCTATAGCGATACATACAGATAATGTCAGCCTTTGGGGATCAGGAGACAGAGAGGTTCCTGGAGGTCGCCGTCTTTTAAGCGCAAGTCTGGTAACAGAGTGCGGGGGCCGGATCCTGCTCTGGGCCTGGCAGCCCCAGAGCTCAGGGATTCGGCGGGGAAGGATCAGGCCACCGCCTGTTTACCCTCGGGGGTCTAAACACAGAGGGGCGAAGGGCCTGTTGCCCCTGTCATTACACCCGCGCTGCCACGTCAACTCTTTTTATAACCATCACCTGTACATGCACTACTAAATTCTCCAGATACTTCGCACTGCTTGTGCGCATGAGAGATTGCTGCAATGTATTTATTTAATACAGAGAACGTTTTTTTCACGCAGAGCACAGTATGGCAAAACCCGCTTAATGCTAAGGAGTAGGAAATATAGATAAGCTTTACAGGGGCTGGGGAGGCAGACGGGGGAGGGAACACAGTATAGATGGAGCAGAGTGAAAGGGAAGGAAGTCAAAATGGAAATGATACGAACAAGAATTCCCCTTGATCCACATGCGTCAACAGCCTCCTATTCAGTAGTAGTTACAAGCACAGCTTCTGAACACAGAAAAGCAGGGGGAAAATAAGATATACTTTTTAAAAATAAATCACTTGTTAACTACTTTTGCTTACAGTCCTTGTCTTAAATACGCAATTTCACACTGATCAATGATATACACTACATGCTGTATTTCATGTAATAAAAACACTTAATCCAGATAATTGCCTTCTGGGACAAAGATCAATAGAAATGTTCCTTATTTGAATATGTTAGCGAGTCAAAATTAATTCTAATTTACATTTGCTTCAAATCAATATGCACTCAGTGTTTTACACAGGCTCTTTAAAAAGTTAAGCACTTATATTGACCACAGTCATATATATGTCAGTAACAAGTACATGTGTGGGAATTACAGAAGGAGGAAGTGTTACCACAGAACCTATCTCAGACTTCTGCAGAGGAAAGGAGGTTAAATTTATTTGTTGGAAAAGTGCTTTAGTATCCTAGCCTGAAACCTGTGGAAACATGCAGCTATTAACCCCATGATTTATGCAGACATCCAAACACCATTCGGTTACACTCCAAGCACTTGGGAGCAGGCTTGCCCCTTACTTAAGTTTGTACAATGAAGTTTTGACCTCAGCTGGGATGCCTCTGGCTGCTATTTTCATATTAGTAAAGTAGTAATATAAAACATTGAAAATCTAAACTCAGTGAATTGGACAAGTTACAAAATTTCCTGTGAAATCCACAAGCAAAGACTGCACACAGAAAAGGATCCAGTCCCAGCCAAGAGGGAGGGAAAGAAAAGGACAGGAACCCAAAAACAGACCAACTGAAACAGGCCCCCCCAAAGGGGCAGAAGGGTATTTGCCACAGCCAAATAACAACAAAAAAACCAAGAAAATGCCTAGAAGAACTTTCAAATGCCATAAAACCTGATTTGTAACACGCAAAGTACAACAAGACTTCAATGGATCCACCACCCCAAAGAGAACTGCAACTTCAGTAGCACCTCAGCAAGATGGAGAGTTGCAACATCAAAACTTCATGTTGTCTGGTTTTAAACTTGATTTAAATCAGGCTGCAATACCTTTTTCTTCCCCACTATCTGCATTATCTTTTCTCTGTCTCCCCCTTCAGCCTTTTTTTTTTTTTTTTTAACTTTGGCTTGGATTATGCTTTTTATAAAACTTACTCCTTCCCCTATTATTTCCCTCCCTCCAAAAAAGCTATTGATGTTGCATCCCTGTGCCTAGTATAAATGAGAGCTCATTTCAATTCTGCCATTCGTCGTTTGCAATCGGAAGAGCACTGACATTTTGCGGTTGGTGATCGTTGTTTAGATGCAGCAGTCAGCACTAAAAGGCTAATCCATTTCCCAGCATTTTGAATATTAAGAATGTTATGCAACTCTGTGATATTACATCATCGTGTAGGGGACAACTCATTACACATTATTACTGAAGGTACTGCTGGATTTACAGTACTAGCAGAAGAATGACATCACATTAGAAATATGCAAGGTAAATATCCAAGTGACAGTTACTATTCAAAGTCCAACTCTGGGGCAACAGATAGAATTCTATGCACATCTCCAACAGCTCTATTACCTTTACAAACCACTGCAGTGATTTTAAGCTAACCTATCATGAACTACTGTTGTGCTTATTTCTGTTGTCAGAATGAACGTGGTATGAAACCCTTCTGAATGGGTTTTGCGACCACAAGAGAATGGCTTGAGTAAGGCTCTGAAAACTACATTGCAGTTAGAAACATAGAGTATCTTAGAAAGGTGAACTGAAAGGCTTGTGCAGTGCCATGCTCAGTGCCTTGCACCCAGGGCTCTGTCCTGCCACAACAAGAGCAAGGCATATCTGAAAGACCTCACCAGAACTATGGCTGCAGTATATGCCTGGATCTGGAAAGCCCTTCATGTTTACTGAGCATTACAAAGCTGCTTCATAACCAGGAGCTCTGCAAGACCAGAACATTGAGTCTTTTATTGTATCGTAGCTTATGCTTAGAATAAATGGAGTGCCTTTTATGTTCAGCATTTCTCCTGTCTTCTCCTAACTTCCACCTATTTACTATAGCTAAGATGAGGCTTCCCCAGACAAAATTGGGACAATGTTAAGTGCTTAATGCAATGTGAGAAGCATTGGAGGGAAATCATGGTTCTTTTTTGGGAAGGGAAAGAAAAAAAAAGAAGATTCAGTCTAAGACAGGGGAAATAATCTTCTCCAGAGCTACCCCTAGAGTTTTCTCAAGAATCTTCCTCTCTAGCAGGAGCAGAGAGGTGAAGATGATTCTCTAGGCCCCCTGACAGCAAATTCATAATGGCTGCACCTAGCTAAGGGAAGAACTAGCCCCTAAAATATGTGTATCTGTTTGTGTACATGTAGTAATGATTACTATTCCCTCTGAAAGTGAATGGAACTCCTCTTCCATATCAGTTATGCAAGAATAAGAATGCAGCAAATACCTCCAGTTGTTAGCTGCTCAGTCTATGGAGTTGGAAGAATGAAAACAAAACATATTCAAAAAGTTTATAATACACAACACAGTAACACTCTCCCCACTTTCCCAATAGCCAAAACACCTACGATTAACACACATACACACACAAAAGTTTAATTTCAATGCATTTTAGAATAAGAAATTTAACAGCTCTGCTTGTCTTTGTAAATAGTAGTGCAAAAACTCAAACATACTATGTATTCCTAACTTTGCGGATGTTTATGTTTAAAAAGTCATTTGATTCTCATTCTCCCATGGTGACAGCCCAAGGTTTCAGTTGCTTTATTGAAGCTTCCTTTAGCTTATTGAAAACTTCTTTTTTTCTTTTCATGGTTGATAGCATACTATGGTAATCTTCCAGGAATAACAGACTCTCTGCAAGAAGAGACTGCTGAATTAAAGAGTTATTTGCAGGACAGTTGACATTCTTGATTAATTTGTTGTGTACCTACTAACAATCTCAAACTTTGCTACAGTCAACACTTTATTTGGATTGGCATGCCTTTTAAGATGCCATAAAGAAGGCAAAGCATTATTATTTCCAGATTTTTACCTGATTTAATTCAGCAGAGTACACACAGCCTAGATTTGATTTAATTCACACTTATGTTTGCTCAATTCCATCCGTTCAATATCTGTTGCATCTTGATAAGACTCATATTTACTTCCCTACTCCTCTCTTCCCACTGTGCCTTTTCATACCCTATTTTTCTTTAATGAACACTTTCTTTAGCATAGATGAGGGCCTTTATGTGCTTTTCTAGCTTCCCACATTTTCATAGTTGCATAAATACACTCTTAATGTAGTCCAAGATATATCAATGTTGGTAAATTTAACCTCTATCTTGGTACCCGGATTTAACAAACACTTTGATTCAGGACAAACTGAAAAGGAACCTGTTTATTCACAACATTTTAATGCCACCAATACATATTTTGTGGAGAGCTCTAACACATAGGTAGCCAAAGAATCTTTTGTCGTTACCATTCAGGATGCAAGTGTAACTCAGTTGAAGGAAAAGCCCTTTTGCCTTCACTGCTAAACAAGTTCCTTGTCATTATATCCACTGGACACTGACTGGAAAAAGCTAAATGTTGTAAGCTTGTTTTCCTGAGCAAAGTATGCACAGTTGCCTTCTTACCTAAGGCCATGAGCTCCCCAAGGAAAAATGCTTGTTAATCATTCATGATGTAATAGTAGCCATATCAAGATAATCTCTGAACTAACTTCATTGGCACCCATCTGAGGGGAAAAAAAAAATTTACAAGATTCTCCATTAAACAGATAAAATCCTCTCCAGAGGAACACCTGCTCCTGGATGTTAAAAGCAGACAAGAGAACAGAAATGATACTGCATCCATTGTCTAAGTGGTTACAAGTTATCAGAAACCATCTTACTTGCCCATTCTCAATCCATCCACACTGTACACACTGTCCAGTCTCATGGGCTGTTCAAAGAGCCACCTATTACAGATTATGAAGCATTGCTAGAACAGCTGCCCTCTGCCTTCACAGTAACCCAAAGAGACAGGCAAATCTGAAAAGGGAAACCAAAACAAGAAAACCCCCAGCTCTCATTACTTGCATAACCACCATAAATACACACTGACGAACCTCACACTTGCTCAGGTAATAAGAGGCCAACAATCACACTTATGTTGTATAGATACTTCATTGTGAATATGTTTCCCAGTACATCCACTATTATAAGACGTACCAAAACTTGACTGTAAGAATATACCCTTGTTTTGCTAGAATTGATTGAAACTGCAGGGTGGTTATGTCAGTCAGAGAAAAAAGCAAGTTACTAGAAGTTATCCTGCAGTTCACTTCAGTTGACTGAAGACTCTGATAAAGTTGTATTCTTGCTACTTCTCACTTCACCCATCTAGACAGTAACAAAACCAGTAAAGTAGATAATGCTCTGTGGTGAAGCAGATAGGCAGAAAAGGCTGAATACATACATTTAAGAAGTTCTGCCCTCCAGCCAAGACACAGGAATTGATCTTGTTTGTTCCTATTTCACTGTAAACTCCATTGAGAAGTGGTGTAAGCAGAAAGAATTTGCTACAAGCCAGGAACTTGAACACTGCCCTTTGCTACATCTCAGGCAAAGAATAACGACCTTTTCTATTGCGCTCAGTCTTTTGCTATCACTAAATACTGATGCAGTTTGTATGTGCAGAGTCCTTTAAAAGCCTCACAATGGAAAGTACTCTAAGTGGAAAGTAATTTTACCTTTAAGAAAACCTGATCATTCTCAACAGTCCATTCTAAACCATATTATATTTAATGACTGTCTCACAATGGGCCACTTCTCCCATTGGTAAGGTCTCTCTTTTGACTCGCAGTGATGTGTCATGAAATACTTTTTCCAGCATGTTTTTGCAACATCTACTTTGCAGCCATTTGTACAAACAAGAGCATATTTGCCTTTTCAGTGACTTCCTTAGATTAATGGCAGTCACACACACAGAACAGGAGAGAGTATATTCTCCCAAGGATCTATGTTCTCTTCAGGAAAAATGTTGCCAGTCATAGAGTTCATAATTCATATTTATGTTTCCAGGAAGGGATGAAATGAAGATTTTGTATCAGAAACATCATCTTGACTCTCACTGTATGACTTCAGAATTTATCCTAACAAAGCCTCTGCTTACTGTATTTCTGTCTCTTAGAGAAAAGAAAGAAAGGAAAAAAAAAAAAGGGGGGGGGAAAGAATGGAGAAAAAAAAAAAGGAAAAAGAAAGAAGAAAAAAAAATCAGGCCAAACACTATGGTAAACTGTCATGGTATTTCTTAAACTTCCCACTCAAAAAAGGAGATCTTTTTTAAAAGGCACTGCAATCCAGTCATTGGAGCAGAGGGATCACGATTCCTGGGCTCCATTCCCACCACAGTCACCGATTCATTTCATGACTAATTGAGTGGACTGTTGCATGAACATTGTATTCAGTTCTCAATTTAAGGGTGAACAAGAACATCAAGTTCCTTTCCTCAGTTACTGACTCAGTCAGCTGTCCTACTTCTCTAGGAGGTATAGGAGAATCACGGTAAGTTTATTTTTGGCTGGTCAAACAGGTAACTCTAAGTAATATCAAGTTTGTAAATCATACAGAAACTAGAAAAAGTTCTCATATTTAAAATAATTTCAAACAGAAAATGCTTCATGAAGTCCTTGCTTGGAACCAGCCCATTTCATGTAGCTGAGTCTGGATGCAAACGTTCAGTACTCAAGCTCATTTGCTGACCTGACAGTGTGATTTCTGAGTGACAGAAATTCAGCTGTATAGAGTCAGGGTCTTTTCTTTTGGTTTTTCAACTGAGGGGGGCAGGGAGGGGAGGGGAACACAATGACACAAAACACCTTCCATTGGGACAGATAGGGAAACTCTGGCAACAAGCCTACCCAGAACTACAAGCTCATTATACTCAGCTCTTTGTTACATTCAAGTCAGCTCTTCAGTTCTGCTAGAGTAGGCACCTGAACTAGGTCTCCCACCCAAGAAAGGGATGTCCTGATGACTAGGTGTTGGAAAAAGAGCAGGGGAAGAATACACGCCTCTTTTCTCTTTTCAGAAAGAGAGAGAAAAATAGACCAAACCAAAAACCAAACCCACCTTGAAATCTTTCCATATGGCGTGGTGAGAAAGAGGGAGAGAAGAGAAAAAGAAAAGCACATCACTTCCTTGCTACTTGTAGGCTCTCAAGAGTGTTTGTGTGTACGAATGGAGTAGTAGCTTTCTAACCCAGCTGGTTTCCCTATGTCAAGAAGTTTGCTCATGTCAGGCTTATTTTCTGTAGGTATTTTATGTTGCTGCCTGAAAAGTAGCTATTTCCATGAACACTCCTTTCTATAAACACACCCAGAAATTCATGACCTTTCCAATGGTTTAGGTCACACAAGCCACATCTTAGTGGTGCCTCATCCCTCCATCTCCCTTCCATTCCCATTTACACAGCCTCAGTATAAAGCTTGTGTTGAAAACCTAAGTGTGCACTATAGATACATTTGCAGTAGTTTTTATGATGTGGCCAGAGGAAATAGATAACCCAGGACCACATGGCTTTGTAGCATTGCACATATTACCACTTGAGTGTTATTGCCATAGTATATACATTTAAGCCACAAAAAAAAATAATAAAAATACAAATTAGTTTAAGAGCTCCAAACCACTTCAGTTCCTGGTACACAACATCTGAAAACACTGCAAACAGTGACCTCTTTTTATTGATTCCTATTAGAAATTAACTTAGAACTATTATTTTTACATATCTGACTCACCAGTTCTGAGAGAAAGAATATAAAGAGACCCAGACAATTTTTCTGGTCTTTTGTCAACTCAGAAATATTGCAGTAAAGGGTTTATGCAAAGGGCAGGGAGGATAAAAAACAGGAGCCACTTTAAGCATCCAGCCCTCCATGAGTCACAGTCCTTGTCACAGCACCCTTGTGAAACTTCACTGACCAACCATTCCCGAAGTTCTCCAGTATCTTCACAATATCACTTAATACCCTCTATCATGCTTCCAACCTAAACTGTGCTGCATTGTACAGCTATATGTAATACTACAGCTATATGCTACCCAGTTGAATGCAAGTCTGCAGTTGAAATAGCTTTGTTTGCTGCAGTGCTGTATTATCACACATGACTATACCAGGCAACATTGATTTTTAAGCAATGGCATTGATTACAACTCGTATTTTAAACATGCTGGCAGGATACAGCCTTTAGATAAGTACTTTAAGACCAAATTTGAATTGCATTTCCCAGAAGCTCTCCTTTCTTTACAGAGACTATATAATAGAATTACAAGTAATGCTACTGACTTCAACACGTATTGAGGATTTACACCAGTATGGTTTCAGTAATAGGGGCTTTTAGCACTTCACACTTACACAACTATAATATGCTCTAGAGGTTTTCTAAATGCAAAACCTTCCCCCTCTGCCTCCCCCCCAGCTAAGAGAGATGCTTGTTTTCTTGAGAGATGAATTTATTAAATTGAATTTGACCTTTTAGAGCATACTTAGGTAGGGATTTCTACTCCCTGGAAACAGATTCTGCACATACTGCTCTGAGTCATGCAAGAGTCTACAAGCAAGTAAGCAAACCACTCTTGGAAGAATGCTTTATATTAAATAAATGGAGGGAAAGGGGTGAGGGGGAAGTCAGTCTCAAACCAAAAGTATATCCTTGCACCTATATTTCAAGTGACGTACTGGAGGGTATAAAATCATTACAAAGTTTTCATGCTCCCAAGCAGTGCTCCAGATTTATCACCACCATATCATTACTTGACCAATTTCCCTAGGATGCTGCTTGCTTCATTCCAAATATAACTTTTAAATACTTCTCCAAGATTTCTATGCAGATTGTGCTTTTGCTCTCATATTCTCAATGGCTGCCAAGCTGGTAAAAATCTCCTGCTTATCTTACTGCTTTGCCACCTTAATCCCAATTTGCTAGGCATCTTGAAGAAACATACAAGGAGGCCATTCTTCTTCACTTCTGTTTTTTTCCTGCCAGGAAGGTCACTGAGTGCATCAGTGCTTTCACCTGTGCTGCAGATCCACAAAGCCTGCTACCTAACTAGCTAAATGCCCTTTTCCTCACACAGTAGACAAATAAAACCAAAAAATTCATGAGGCTTCATCCTTCTAGCCACAAACTCATTGTTTCACTCTTAGGAACTTGAACTTCTTGAACTTCTACCTCCCTCTAATTTCACATTGAAGAGAAATGTTACTATAGTAAGGGACAACTATAACAAGACATATTCCTGCAAAACCATGCTCCTTGGTACATTTTATCAATTCAGTTATATCCTCTCATCCATTTAAAAAAAATCCAAATATCACAACCTTGTTTTCTTAATTACATATCCTCATCAGGTTTTATTAGGTGCAGTACCGGGTCTAACAGACAGATTATTTTTTTTCCCCTACAGGTGTTTTCCCCCCAGCATCTGTAAAACAGACAGTTCAACAAGTTTCTGGCAGTACCTGATATATGTCAGTAATAAAGAATTTTTCTCTTCCCTGTTCAAAGTGAAAGTAGATATAGATACATGGATTTTGCATAATAATCTGGGATGAATAACTTTGCATTATAATCTGGGCCCAGTATTGTTCTCAGCAGCAGCATTTCTGGCCCCAGGATCTGAAGCCCCCATCAGTGACATTAGTCCTTTTATTTTGGCTCATCACACCACCCACATCATTTAACTACAAAACCATATAAGCAGAAATAACACCTATCAGGTTCTTCTAAGTCACAGATCATCACCAAATCATGCATTCATATTTATATAGATCATTACTAATAGAAATCACAAGATCAGTAGCTTCCATTATGTTGGTACGTACTCTGACTATCTAGGCCATCTACAGGGCCAGCTGCCACTAGATGGAGAACAAAGCTAGAAGTTTGCCAAACGGTGTTAAAGAGAGAGAAAGCACAAGCCACCCCACCTCCTGCTGAGGTTAAGCTGTGTTGGTGATTCCTTCATCACACCTGCTAACCAGGTACACAAGCACAACTCCTCAGCTTCTCTCACTTGCAGTGCCAGTACCCTGTCTGTTCAATTCCATCAGTGGTTGCCAGTGTATTTTATAGTGCTTTGGCCAATATGGCCTGAGAGGATGCATTTTAAATGCACAGTGAATTATTTCTTCTATTTAGACTTCTAAATGCTGGAGAAGAAGTTCTTACTATCTGCAGTTAGGAGTGAATGATGTGATTTTCTGTGCACAGGATGAAAACACCCTTCTGTTGATGAAGGTGGCAACACACCAGTTCAAATGATTTTCCATTAGCATACAATCAAACTTTATGTTGCTTATAGAGGGGAAAGAGATTCAGGATACTGTCTGAGACTAAAAGGGACTCTTGATCACTGGTGAGGAAACAAAACCAAGAGGCAACCAAATTTCTCATGTTAGTTTCTGGAATCTTGAGCTCATCTTGTTGCAACGTAGTGGAATAAATCTGTTCTGTGCATTTATGGATTTCATTTCAAGGCTGAAGAAGAAAAAAACCCCACATTTAAATAACCATAGTTTACTAAGCTCATTCACTATGCAGTTTTACTAAACTAATTAAAGATGGAATAATGCAATGAACAAAATTGAGTGAACAGTTACAATTAAATCAATAGGTTCAAAGGATCAGATCACTAAATTAATACAGCAGCAGATAACCAAATCAGCTCACAAGAAGAATAAGCTTTCTAGCTCACAGGAAAAAGAATGAATTGCTTTGGATTAATGCTATACAGAGAGGATTTAAAGGAAGAGGCAGCTCCCTTTCAACACAAGGCCACAACCAGCACTAGCTGGTACGCAGTTCATAAACCATGCTGGTGAGGAGCACAGTATACCATTTCAGATTTCAAAAGACAATAAAACATAGGTGAGGAAACAAAGCCCAGTGGTCAGCAGCATATCTGACCCCAAACTGAGGCCAAAGAGAAGTTTCCTAATGCTGGGGTGGTATCGCCTGGTTCTTGACCAGTAAGGTTGTGCTTACCAGACTTCACAGCAGTGTCACTTCCCACTTCCCCTTCATTGTTATCATATACTACTGCACAGGGTTAATACTTCTTTTATGGTAAGCAAAAGATGACCTTTAACAGTAGCTTTTTGGCTTTATTGCATAATCCTCAAAATCTACTAATTCACTGAAATTTTTATGTTTCCTCTTAGGAAATTTTTTGAGGTGGTCTGTCCACACACCCCCTAACACAACATGTGGTTCTGTACACAGCAGAACTTCACAGTACTGTTTCGTAAACTTACATTATAGTCTCCTCTCTGCAGGATTATTCATTTTCGCCTCTTTTCTCCACCTGTACATCCATTGTCTTGGAATTTAGGTTTTGGGGGTTTTTTTTGTTTGTTTGTTTGTTTTTTTGTTTTTTTGTTTTTTTTTAAGCTCTTGAAGATGATGTGGAAAAGTATGTGAAATACACATATATACCACAATCATTCAAGTCTTTCTCACTCTTTACAAAACTAGGAAAAAAGATAAAGTGTAGAGATAGCTATTTAAAATCAAGAGATAAAAATTAAGAGCTCACTTTTTCTAATGCCTTATTTCTTGGCATTAGCACACACAGAAGACAGAAAATCTTGGCCAGTTCGAAATTTCTCCAGGCTGATTTCTTAGCAGTAACTCAAATTTTCACCTCTCCATTTCTTTTTCATTTTCCCACCAGTGCAAATTTTATCAGGAATACTCTGGCAGAAAGCGTGGCTGCCTCTAGTACTTTGATAATGATGTGTAAGGTGGAACAGAATCCAACCTTCTATATCTCATTGCTCTAAAAAGACAACAGGAACATAAAAATCAGTCTCTTCTTTTTGATTTAAGGATCACCCTCATAGACAAGGGCAACAAACTGGTTGGCTGCACATATACTAAGACTGTGGGCTCAACCCAGGGATAGTTTTAAGCTCAGATGTCACGATTTAACCACATCCGGGGACTATGACCACACAGCTGCTCACTCACTTTTCTCTCTCCCCAGTGGAATGGGGAAAAGAATTGCAAAAAAATAAGGAAAATTCACTGGTTGAGACAAAGACACAGAAGTGTCAGAGTTGGAAGGGACCTATAGAGATCATCTAGTCCAACTCCCCTGCTAAAGTAGAATTGCCCAGAGCACATTACCCAAGATGGCATCTTATTCAAGAACTTAAAATGTGAGTACTTTCTCTCACATAATTCACTTATTGTTATTTATTGTAGCAGCAAAGCAAAAGCTGTGCATGCAAGCAAAGCGAAACAAGGAATCCGTTCACTACTTCCCATCCACAGCCATATGTTCATCCATCCACAACAAAGCAGGACAGCATCACAGTGTAGTGGTTACTTGGAAAGACAAAATGCCTTAAACCTCAAACTTCCCCCTGCTTCCTCCTTCCTCCAGCTTTATGTACTGAGTATGACATCATATGATATGGAATATCTCTTTGATAAGTTGGGGTCAGCTGCCCTGGCTGAGCTGCCCAGTCTCCTCCCAACTTTTTGTGCCCTCCTTCTCTAGTCACTGGTGGCACAGTATGAAGAGCAGAAGAGGCCTTGACTACTTACCAACAACTAAATACACCAATGTGCTACTAACTACTCTCATCTCAGATCCAAAACCTAGCACTATACCAGCTGCCATCAAGAAAGTCAACACCATCCCAGCCAAAACCATGACATTGAGGTGTGGACTGTATTTCCTACCACCACTACCCTGGTTGAATTAACAGAGTCCTCCTCCACGGGTACCACGTCACCTCTGGCTCTTAGGAGAGATCCAGAGATGCAGCTCTCAGGGACAGGTTATTGCAGCAGAGTGGCTGCACCACAAAAGCTGTAGTGAAAGCTCAAGTTCCACCATAAACAATCATTCATGGCCACAAGTCCAAATCCCAGTTCTATGATCATTCTTTATGCATTTTGAATAATAGAAGAATAGCTATTAATGAAACTGTTATCAGGCTACTGGTCTCACTCCTGATTAAGACAAAGAGACAGTTTTACTCCTTTCACGACATTATCTGCTGACAAACAGTGCAAAGCAATTCACAGAAGAACAAAGTTTCCCTTTGTATTTTCACAAGAAATTTTCCTTACTTTTTTTTTTTTCCTGGAATAAATATACAGCAACATCCAAAATAAATACTGCTCTACATGTGAAAATATCAACCCCAGAATGCCATACACACAAAAAAAAAAAAAAAAAAAAAATTGCTGGTAGGAACCTCTGTCTTCTTGAGTGCTGAAGAAGTCTCAGATGACCTGTTATTTTGGGAGAAATGAATCCTTGCCAAGGAATCACTAGGAACTGCTGACACAAAACCAAAACCTTTACATGGATGTAGCATCAACAAGGTCTTAAATAAGCTGACAGGACTTTGAATGCACAAACAAAGGAGATGTACCAAATAACAAGGCTTCTTTTCTCTTTAATACCTTCTCTGTTCCAAAGCACGCTTTTGATTTGCTGATCTATTTTCTTTTAACAAGATGATTTAGTACATTATTTCTCACATGACTAAAAGAAGCACATTGCTCTCAAAAGACAATAAATAACATTAAGGTAGTTATATGAGAGAAGGTAGAGTAACTTTACAACAGAAAGGATCTTACAATGACAGGATACAGGATAATAGTCTTAAGGCAATATCATAATAAAATGTACGAGTTTTATGTAACACCCTTTTAGACTGATTTTCCTACATTCCAAATACTCTGAAACCATCTTTTGATGTTTCTCCTGCACAGCTGGTTACACCATCCATAAGCAATCTCTGTCTACATGACATTATTATTTTAAAAGCAATTTCTTTCACCTCCTTTCAACTAAGACTTACGTTGAACTTAATTGCCAGTTACCACCCTCCCTTCTAGAAAAAGAAAATCTGATTTCCAACTGTTTGAAATCCATCCTTACTGTAAACTAGAACATAATCATAGTGTTAGTATATGCACATTATAGGACTATGATTAGCAAAGGACAAAAATAGTGGGTGCAACTTGTGTTCTTAATGTCTAGCTTGAAATGAATTCACAGATGAGCACAGCTTTACGATAACATCATGTACATTACAAACAGAATTACCAGCAAGAGGCAAAAAAAGGTATTAGTTACTTGCTTATGATTAATAAAGTAGTTAATAGGGAAGGAATATTATTCTTGCTGGGTGCTCATTATGCATTCGATAATCTCTATTTATAGGACAATGAAACATAGGGTTTATAAAATGCCATCTGTTGGTTTCTTTTTAATGTATAGGATTTCTGACTTCAGGAGCTGCAGTTCAGCAGTGCTGGTAATGCTACAATATGTAATACTAAAGCTTTTGCTTATGAGACCTTGAGCCATTCAGCAGCAAGAAGTAGGTTCAATAGATATAATGAATACTGTATCTCCTGACTTCTTATTCTAATCTATTTAAAAAGCAATTTACACTTTCATGTAATTGATTTTGATCAGTCATTTAATAGCATAAACACACACAAAATGATACTTTGCAATGATCCACAAATGTGATAGAAGGGATTTTGTTCTTTGATCTCCACAAGAGAAGGTGTCTCTTGAGAGAAGCTCACAGAGATCTAAAACTACTACAGGCAAAACAGCAAGTACTCTTTTTTTTCTAAAAAAATAAAACAAAAACACAGGCATAAAAGAATAAAATCTTTCTTAAAGCACAAAGAGCAAAGAGGTAGAATCAGATATATATGCATTAAATTTGTCAGTACCTAAAGGGTGCTTTTTTCTTACAACCATAAAAATAAAGCAGTCATAATGAAGGTTGATATTGGAGTGTATCAGCTCAAGGATGTTTCACTGTCATTGACTTCTACACCTAAGTCACTAAATGGCCCAATATCTAGAGCTAAGTTTCCCTTTGAGCATAAACTGCTGCTTTTCATGCGATTAATGACATTGCGATTGATATTTTTGAAATGAGTCACTATATATTCATATCAGCCTGAAGTTGGAGGGGGTTATATCACTGGTTAAAGGTCGAATTAGGACTACTGACTCCAATAGGAGTCATAAACACTAAGCTGCTTATAGGGCAAGCAAACACTGGAAGAAGCAGCTAAGCGCTGTCAGGGACAATTTATACTTTGGCAGTTTCTTCAGGATATAACATACGATTTCTGTTTCCACTTCCAATTGCTTTCACCTCTGCGGATGTTTCAGTCTTCCACCCTTGCATTGCCACAGTTCTTCATTGTGTCCGTCTCTCATAGCCTGTCAGATAACTGCAAGTGTCAGCTGCCCAGGACAGGAGCTGTCGTCTTTGCTATTTCTCTACAGCATTAGGACAAAGCAGCCTGATGTCTGAACCAACACGATTATAATGCCTTCCATCCCAGAATACAGGATTTATTTCCCTCTTGGAGGCTAGATAAATAGTAGAAATCACTGCATTTCTACTGAAAATGAGGTTGCTGTTCCACTGTTCACAGCTCTCAGTGTTAAGACAGGTTGACATAAGTATTTAAGGGAAATTGAAAAGTTCTGACAATAACTTTGCATTTTCCTTTTTGATGAAGAACACCACATGTTGCTTATAGCCTGGACTCAAACAGTCTAAGAAAGGGCACCAATAAAAAAAGAAAAAGCTCTCCCCCCCCCAGGAAAGCATCTATTTCATGAAAGGGCACCCAGACAATCCCTAGTATGGATCTTTTCAGTGATGCACCCAAAAAGCAAACTGATGTTCTCCTTTCTCTTAGAGACACAGTTTACAGAAAACACTGGGATTTGGCCAGAAGATGAAGACCAAGCACAAATGGACCGCAGCTTTTGGGGTGGATACGGAGAAGTTCCTATTTGTGTCCTACAGTTGCCTTATGAAGGAAAGCATATTGTTTTTCTAGGAAATCCACCATCAGTGAGGTATTCTTAGAAAACTCAGCATGTTAAGCTAATGGCAGCCAAGTTTAGCAGAAGATCAGGGCAATTCAGTAAACCAAGTCAGCGCAAATCACAGCAACCTCACTTAGTTTATGAAATGTGACGCAGTAACAAGCAGAGGAGCAATGAATAATATCAAGAAGAGCTGAGACAAGGAACTAAAATGCTTTCAGGTGGCATAAATAACTCTAAAATAAAAATTGAAAACCATTGCCTGTAATTTACGTAAATGTCACTACTTACAGTTTGTTCAAACTCATTTAAATGAATGGCAGTTATCTCTAGATGCAGCAAATAAATAATCAATGTACCCTCATGTTGAAATCTGCCTTAAGTGGAAACACAAATAGACATTGTTTTCACCTCTTTGGAGAATATATAGTCATAATTCAGCTTATGCTTGCTAATAATATCCTCTGGTATGTTACATTAAAAGCTCCTCTTATATCATTTACTAAGGAGTATTTCAGTAGTAACTAGTGGTATGTTTGTTAGAGCAATCTTAGAGGTTACGCAACATTTTTTCATTCCTATATTTTGCTTTGTGCTCTTGCAGTAGCCTAGAATCCCCATATGCTTTATCTTTAAAAAGACACAGATTTCCCTAAATAGAGCCCTAGAGAATGATACTATCCATGCTTGGCTTGGAGAGACAGGCCTTTAGAGGTATTTTGAGTCATTTTAACTAAATTGTTATAAAGGGCACCAAGGGGCACACAGACACGAATGAGTGGTTCTGTTGCCTGGAACTTCTAATGAACAAGAGCCTTGTAGTTAAACAGTTATTAAAAAAATCGATTATTTCTTTTTTAAATTTGATTTGTATGGAAAGGCAAATAGAGGCTTGTACACGTCCAGAAAGAAAAAGGATCCCCTTTAGTACCATACAGAGTGTCCAACTCAACAGTAGCACGCTTGGAAAAATGAAAAGTAAAGTACAAGGGAGTTTATTTACAGGTTATACCTTGAGTCTTGTTGAGTTGAACCAACGAGGTGAAGAACATACACAAAGCTCCTTTCGCTGAAATTCTGCTCAGGCAGAAACTTGCTGCCTTGATCTCTCCCTCACTCCCTTCAAGGGTTCCCAAAAACAGTAAAACAGAGCCATCTGGTTAACACACTTCCTTCCCACACATCCTTTTCCCTCAGCCCCTGCACATTACACTTTGGAACCTGCCATCCCTTAGACCTCTCAGCTTGAAAAACGTGACTTTGCTGTAAATTTTTCCTTTGATCAGTTGCTCTAAACAGAAAGGATGCAGGGACCTAGCAGCCCAAGCAGCACTGACAGCCTCTATTTCTTGGCATCCTTAATCATCCCCAAAGACAGTTTCATTATGGGCCTCTATAACTCAATGACCTTTAATACACAAGTCAAGTCCTTCTCTTCTTTTACTGTAAGCAGTATTAACTGCAGATCAAACACTCTAAGGTGAACGAAAAGATAATTAAAGCACTTCCAATCCTGAGAAGTGAAAAATTAGTATCTTGTTTTCAAAATATGAGTGATTGTATTAAAGTGGCTTAAAGAAAGACCTTATTTATTTGCAAGTTGTAACAGTTTTATAAAAAATGCCTTCCTGAAACCCAGTACTAATGTGGCCATCACTTGCACTTTATTTTCACAAGTTTAAATCACAGTTGCATAGGGAGACATTTGTTTCTGTTGATGCCTTCAGATAATGTGGTATACCAAGACAGAAGAAGGAAACAAGATCACACAACCAGTTCCTTGAAATAGATCTCATTTACGATACATAGTTTAACAAGTAGGATACCTTATGCTGTAATGGTGTTTTAGGCACCAACACAAATTCTTTAATGGGTTATGAAGCACAACTTCTGTAACAGTGGTCAAATAGACCCTAGGAAACAGAGAGAAGCTTTTATATGGCTCTTGAATCTAGATGCCATAAGTTTGGCCACATGAGACTGCACATCAGGGAATTTCTAAATTAATTTCCTAATTTCATACCACCTAGCTGGTGAAAAAAAGGTAAAAAAAAAAAAAAGTCTTCAGAAGACAAAGCAAAAGCTTTCCTATTTAAAAAGAGAGCAACTGAGAGATTGTTTCCTCATAGTTAAATAGAAGTATGTTATATCCTCAAATAACTATTTCTAGTCATAAAGCATATCCAAAACTGGCTCTGCTCCTTATGCACTCAGTGCCAGTAGAATTTCAGTTGTCTTTTTTTAAACTTTTTAGCAAGTACAACTTAAACTCTGTTATTCAATGAACATAATTAAACCCCCTTATCCTTAGATTTTTGATATGCATAGCAAATACATGCTTTAAAGACAGGCATAAGTTTACCCGCCCATCTGCTGGATTACCTACTAGGCAGGAAGCTAGAATGGACTTCTCCAAGGAAGCCTTGTGTTCCTAAGGGAAACATCAATTCTGTCCTAAGGGATCTGTGAAGTCCTACAGAAACTATGTAAAGGTGGGTTTCCTAGTCACTGACCCAGAGCTGAAAAATCTTTATTATCTATATTTACCTCTAGAGAAGAAAAAAAATATTAAGATTTCAGACCTGTAGCTTAAATGGATGAGACAATGCTAACACAAGGATGTGGGGAAGGAAAATTCCATATACTTATAGAAAAATTTACAGCTTTATCTTGTTGGTGTGAATACTCTCTGTGTAAAGGAATAAAAAAGTCAGAGTTAACCTTCTAACAGTGACCTTATGAGGTCTATGTCCAAAATCCCTATCCAAACAGAGTTTGGAAGTCCAAACCGTAATGTAACGTTCTGTGCAATTAGAGGCATGCCTCCATGTAACAACATACATGTTTAAGCTTTAGCAATTGAAAACCACCTTTAGATACTGGAATCACGCAGTATTAGCCTCCAGAATTCAGATTCATCTTTAGCTGTGGCAGATATACAATCAGGACACTTCATAAGTGCCTTTCAAAACCTTATTACAACTCAATATTCAATAGTCTTAAAATAAATAGTGCATCATCAGCTAAGTATTGAAATAAACTTTTCACCACTTTACGCATCATCAGCCTCATTTTAATGCACGGTAGGTCATCAACATTTTGACTTGCAGCATTTCAGTAGGGTTTAATGTCTAAGTGCTGCATATCCTAAATTAGTTTCACATAGACATTCCTCCTCTTGAAGGGTAGGCAGAACTTGGCTGAAGACAACTAGGGCTCAGATAGTGCATTCCAGGAAAAGAAAAAGGAGCGAAGCAAGAACACTATGATCAAGTACTTTGGCTTGCTCCTAATGCAGAAATTTGGAGTTTTACATGACATTCCATACAATGCTTTCTAACAATGTATGGTCAGTTTGAATTTTTAAGCTAAGACAATAATTTTTTAAAAGAGAAAAAATTTAGCTCCGCTCTAACTCCCTGAGGTAACATTATATTCTAGTACAATCAGGAGGCCTGGTCTTGATAGGAATGCAACGAGTAAACTTGAACAAGTCATTCAGCAACTGCGCATTCCTTTCTCCTTTCTGAAATGAGTATAGAGATACCTCTACTTTTAAACATGTTAATACCTATCAAAAAATGTTTGACATTACAAATACAGGTAACTATTTTGTCCTCTAAATTCTCCCATTTTATTCCTGTATTACTGTATTGTTATTAGGTTTACAGTATAATTTTAATGATTTTTCCAGTGTAGCTTTATCTATTTCACATTAAATCATCATCGGTGGTAACCAGCCATTTACCTCAAGTGAAGTAATTTCCAACAGTGTTTCTATCTTTAAAGGTTCACTTTCTCTGTTCCTAGTTCCCAAGAAGGGCTCAGCACATAACATGATCAGCTGAAGTTTAAAGACGAAAAAACCACTTTGCTTCAACACATTTTTTGAGGAAAATTCTTTTAAGTTCAAAACCCAAACAACACTCAGAATGAAAAGGACCCTGTCCAAAACAGCACCAGAAAGAATATTACCTTTACTATGAAAGCCCCCAAATGAAACAAAGCAGCAGGGACATTTTTAATACATTTCTATTAATGCTATTTTCAGGCTATCATAAACACAACCATGGTGGCATTGCACAGCCTGTAGGTAGATGAGGAATGTTCTGAGACAGCTCCCTGGCTATTCTGCTGGCTCTTGGCCTGTTCCAGGTAACTACTGTCTCACTAAAATTTAAGGAGTGCTGGGGAAGGGGGGGGGTTAAAAAAGAAAAAAGAAAGTTTAGCACCTTTTCCCCTAGACCTATGTAATCTCTTTCTAAAGGAGTCCTAAGGACAGCTATCAAACTCCTGAGGACAGCAATGATCATCAGCAACTCAGGAAACACAGGCTGAATATAGTTTTGAAAGAAATAGACTCCAGAAGTCATAACCAGAGTATCATAAAACAGCTAACCAACATTTCATCTCCTCTTTCTGAGACAGACTATGAGACTACTCTTAGCACATACATACTTTCCGTGTACTTGGTCCTTGTAATCTAGGTATGGAATTAGAATAAACCAAAGGACTTAGTTAATTATCTCTTTCTAGTGATGGATGAGAATCAGACGCCTTGTAATAATGCTGCTATTATTAGCTTGATGGGCTGCCTTTGATACTGTCACAGAAGCATACAGGTTATCTCTAATCTGATTTATCTTGTCCAGAAAATTGACTTTCTTAGAGTAGGAAGGCCTCAGAGTAGAGTCACCTACACACCTCAGCAGGCAGCAATAGGGCCTGCCCTTCACATGAGAAATTGAGTTCCAGTAAAGCTGTTCACTCTCTCCTTCATCCCCTAGGTGGCAGGAAGGATGGGATGGGGAAAGGTGAGTCCAAGTTGAATAATTTATTTTTAATTATTTTTTTTTGTCCCAAAGCTAAGCATAGTGAACATTTTATGTTTACTTTTGAATTTAAATACCATGTTGAAACTTTTTTTTCTCTTAAAGTGCAGTACCAAATTAAATAGTCTGACCAAAATTATCTGTATCTTTTCCCTCCCTGCTCCCAAAAAAACTACATGAAGTCATATCACACAGATTGTTTTGCTTGACTCAGTCACACATTTCAGTAGAGGGAAGTTTAAA
>VZRU01008620.1:1750214-1850117 GCA_013398155.1 Pedionomus torquatus
CAAACCACCACAAAAAAAAACAAACCACAACCCAAAAAAGCCTCACCAAACCAACACAAAACCCCCACAGGCCAAAACACCACCAAACCAAACTAAACCCTGAAGAATTCCACCACCCTAGCAAACTGGAGAAATGTTTCAGAAGGTAAAATACAGAACTTCTTCCAGTAGATCCCCTGTAATATATTAATTGCTGCTCTTCGAAAAGTGGAAAAAAGTATTTCCTAAAGATTATTTATATAAATTTTATATGGGTAGTTAATTTTTGCACTCAATTGATTCTGGATAAACTACTGTTATTTTTGCACTGAGTAGAATACGGCCTACTTTAACCCAGTTCTCAAACAGTATGATTTTCTTCAAAGCTAAAGCAATCTTGCTGGCAGAGAACTTAACCTTCAAAAGGCATCAAGATAAAGCCAGCAAGAAGGCAGAGTAAAACATTCTATGAGTATACCATGTGCCTCTCTGTTTCATCTTTAAAATACTGGTATTATGCTAGAACTCAAAGATTCTGTTCCAGAAAAAAAAAAAAAAAAAAAGAGTTCTTACCCCAGAATCTACTAGTAGCACGAAAGAAATTTTTAAAAAGCTATGAAGTTTCTAAAAAGATTTTTTAAAAGTGCATCACAGAATAACTCAATTCATATTCTAGCAAAACCAACCCACTCACAGCAGTCCTATTACTACCATGTAAAGTGCCACAGGGTGTTTCAAAGATTCATATGAAAGGTCAAGGATTTAAGTGCACATTCTCTAGACATGAATGCATAGTATAAAAAGGTAGGAACAAAAATGTCACCCTCCCCACCTGGCATCCAAAGCCTTTTGTTAACCTATAACATCACAACATTTCAATGCTGGTATCTGTTGGTACCAACTCCAAATACTTACAGGTCCTGAAAATACCATGTTTGCAACCCCCATTTTGTATCACTAAAGATAGTAGCGCAGATTTACATCTGTGCTTATACTGTCTCAACCAGGCTTCCAAAGGTAACCTTTCTGCCTTGACAAGTGGTATTGTCATTCCCCATTTTAAGCCAGCAGCAGACGGGGACTACTTCAGGTTTAGAAAACTCTAGATCAGCCAAGAAGTCCCCTGGATTGGAGGGAAAGATTTTTTTATTATTATTATTATTTAAATTTTATTACAATTAGGCAAGGAAACAAAGATGAAGAAAACAACTACTTTGCTTTATAAGATTTTGTTTAGAATTTTTTTTTAACCCTATAGACCCTTCATGTCTTGCTACTGAAGTCTCCCCCACATTCTCACTACTAGCATTTAATTCACATACTTCATAGTTTGCTGCTTGCACTTCTCAGCAAGTCATGATTTTGCTTTAAGCCTCTCACCCCTCTAGAGCCTCTCTTTCATGCCAACAGCAGGTCTTTTCTTTCCAGTTAACCTCATTTAGGCTAATTTCAACAGAGCTACATGCTTGCTCAGACATTAAAAAATCAGACTGCTAAGCCGATCCAAACAACAGGTGTCGTTTACACCACACCGGAATTAATGCCTCCAGCAATAACTGCTTCAAAAAATGTTAGGTCATCTTAATTTTTATGTTATGCCAAAGCAAACTTTCAGCCCACTACTTCAGTGCTTTTCTTAGAAGAACAAAAGATCTATAGACAACAAACACAACACTAAATCATAAGAATTCGTTTCCAAGTGATCAATGGGAAGTTAGAAGGCAGTTTCTATAGACAAAATTGCTTGGGAACACGTCCTTTACAAAATCTTTTCTTGCAGGTCAATTTTAAGAGCCAAGTCTAGCAAGAGCCTTCTGCAGGAACAACTGTTGTCTTATCTACTCAATAATAAATAACCTCAGATGGCTGTAAAAGAGCCTAAGGGTCCAATACTGAAGATCCCCAAATCCTGGAAATAAAAAAGAAGGTTGCTCTCTTCTTGGCTGAAACCATTCAAGCCACAAATGGAACACAATAACCTAACAACCAACTGGGGGCTGTCCCTAAGTGGGACAGCCTAAGTCTTTTTCAGTGGTGATATTCTGCAAGAAAACAATAGCTCTTCATGGCAAAATACTGAAGCAGCACATTCTCTCCTTTTACTCTTTACAATCCCTGTTCAATGCCAAATCACTTTCTCAGGAGAGAAATCAGCCAATGCTCCTGACTGCACTGGAACAACGGGGGTAATTAAGTGCCTTGGTAGCTTCCCATAGTTTCAGACCCCTATATGGTCCACAAAATAAAGCCAAAGCCAATAAATTTTACAAGAGGTGTGGAAATATTGATCAAGTGGTGACACTAGCTAGTGCATACCCAGCCTTTAAAAGAAGCACACACTACAAATGTATGAATTCCTGTGTTAAAGTCACATTAATTAGATGCTTTTTAAGTCCAGACACATATAATTGCTAATGAAAGTGCCCCCACAGATGGGGGGAAAAAGAATCCAAGCACTAATCAAACCATAAAGACTACCATCCTCCTCCTTCCTAAGAGAAAGCACATCCTATAACCTAGAATGCTGATTTTAATACTACGCTTGAGGATAATTAATAGCATAAAGCACTTAAATATCCTTTGAAGACTTCACATGTAACATATACCATGAAGCATAGTACATGATGTTGTGATGATACTGTTTTCCTTCTATTTTAAACAGAATGAAGCCCCAAGAGTCTCTCAATAGCATTATCAATCACACTCACATGCACATCAGTTTCAAGCCTGTCATTACACATGCCAATCTCAAATATTGATCCAACACTTCATATAACCTACTCTGGCATTTAGCTCAGTTTTCATTCTTTGTGATACCTCCTGGAAACTGAGTAAAGAGTATCTCTTTGCTATGACTTAAATATTAGATATTATGTTGTAGGCTCTAAACTTACATGGCAATAAAACCAAAAGCCCCCTTAAACATTTTTTGTGTTAGCAGAACTACCTTCAGATCCTGGGAATCCTGAGTGTAACTGCAGAGAGCAACTGCAGCTGTGTCATTTCTCCCTCAAACCACACTATGAACAAAGATGAGAGTCATTCTATGTTCTCCATCCACCTATGCCCTGTAGTTCTCAAAAACACATTAGTATGCAGCTTAAGTATTGATCCTGCAAGGTTTCTGAAATTCATGTTACTTCAGGCAACAGAGAGGAATTAAAAAAACCAAACCCAATCCCACCACACAACCAAACAACCCAGAAAACAAGGCAATGATCGCTGTTTTCTTCTCCCTCACTTCAAACCTAACCCCCAGAATGAATACTCCCAGAGAAACCAAACTCCAGAAGCATTCCATCAAACAAAAATCCCCACAAAAATCTTCTTTCCAAGCTGTGAATATCTATCCAAAATACACTCAAAGAAGCTCCTGAAGGACAAAGGGAGAATGGAGAAACAAAGACCCTTGAGAAAAAATGCATTCAAACAGAAGGCAAGAGTTTAATTAAATCAAGAATGCTATGAAGCAATTCAGAATCTCTCCTCTCAGCTTTCTCCCCCCAAACATGAGGTAAGGTCACAATGATCATCTTTAAATTTAAAAAGGGGTGTGTGTGTCAGGCTTGCTGGTATTGTGACTGCTTCCTAAACTGTCCTCAAGTCAAAATTTTCTTGTGCCATAGGAGTCCTTTAACACAAACACTCAGCAAGGCACTTACCTATTTAAATTAACACACATAGGGGAAAAAAAGTGGTTGTAAGCATTAAGCATACTATTTGTGAATCTATCATAGAGATAGCCTCCTGACATCATTTTTGATTTAGGAATATGAATCTCAAGGAAAAGGAGGGAGTGTCTGTCTCCTAAACAGTCTAAATCAAAATATAAGATACAACACGTCACAAAACACACTTATTCTTTTTATTCAAACCTAACTCCAAGCAGTCTATCTGTACAAAAAGATTCAATATACTGTTGTGTTGTCTTCTAACACCAGAGAAACATATTGTGACTGACTCTTTACTGCAAGTTGAAAGGTATTAGAAGTTAGACTTCTCCAGAACACATGAAATTAATTGTCAGTGTACACTGCAGGATTAAAGTTTAACAAAGAGGAAATTTAACAAAAACAAACAAACCAACCCACTCAAATTTACCCACAGTCAGATGATGGCAACCTGAATACTCATGGGGGTTAGAGGATTTTCTACTCCACAGAGAGGAAAAAAAAAAAAGTAGAAATGGCACATCAATACTGGCACATATACAATAGGTTCATTTTTAACATCCATGTAACTTATTTTTGCTTCAATTCTGATACTAACAATTGTTCACATCAGAACAATTCTACCCCTGCTGAAAACACTTTTAAACACTTCCTGTATATCTGCAGCATTTAGCCTGTCACTTAAGTAACTGCCTTCACTAAGCAGCTTTAGATAATCAAGTTACTGAAATTGAGCATTCTTTTCTATCAGTAAATCCAAAAAGACAATGGAGTTTCCAAGCAACAATTTTGCTACTGAGACTCACAGATGCTAGAGCAGGAGGGAAGAGTAATTGCAAGATTTAACAGATGGTAACAGGAAGCCCCTACTTCAGCAGCCATAAAATGTATTTGCTTCTGTAAAGGTAAAGCAGACCTGGAGCTCTGTTTTATGTATCATTCAAGAACCTGCTTGTTTGGGATTTGCTTGTTGGTTTGTTTTTATCTTTTGGAGGTGAGTTTTAATGCACTGCAGAGGTGCAATATGCCCCCAAACAAATGTCCTTCCTGTTTGCAGGATAGCCTTCATCTTGACAGAAGTAACACTAGCTCCCTGACATGACCTACCTTACCAAAGGAAAACAGCTAAAAGGGATGGGGTACTCCAGGATCCAAATCAAGCTTTTTCTAGTGTACTCCAGCATCCAAATCAAGCTTTTCCAGTGTACTCATGGGCTCACTTCAGGATCCCTCTGAGATGCAGTTCTTTACAAGGGCTTTTAAATTATTCTGCTCCACTAGACCTGCCTCCACAGCTCAGTCCAACCACCTCAGCTGCTTCATCCTCCTGCTTCTGTGAGGCTACAGGCTTTCTCCTACGAAAGCAGCTATTCTTCCCAGTCTCCAAGGTTACCTACAGCTTCTGCATGAAACATCCCCAACACTAGCAATCTCCCTACACGGGCTGTGTTTGACCCAGGCCCTGTGCACAACTGCTCCAACTGCACAACTGCACAACTTTTCAAGCAAAAAGCCTGGTCTGAAAGAACATCTTCTCTACTNTTCTCCCTAAGGCAGCTAGCAAACCTCTCATACTCAGCATGCTCTTCGATAAACTCGTACTCTCTAGTACTTTTCAAGCAGAAAGCCTGGTCTGAAAGAACATCTTCTCTACTTTTCCAAGGTAGTTCAGGTATGGTTCTTTTAAGTCTCTATTTTGCATACTCTCTGCCATTTTTGTCTAAAACATGTCCCCATTGAACTTGGGACACCCAGTCAGCAGCAAAAGCTTTTCCTCAGCTCAGTGCAGTCACAGGCTAGTGAGGTGAATGGAAATCTCAGCTAAGATCGCAAAGGCTGCTTTCACCCCATTGCTAAAAAAAAAAAAATAAAATAATAATCACAGAGAGAGCTTCCTCTGTCCAACAGACTGAAAAAGGAAACAATACATAGGCAGAAAGAGGGAGAGTTTGCTTTATAATACACTCCATCTACACAGCTTTGAAAGGCTCATAAGCACTCTAAATAATCAGTCTCTTTGGGAAGGGGGGAAGAGAGGCATCCCTCCTGCCCAAATAATTTTTCTTTCTCTTAAAAGGTAAAATGCATCTTAAGCAAGTGAATGAAAGCAACAATAGGTTGTTGATCATGTGGGCCAAGATACCAGAGAATACCCAGTCTAGTTTAACAGTCTCTCAGCCAGCTAGAGTGAATATTTCCTTGCAGAGTTTTGCTGTGAGAAGGCAATAATTGCCTATTATCTGCTAGATGATGCTAGTTACTTTTCAACCAAACTTTTAACCAAAAGTTTTATCATTCTGAATCAAAGTAGTAGAATTTAACTTATTCCTATTGAATAACATGAGAGCAAACACTGCCAATCTGAATGGTCTCCCCTACTGCAAAACAAATTGAGCTTTTGCAATAGGGTGGATGTGGCATATGCTCTCTTTTTACAGACTAGGTAGCATAAATGCTGCATTCCCTTATTTCAAATGAGACGTATAAGAGATATATCAGTATCTCTTATAATCTTCTTCTCACGCATTTTACATTTTATCTGCACTTTTTGGCATGAAACCAGAACTGGAAGTTGAAACAGAGCCGAAGGGGTATGCAAAGGACCTTGAGTCACACCTCTCAACAGGAGCTATGCAGACACAAATACATGGTCCTTACCTCTGGGGATTACTGCTTTAGACCTCAGTTTTGCCCCATACCTATGCAGACTCTTCCTCCTCAAAAATCAATAGAACACAATATAGAGACTAAGACAATAAGCCTACAAAATATTCACAGTAATAAGGTGGGACTAGGTTTAATTTTTCCTTTGTTTTCTTGCCCACACTCCTACCTTTTCTTATTTTAGAGATGGAGAAGACCTTGACAGGATGAAACAATTGTTAACCCCTTCCAAGTTTTCGCTTTTCTCCATTTTGGAATAAAACAGGCAGTGATAGTTTAAAATCAGACTAAAAGGTAGTGGGAAAGAAGGCACACACTGTAACTCTGCTCACAGTACAACAAACTAAACAGGATTTGAATTCTCCGCCTTTGAGACATGAAGTAACTATAAATCCCACTAGGAGAAAGCCATTTGCTGACAGGTATCATAGATAGCAGGTGTTAAATTACCTACTGTCCATTGCTTCATGAATACAAATGTATTGAGAACTACCTTCCAAAAAGTAATAATCGATTAAAAAAACAGAGTTCCAACTGACTCACTGAGGAATGATGTAAACTAGCCAAGATAATATTTCACAGATCATAGCTGTTTCCAAACAGACTGGCTAGGGGATGTTTGCCCAGCATTTCTTTCACATTGCATTAACCTACAGCTAACATGAGACTCATTTGCACAAACACCATATTTAGATAAGCATGTTTTAAAAAAAAAAAAAAAAAAAAAACAACAAAAAAAAAAAAAAAAAAAAAAAAAAAAAAAAAAAAAAAACACACCACAAAAAACCAAACAGAGGATCTTCTGCAAATGAACAGACAGTTCCTGTTTATTATTCATGATGAACAATTACAGAGGAAATGGAATTCCAAGTTTGTTCTTACTGCACATACACAAACATCCTGAAAAGCCATTATTTGCTAAATCAAATTTTACAAATATGGAAAAAAGACAGTATTTCAAATACATCCACAACATGCTCATCACCATATGACACAATTTCTTTTCCTCTAAATGCCTAACAATGTGATAATCCACCTTTCAGGTTCTTGTTCATTCTGATAACATAGCCCACAACACTGTCTTCAGCAAAACAACATACACGATGCCTAAAACAGATAATCTTATGGCTAAGCCAGGGCATAAAAGCACTGCAGCTATGTGCATATAAATTGCACAGGTGTAGCCCATCACAGAGAAAGCTACACCTGAAGAGTGACAATGAAAGAACATCCATCAAGACTTGGAGCTGTTTATTTTTTAAAGCAGTAGGAGGAGAAGAGAAGGCAATTGTAGAAAGCAGTGTCTTTATAAACATAAAACACATATAAATTCCTGCAATGTCGTTCCATAACAGATCACTAACAAGAACCTCTTTTCTATGAAGGATGTTGTCTCCCTGGTTACACTGCACAGTGCCTCTCATTACTGTTTTAGCACATCTTAACTTTTTGCCCCTACAGAGATAGGGGAATCTTTACTGAAACTAATTACACATTTCTGCAATATCATTTTTTAATCTTGCATCCAATAAATATTTGATTTTGTTAATGCCACTGGCTGAGTGGCCTTTGATAAACAATAGATACTGCAGCATAGTTTTCTCATCAATCAAGCCATAGAAAAGGCCAATCCAGCAATTTAATCTCCTTTTGCTGCAAGCTGTCTAAACACAGTGCTTTTTAACAAGACAGTTTTGTTCTAAGAGTACACACTCCATCCAACTCTTGTCATTAATTCAAAAAATTACATGCATGATTCCAAGTCTCTGGGAAACATACAGCTCTCTTACAACTATTCCTTAGAACCAAATTTCTTTTAAACAGAGTTAGAATGATCACTAACACAATAGCTGTCAAAGCAGAAAAATAAAATTTAAGATCCATCAAGTGATTTCTTAAAGGTTTTCTTTGTTCCTTGGTTTTGGTTTTTGAGACATGTTCAGATTCTAATTTCAAATTTAAGCAGAGGTTGAACAACTCAAAACTAATTACTTGGTTGCACCTATTACAACGGCATCATGTTTAAAAAACAACCAACCAACAAGAAAAACCAACAAACCAACAAATCACCAACCAAACAAAAAGCCATGTATTTTTTCTCTTGCTTTCTTACAGCAGAAAAGAACTCCAGATATTGTCACCACATAGATTATCTTTATGCACACAGGGTCAATTGTCTGTCCAAAGTCTTTCAATGACCACAGTATTTGCTACCCACACTGGAGTTTTCTATTCAAATACAGCATGGCAAACCATTGTACCTGTATTCCAGGTCTGGCCTGCAGGACAAGATGTTCCTAGGTTTAGGGCAGGAAATTCAGCCCAGAGCAGACTGGAAAGAAGGCCATTACAGAAACCTGCAGCAGCCTTCCTGCAGGAGCAGAAGAGCCAAAGACCCAGCCTAACTGGTTCTAAAAACAAAGTCTCAGTTTGTTGCAAGGACTGTATTACACAGCTGCTGAAATTCAACAGCCTCTCCAGTCTCCCTATCCAAACACCTGTTTCACTCCACAGGTTATGTATCACAAACTCATTAGGTCTTCAGATGAAGAAGTGTTATAAACTGACTGCAGTTTTTCATTCAGTTTCAAGCTCAAGTTGATGTTCAGTGCAGTGTCATCACCCTCTTGGTAAAGATGACTAGTAATCAGCAAAAGACCACTGAACAACTGATCAGTAGTGATGAATCCTGCTGGATTTAAAATTGATGATCTGTGGAAGCGAAACTCGCTCTACTATTTTACTAATCCTTCAAGCAACCCGGTATGCTGATTCCCTTATCTCCTACGCCTTTCAGTCAAAAGAAGTCAGGCAAGAACAGACTGAAACTTTGCTTCAGCAAAGTTCCCTTTGAAGTTACGCATCATTCATGCATTATGTAGAAATCTCGTTTATTTTGACTTTTACAAGTCAAACTCTCTCCTGACCTGAAAATGTGAGCAGGAGACCTTTTGAATTTTTCATCATGGAAACTCATTGTAACAAATTAACATTTTAATCCCTTTACGTTCTCAAGCAAATTTTAAAATGTCAAGTAATTTACACAAAATGTACTACGTCACAGAACATTTCTGTCCAACACTGCTGGAGTGCTTTTCAGAATTATTCAAAATAAACAAACCATTAGTGAGAATGATATAACTTCCTAAGGTCTTAACTAACTAGACAGTGAGTGCAAGATCTGAATTGCCATTTAGCAAAAACAAAAAAGTTTCATGTTGAACTTCAATTTTATCTTTGTTCAGGGCAAAAAAAAAAAAAAAATTAAGTGGAGCTCAAATTCTATGCAGACACAAGAATTTTTTTCAGACACTTCTGTTCTTAACAGCAGAAGATCAAGTGACTTAATTTTCACTGTTACTCAAGGTATGGATGCAAAAGGTGTTTAGGAATATGGGCACAAGCTGGAATATAGGAAGTTACATTCAAATATGAGGTAAAACTTATTTACGGTAAGGGTGCCAGAGCACTGGAAAAAGCTGCCCAGGGAGGGTGTGGAGTCCCCTTCTCTGGAGACCTTCAGGACCACCCTGGATGCAGTCCTAAGTGATGTGCTCTGGGCAATCCTGCTTTAGTAGGGGTGTTGGACTAGATTATCTTTAGAGGCCCCTTCCAACTCTGATAATTCCATGATTACATGAATGCAGTGAGAGGGGAAACAAAATAATGAAAACAAAACACTGTTGCTTGCTTAAAATTTAGGAATATTCCCCACAGTGCTAGGCCAGTCACAGGTAATCCCACTTAAGAATCTACATAAATACCTCAATTCTCCCAGCTGACTTCTGTTTCTTGCACTTGAAACAGCCCAGAAGAAGAGACACCCCAGGTGAAAAGCAGAATAGGAATTTCTGTGCTAGGAGATAAAACTTCAAAATCTGGTGCCCAACTGCACAGTGTATAATTAATCTCCATCAGACAGAGCTCACAAGTAGCAAGTGCTTTGGTAATTTAGGGCTCACTCTACTGAGAAAGTGATGATACAGCAATTGATATCAACCTGAGCCAAAGACTGGAGTAGTACTGGGGAGCAATGCTGTCATCCTAAACCACAAAAAGCCTCTGACCTCTATGGACAGGTGGAAAAACGCCTTCACAGCCAACATATACACATGCTCTACATTCAGTTTCACAGAAAATGTTGTTCATAATCTGGGCAAGAAACAGAAATGAGGGACAGGAAATGTTAAAGATTGTAGAGGAGGGAGAAAAAAGAAGACGACAAAACAGAACATCAGAGCAAAGACTTCTGAACTTGCAAGAAAATCATACAGAGGACCCAATTTAAACAACCAAAAAGTTTTGCTGAATGTAATTCATAATAATAAGTACAACTTTTAGTTTTCATTTAAATACACCTCATGTCTCAGCTGAAAGAGGGATCTGGGAAAAAAANTTGCATTTGCTGCTGCTGGGCTTAAGAAATGGTAACAGCAGACTTCAAGTATGACAGCCTACGTGCCTACAGGTCTTCTCATGTACAGATTCATAACAGTGACAGGGAATCGTGGTTATTTCACCAGTTATTTCATCACACTCTTATTTCACAGTTATTTCATCACACTCTTCTTCAGAGCCAGGAGATGAAATAATTAATCTTCATGTTACATGCAAGGATGCCATTGTTCTTCCTTCAGATACTATTCTATACATCAATCCTCTTAATTCAAGCAGAAAACACCCAAATAATCAAGCATGATTCATATTCTCAGTTCAAGAAAAACCTCAAATCCAGGTAATTCTGCAATTAAGTTGGCCACCTTAATTGGGATGACATTTGGCCTGCATATAACGCATGCTTCAGGACAGCACATCACTTTAAGGCACTTTGTTCTGTGACAGGTCTCAGAATTGAGCATAACAAAATACTGCATAACATCTAACCAATCTGTTCTCCATTGCAGCCTATGCTGAGGAGCTGAGAAAATTATTCTCAATCAACCTTTAAAGGAAGAAAATTTAACAATTCACTTTTACTTCCCAGAGTCTGCAGGTAAAACCCCTGAATTAGTGTTTTTAGCAGCTTCTGAAAAAAGAAAGATTTCTTTCTCCCTCAAGGAAGGAAAAAAAAAAGAAATCTAGCTTACTTTTTCATTATTGCACATTTTAAAACCTGATTAGCAATTACGTAAAACTTACTAAAAAAAAATAAGTTTTAAGGCATTTATTAAATTAACCTCCTGAGAGACTAGGTCTGCACCAGTGTTCAGCGTAGCATCCTTCTGGCTTTCCCTAGCACACCGTAAGTTTAGAGAGCCATTTTCCAGGCACTACTTTACGTTCATTGATATCCAGTATCAAATTAGTTTTTCTACATTGCAGCTATTTTGATGAAGGGAAGAAATAATAAAGGGACCAACAATTATTGCAAATTTATACTTTTCTAAGCTGTTCCAAATTTCTTATTCCAGAGACTTACTTTTTTTTAGTGACACTTCAAGAAGAAAAACCATGAAATCAACAGAATGTTTAGACATTCATGGAACTCATTTCAAGACTTAACTCAGCAATGTTTCCACCATACGCGTGGGCTGTGTTCAGAAGGGGTTTTCATTGTCATCTGCATTCAGGAAAAGAAGCAAAAAAAGCAATATAGGTATAGGTGTTCATGTGAAGAGCAGCTGCTATGTGTATCCCAGTAATCTACATGGAGACTAAAGGGGAAGAATCATACTCTTTGGAGCTATTGTATTAATTTCAGAGGTTTGGGTACGTTATTATTAACCTATGATACAAATTCAACCATCCTGTGATAGGAAAATGAGGCTCAGAATGAGCTGCATTCCGTTGACAGCAGTTTTTCAGTGGTCGAATTGCCATGTTACCACTCTGACAAAACTGATCTGTGACAAAACCACACAAGAGTTAATTTTATTAAACTCTACTGCTTAAAACAAAACAGCTTGAACTGCTGCTTTTGAACACCTGGAGGTCAATTTCTGTTCCTTTTTTTTCTACAATCTTGTGGAAAATTACCTCAGGTGAGAGATCTGAGAGACTTTTTTGGGGTTTATTTATTTATTCTCTCCATTTTTGTAGGGTACATCAGAGACAAACAAATGTCAAAATTGAACATGAAGTGGTGTTCTGCTCCAAAGATGACTCAGATTGCCATTCTCCGGGCAATCTTATGGCAGTGGGGCCTCTGATAACAGACCCTTGGTTGTGCAGAGAGCCAAGGAGAATCATTTTTGCTCTCCAGCAGCCATTTGTTCCTGCTGTCTGTACTGCAGAACTCAATTATCTGTATTTATTATCTCTCACCAAAGGAGATCTGCCAGCTATAAAGGTGCTACATTTTTACCTTCCTCAGGGTCCTCATGCACTCTATTTCTGAAGTTCAAAACTACACCTCTTGTTCTTGAGGTAAAGAAATACACATCACCAAAGAATTCTGACTGAGCTTGCATTCCAGGTCTTCTCTGCCTCCCACACTTAAGTAGCACTTGAACTGTGCTCACAAAGTGCCAATGCAACTTGGATGTTATTTTAATCCGGTCAGGTGTCTAAAATAATCACTATTTGAAATGTGAAATATGTTGAAATAGGCACACTAGAGCTAAACGTGGTTTGTGTAACCCCAGAGAATCTAGCATCTGTCTAAAGCAGTATTTTCAAGGTGCTTTCCCCCCCCCCCAATTCAAAATAGAGGTTACTATCATGAGCCTCTATGAACCTTATTTCATAGTGAATGAAAAAAACTAGGTTAAGGCATTATTAAGCTTGTACAGATAGGCACACAAATACATCATGAAAGAGAGAGGTGAACGTGAAAAAAAAAGTCTTCCATGTTTTTTAAATTAAAGTATAATTCTTTAAAGAAACCAAAAAAGTTATTTAATATAACATAATTATGAATTGAAGACTACTATAAAGAACACTCAAGAGGGCAGATCACACTATGCACTGACTAATTAGCACTTCGTAATCCATGCAGTGAAAAGCTCATTTCACACTGGGATAACATAGTGCTTTTTTAACATACCAGGCATAAAAAATAGAATGAGAGAGAAAATACATGCCCTAATATACCAGGTATCAGTTAGCCAGCTATTACCTAAAAAATACCTTTATCAATGTAAACAAGCCTTTTAAAGTATGTAACTAAAGCAACGCAAAGTTCCTTTGCGTACCGGATCACATTCCAAGATAAGGAACCATTACAGATTTTTCTAGAATAGTTTAAGAAGTCCTCCTTTGGATTTTCAACCCTGAACAGCAAAACCAGCTGTCCCATCTTCCCAGGCTGAGTATAATTAACAAGAGATTGTAACTGAAACTTGCCTGAAGCTTTAGTCAATGTTAGACTTCCTTTACAAGTTAGAATGTTTTTCAAAGTAAGAGCCATGGTCCTGTACTCCAGTAGTTGGCACAGGTTGAAGGTGATCACTAAATAAGCCTCCATAATTTCAAGTTTAGCAAGCTATTTATTTTCTTAGGGGAACAGATCAGAAGTCCCTTTCCCCTCAAAGGGCAGCAATAAAATAGAAGTGTATTACCTTGTAATTCCTGAAGCAAGACTTCTCCACACTGCTGTCTCTGTTTACCAAACAATAGGGTTTACCCACATTAATTAACAACAGCAGGAGCCACTTATAGTAAAGACAACATTGAGATGTTAAAAGGAAGACTGAGTTACATCTTATGAGGGACTCAAATACAGCAATTCTGCTATAAGAGATCCCACATGCAGCACATCCCGGCATCAGACGTCCCAAGCAATGACAAGGCAAATCTAGGATACAGCTTGTACTAATGATGATGTTGCCCTTGACAGAAACTTGACATTTTATTCACAGAATCACCTAGGTTGGAAGGGACCTTTTAAGATCATCTAGTCCAACCAATGNCAGGTAGTTCTAGAGAGCAGTAAGTTCTCCCCTCAATCTCCTCTTCCTTAGGCTGAATAACCCCAGCTCCCTCAGCCTCTCCTCATAAGATTCGTGTTAAAGACCCCTCACCAGCTTTGTTGCCCTTCTCTAGAAGTGAAGGAAACAGCTTTTATGTCATACTTGACCTTACCTTTTTCATACAAATAAACGGTAGGTCAAGAAAGAAACCTTGTTTCAGGGACACACTGTACAAAAGCTTTAGAAAGCAAGGCAACAAGTAGAAATAGGATGCTACACGGAGATACAGCTTGTTATCCTAGCTATCAACACCTTATCAACAACTCATGTTCCTGAAGTGATGAATGCAATTAGCACCCTTTCTCCCTTCCCTCTTGAGGACTATCTCTGCCTTTTTTTCAGGTTCACCAAGATATTTTTAAGCTCTGGATATGTAGCATATGTCCAATCATTTACCCACCTGACCCTTGCTTGGCCAGGAAATAAATGGTCTCCATGATTAACAGCTTCATAATGTAAAATCTAGAAGACACAGTGCAAGTCTGAATTACCCTCTTTCATGGGTTTACCCACTGCAGGTCCCACAGGGAGTGGCAGCCCTTTTAGAGGACAGATGTAAGCTCCTTTCTCTGTCACTGGACAGGATATTTAGTTCTGTACCAGTGAGAATTTAAGGACATCTCACCAGATAATTGGATTATGAACTCCTATTCTGCTATAGAGGGGTTATTTACTTCTCTGTGTTGGTTTGCATTCACACCTACTCTTCTATTTTTTTTCTTCTCCCTCACAAGTTAAAGACGAAGCACAGATTCAACAAACCACAAAAATTAACTTTCAGATAACCTTGGCTTGACTGGAATTCACAAGTCACCAAATGACTCTACAGCAACAGCACAGGAAGTGGGTATTAAAAGAAACATTGTGGAGGTTATAGGGTGTTGACCTCTAGAGAATACTGAAAAAAAAATTAGATGCCTGACCTACATTCACCACCATACCTGCTGTATTCTAAAACTCTACTTTGCCATGGGGTGATATATATTCTCAATTTCTCATGCAGAAACTGGCCCACCCCATAAAAGTATTCAATCATTCAGTAGACCAGAGAGTGGGAATGACTCTGTCATCCCAACCCCATATTGCTAAAATACCGTTCACTTGCAAAAATAAAGGAATGCCCTGGCTCATCCTCTTTGATTTAACTCATACCACAGATTTGCACAGAGAAGGGAAGGCCCTGGCAGAGTTCAGGCATGCCTGTCAGATCAGCTGCCCAGGCAAGAGATGCGGAGAATCCTCAGTTTTAAATTCTAATGCAGCTCACGTGTGGCACAGCTCAGAGCTGCAAGTGGTTCTGAAACACAAGCAGGAACAACATTAAGCAGCAGCTGAGCACAGATTTTGTGGTGGAGGGAGATGAGGAATCCTGTTGGCTAAATGTGAAACTAGAAAAAGAATTGCACAGGAGTGAATTTGCACTCGAGATAATGAGCTCTATGGAGAGCACAAACACAAGCGCCTGTAGAGGATAAAGCACGGTTTATTGGTAAACAGAAAAAATACCTAATATAGTAGCAAGCACTGCCTGTATGCCTCAGATCTGATCATCAATATTATATATTCTCTAGAGCTGGAGAAACTATGAACAAAAATCAAGGACTAAAGGATAGGCCAAACTCATTAGAAGGCAAAGTAACTCTCACTCAAATACTTAAGTTTTAGCATTTGCAACATGCTAAGCAAAGGAAACACCTGGAAGAGTTCAGCATAATAACCCCTTCATACAGCATCATCTACAACTTTGCCCATTCCATTCTTGTCAATTCCACAGCATTTATATCCATCAGGTAAATATATCCAAGTTAACGTAAGATGAAAAGGAAAAATATTGTTAGTTCTTATGCTGCTTGAGAAGTTTGGAAAGGTATTTAATTGCAACAGTTTGATTGGGAGGTAACTTGCTCACAGTTATGTATGTCAGAACTATTAAGTAGTTTCATTATCAGTACAGAGACTTTTCTTTCCCCCTTTGTTGCAATCTCTCATCTTGAATTGTCACTACCCAGCACTCATCTCGCTATCACAATCTGCAGCAGCAGCAACAAAGTGATAAGGCTTCATGTTTACCTTTAAGAATGGCAATTGTTCTTGCTGTCAGAGCACAGGTTTTATCACCAGTTCAGTGGCAGTGAAATCGAGTTCTGGGAGGAGGGAGCCTGCATTATGTGAAAACAGATAGATGCAAGGGCAGCAATATTTTTGTGTTTGAGAAGTCAGCTGCAAAGCTGGCATTTAGTATCCATTTGAGTCAGCCATGACCACAGGAGAGCCTGATGGCATGATGACAGCCAGTTTGATTGTAGATTTTGTGTGCACAGAGTTCAGTGATGCTTAGATTTTGTCTGCATTCCACATGTGGTCTGTAATGTAGAAATAGTGAAATATGCATTATTTTTCAAGCCACATTGCTCTCTGCAGGAAAGCAAGCAGTCCAAGACTTTTCATGGGCTCGCTAGGGGTGTGTGTATTTGGGTTTTCTTCTTTAAGTGTATTTGAAACTAGGAATTTTTACTGGTACCTCGTTTGGCTTTTTTTTTAGATGGAGGCAACTTAACGGGTGATCTCACCATTGGAGAACTAATGCACTCAAATAGACAAAGATGTGACTTTCCAGCAATGTTGAGAAATTATAGCAATAGGTACAGAGAAAAAAAAAAGATAACACACATAAATGAAAGAGCCTATAACTCCAGGGAAGGGAAATGCACAGATACACACAGGAGGGGTGATACTTAAATGGATAACTTATTCATACCTTTTATAAATGAATTGCATAAACCAGAAATATACAGTAGGAACTATTTCTAAAAATCCAAAGTGAAGATGCTGAATACTTAAAAATAAAAATATCCTTATTAGAGAGCATGAATAAACAAAAATAAAATAATTTCTCCATTTCAAATGCTGGAATAAAATAAAGTTTATGTAGAACTTTTCTATCCCCTAATACCTAGGACATTTTATCTGTTTTAGCAGAATAATAACTCTTAACTGCAAGAAGCTTATGAGGTTACGATTACTACATTTAAATAAGGAAGACTATCCCATGTTTAATGATGATATCCAAAGACAAAAAATGGTCGGAATAAAAGCAACAGAACTGAAGACCTTGTACTGCAGGTGGGTTCACTAAGTTGACAGCATGTGAACATAGCATTCTGTGAAACCCCCATCACTTGAGTTACATGCTCTAGAAAAAAGGGTAAATGTTCTCACAATGTGCTTAGGGGGAACTGTGAAAACAGGATCAATGGTCTGATGCTGACAATTGTAACAGGTGGTAAAGCTGGATATTGCTCTGAGTTCCCATTGAGCTAAACTTTTGTTATGTTAGGACTGAAAAAAGGAAATATTGGAAGATGGTATTTGTAATTGGTATGTATAGCTTCTCTAGAAGAGTACACAAAAAAAAAACAGCTGGAAGGATGTATTTATCAGAAAATTCATAGGAAGGAGCATAAGGGCCAGCAGAATGACACAGATGTGAGGCCAGTGACTAACAAGATCCAGAAGTCCACCCTCCCTGCAACCTTAACTCTTCCCAAAGAATGATGGAAATGAAAGACAGAGGCTTCATTGGATGTTGTTCCTACATGTTGATGTATTTATTACCTTTTCACTCCTCATATTACAGGTGGATTTATTTTACCCCTATTTTACAGAGGGGAAACTGAGACACGGAACATCAGTCCCTAAAGAGGACAGAGGTACTTGGTGGTTGAGCTAGGAGCCAGGTTAAGTGGACTTCCTTAACCTACAAACAAAGGCTCTCAGCTTCCATGATCCGGTCTACGTAACCAAACTCAGGCTAAGAAACCCACGCAGGAACTCTGTTGGGAACACAATGTCAGCACAAGGTGCACAAGCAGTAAGTCAGTTGAAGCAATATGAGTAGATCAATATCAATAATAAGATGATGGCATCAGGTGGCACAAAACCTGCAACACTGAGTCTTCATTTAAAGAGCAGTTGGACAAGAGCACAAGAAAACCCTTCCTGTCAGAATTTCCCTCTATTATTCTCTGATAATTGGAAATTATTACTTTTCAAGATGGAATCAAAATGCTGTAACTAGTTAGAGGGCTATGATCACATTAATTCTTAAAATCAGTGATGCAGGATGTTTGCTAATTGGACAGAAAAGATGCTGGGCTAAATGGGGCCTCAGAGTACTACTTCCACTGTTCCTCTTGAAATGAATAAGGAGAGGGTGGAAGAAAGAAGGGTGTCTTGGAAGAAAAACATGTTCTGTTCAAGCAAACTGTCATGTACATGAGGACAGCACAAGACTTCCTCCTGATGTGACTGACTCTGCAGAGGCTCTGCAGAAAGCTTTGCCAGCATCTTAACCCCCCAAATTAAAGCTCTCATTTGATTTCTTTGTAATTAGAGCTTCCACAACTGATATTCTGCTATCATTTGGCCTTCCCTGTTCCCTGCATGACACCAAGGCATCCGCTAAAAGAAAGAACTAAGTAATTGTTGCAGCTATTCCCACAGACATCTAAAGCAGAGTTCTCAGGTATCAGATTTTGTTACAATTATTGTATTAGAGCTGTCAGCTGTTACTATGTTACTATGTAACATAATAAAAAGCTCAGCAAAATCCTCAATACACACTACTGAAACAAATATTTTTTTTTGTCTACCAGTTGGTCATCTGGTTGCCAAATTAACAATCAAAAAAAGCACTGGATTTGATATGCAAAACTTTTGAACTATTCTCAGTTTAGAAAAAGAATTTGCTTCTTTGCTGGGACTAGGACATGTGGCTTTTGTTTGTATTACTACTATAGTTAATACGAAACCTGTATAATTACTTGACATTTCTTCTGCTCCTACTGCTTATACTCCCCGCCTGAAATCACATTCTTATGACATAACCAGCTCTACAACAGCCATCTCTGATGTCCCAAGTTGATTATAACTTCACTCAGGGAAGAAGCAGCAGGAGCCTGTGAATACTCTAATACTGAATCCTCATGCAAAAGTATTTGCCAATTAAAAAAAAAAAAATAATAATTTCAGGAAGGGGAAATGAAATAAAAGCGCCTGCAGAATCGCAGCTCAACAATGTGCTTTTCAAAGTTTATCAGCAGCAGTCAGTAACTCTGTCAGGAATTTCACGCCTGTCTGATGACTAGGACTAGTCCGAGGCAGAAAAATCCTTTTGATCAGCTACCCGCTGTTAGTAGTAATATACTTGGCAATGTAAGGGTTCCTTTTACATTGAAAGTTTATGTGTTTTCTTGCTAGCAATACTTTGTTTATTTATTTATTCATTTTGCCTATCCTTCTCTGGGAATTCTTCTCTATTTACACCGAGTATCTTCTTTGCCTCATAGCCCTGTCACCCAAATCAAACCAGTGGGAATTTGAATTGGATGGCATTACAGATACTGTGGAAGAGGTTTTAGATGAATGTGCATCACACAAGCCTAATTAGCACTCAGACTGGATAAATGAATAAATATAGATTTAATTGAGGGGCATACTGGAACTTTTTCAATTTGGACAATATTTTCCTCAAATGGAACCAAAGAATCTCCTCCCTCTTATGTTTAACAAAGCAAGAAGAACCTGTATGAACCCAGACTTCATTTTCTATTGTTACAGCAGCTGCACTAGCAGCATGTGAGCTGTTCTGATAGCTGTAGAGTGCATCCATATTGGTAAGTGCCTTTTAATTTTGTGAGCACATTTCTTTTTTTAAACAGAAATGAAAGAATAAAGAGTGCCACCACAATTTCCACTAGAGTAAAAGTTTGTCAGCTACACCAAGGAGAGGGATTAACTGACAGCAGAGCTACACATAAATATTTCCTGAACCGCACATAATACCATGTAACTACATGAGGAATATTGTGCTCTGAGAAAGACAGGTGATAAAAATTCCACCAAGCCCATTACAGCCATTGCAATAATTTACTGATATTTGGGGCATGGAGCTCAGTTCTCTCTCTATGAGAGTGTGACTAATTTCACTCTCATAAAACCTAAGTAATATAACTTGTTAAATTGATGAGAGTTTGAGGTGGAAGTAAAAAAACCCAATGGTTTAGCATGAAACTGATGAAGGAACAATAAGGCTACTTTTTGTTGCCTGTGACTGTCTTTGGTCCTGATCTTCCATCACTGCCTTTTACACCAGTTTACAAAGTTTTGGCATGTGGATCACCATTAGTCCCAACAAGGATTCCCTTCCATGGCTTCTCCTTCTTCCTCATTAATTAAAATCCAGAGCTGAGGAATAAATGGGATGCGGTGACTTGCATTGACCTTCAGAATTGGATGAAGTTTCTGAGATACAGTGTCCCTAACAGGAGCAAATTGCTAAGGCTGGTCACTGATGCCCTCATGACGCTGCGGAAGAGAGGGCAATTGCAGCTACATCGTGGAAGAGGGTATACAAATATACAAAGATCATGAGACTGCATCTGCAATTTGAATGTAACTTGTAGGTGGTGCTATAAGACAGAGAACAGCAATGGAAAAATAAACAGTTTACTTTGTGTAAGGGGATGTAACTATGTAACTTCCAAAGACTCAGAAGCAATGGTGTGCTTCAGAGGAGCTTTCAGAAGCAATAATACATTTTCTCTAATGCGCATCTTCCACTGCACAAGCTCCAGAACCCTGCAGATACCTGGATTATAAAACTTCAGAGTGTAGCACAAAGATAATTGTAGGGAATTTTCTCAAGGAAAAGGATGATAAATGACTCAGCAAAGCATTTCATTGTTATGGAATAGCACACATGCTCCAACAACAGCAAAAAATACTACAGAGATTAAAATTCTGAAAGAAACACAGAACTTGGAAAAAGGAACCTTAATGAGCTAACTCACTACAGGCAGCCTTTGTATCTATAATTAACTTGGTGTTTCCTCTCACATTTATTTAAAGAAGGGGGGAAATGACTGTAACTAACTTTCTAAAAAGTGAACATCAAAACCTTAAAGTGATGCTATGGCAGATCCAAAATTTCTATCACTGTGTGTATATGCATGGGTGAGCAATTAGCTGCAGGCTTTAAACCAAATTTAAAAAAAAAAAAAAAAAAAAAAAAAAAAAACAACCAAACAAAACACAAAACCACAACCCAACAACTTGTGATTAAGTGTCTTGATTTTTGAATGATCAACTTACCATCCTCACCAGGAGCTGTTTTCTGAGCGTTAGGGCTTTCTTTTCTGGATTATAGACCCTGGCAGCAAGTCAAACTGAATCTCAGTGAGCTACAACTTCCAGGTACCTCAATCAAAATCCTAGGAAAACCAATAGCTCCAGATTCAGGGCTTCTCTTCTGTATTGTCCTATGCTACATTAAGCTTGTAAAACAACAGGTAATAAACAAAAATACTATTCTCAGCTGTATTTTGTGTGCATTTGCAAAAACATCATCTCCTACAACAGAAAAAAAGTAAAGCAGCCCTGATCTGACAGGCAAGTGAAGGATGAATGAATTTTATTGTGATGAACTGAATCTCTTGTGATAAAAAAAAAAAAAAAAAAAAAAAAAAAACAAACACATCAGCTTGGTTAAAAATGAGGCATGTACCACAAACTCACTCTTGTGATGCAAATAAGGTATTTACGCAATTGTGCTAACTCCAGGTTTCAGACCTTAGGCCCTCAATTTGCACTGCAATATACAAACACGTTGGCTTAAACCCATCACTTTTTGTATCCTAGTGCTCCTACCATTGTATCTACTAGATGAGGCAGCCACAGCAGATGCAACAGCTTGGAGGAGGAGGGCCAAATACAACCACAGACATCTGTACGACACAGCTGTCTTTCCAACTCTGCTGTTAGCATCTTAGTAGCTGTAGATCAAAAGCCACATCCCATAGAGAAGAGAGGACAGAGAACTCCATGGAAGTCTTTAATGGATTATGTTCCATAATAAGTACCATAAAGCTACCTAGCTTTATAAGCCTCCTCCTTGCATTCAGTTTAAGCTGCTAGAACCATTCTTCTGGTCTCTTATTTAGCTATTTGGAGGAAGTTCCAATAGCCCCAGAATTTTTTTTATCTTCTGCTCACACTTGTCCTTCAGATTTTCTGCTGCTTTTCATCACAGCTTTCCCTGCTACACTGAAATGTAGCGGGATGGGATCTGAAATTCAAGGTCTGCTGGGAGAATTTAAGCATGTCTCAAGCCAACATATCTGTTTCCTCATCAAATCCTGACCTACCTGAAAAGCACTTAATGCCTGTGGATAACCAGAACATTCATGTTTTCTTTCAAATGGCCTTTCTTACTGCTCTGTGTTCACTTCCAATGGACTACTTTTACCAGTGTATAGTTACTGATGCACAACCATCCACAGCACACTTCTAAAGAGAAGCAGCATTATTCCTCCAGGGATGATGTTATTAGAGGTCTGATTCCCACAGCAAGTACACTGCAACCTTAATAAACCATGTATTTGCATCAAGGGATTATGTCCCTGAGTGCAGGGGAATGGACTCAATTAATAGTCTTTCTCTATCCCTGAGTGCTGTGATCCCTACAGCAATTCTGCACTGCAAAAAAAAAAAAAAAAAAAAAAAANCATAGTTCATAGAATGACAAATTGATGTTGGTTTTTTTTTTTTTTTCTTTTAAAACAAGTCACTTCTTATGTTATGGCCACACCAGACACACTTTCCTCACTTAGATTTAAGGAGGACAAGCTGGTTATATTTCTCTATAGTTTTGCCAGAAGCTTTGTATTTGTGCTTGATGCCTCAGGACAGGGCTGATCTAATTCTACAAACTACGGTTGATCTGTTTTGCTTTTTCTGAGCAATAGCTCATAAAAATAATCTCTATGATCCTGACTGCAGCAATTGGGCAGGATTAGAAAGTCAAAGGTCTGACGTACACAGGCATGTACCTTTGTCTTTAATTTTCTGTCCCTCCATTAACAGACAGTAAATCAGATAATCTGCCCTTTGAATTTTGGATAAATAAATCCTTGCACCTTTTTTTTGTTGGAGTTTTAACCCCTCTGCATGAATGACAACATATTGAGAACTACTACTGTGAAAACAAAGCAGTACCCTTACATTGGCTGTAGGGTGCCTGCCCTAAAGAGCCTCTCAGGACTAACAGCTGGCCCTAGTTAGCATCTTCCCGGCAGTCTCAGACAAAATGCCAATGGCAGAGTGAACTGCAGATTCACTGCATTCACGCCCCCAGAGAGATTCTCACTTTCTACAGTAATATAAGAACATACTGGAAGATACAGGCAGGGTAGTTTGTACTAATAATGACTTGGCTGTTTTTCACATGGATAAACAGCTCATTTCAATGCCACCAAATTAATTGCCCAGAACACATTCTCAAGCCTTTCCCTCTCACAGATTAAAAATTGTCCATCTCCTCAGTGAAAAGCTGTAGTGAGGAAGAGAGAAAACCACAAAATATACCCCAAACTTTGATAAGTTACCTGCCACGTTAATCAGGTATTTGATCTCCTACACTGCCACATCACCCCCCCATGTGAAAAACAATACCGTGGGGATCTATATACTCAGTGTAATTTTGACTGGACTTGCTTCCAGCACAACTAAACGTCATCTGGTTATTTACCACAACAGCTACAAGGGCAATGTTTGTACAGAAGGCAAAAAATAAGTCCAAACACTTCCTCTCATCAGCGTGTGCAAATACAATGACAGTTTTATCCTGATTTCTCATATTTTTAACTGTGGTTTTGCCTGATACATCCTTATCCATTAGAAATAGTGCCCTTATTTAAAAATAAATTAAACCCCTTGGACTTCAGACAAAATCTAAACATATGAAGCAATCACATTGTGCAGGTTCAGAAAGCATGGAAAGAGAAGCTAAGATACATATTTAAATTGTGGGTTTTCTTCAGACCTTTCTTGTAATAGAAACAATAGAAGTGGATGTTTTGTTTTAAAAATAATACAGAAATCTGTACAATATACTTCCATCAGTTTACCCATCTGAACTGGGGAAGAATTACCAGCACTGCAGTAACAATATATAAAGGGTGGATGTCCATACCTGTGCCGCCATCAGCATTTGAACTGAGTGATGACCATACATTTTTTCACCAGTGTGCACAGGAACAGAAAGTACTTTTGAAAAATATACCTTGTGTATACTGCAAACTGTAATTTGACTGGGCTTCTGCTGGACTTTAGGTCTCCATCCTATACATTTGGATTTAAAGTATATATGCTTCAGACTACAAATGATCTGAGTTAGACTCCACTTGACAGATTGCAGGCAAACACCAATCTATGCAAACATCACCTTCCAAGATATTATATAGTCTTTAAATGAAAGGCAGCAGTGAAGGAGACAACATTCACTGCAAGAGAATGGAGATTTATATACTCCAGCCAGCCCCAAATCTATTTCCCTAAAACATCCAGTGTGAAATTTGACCCTCTGAAGTCAAAGCAGTTATACTTAGAATCAATCCAGCTTTTAGCTGTTCAGTTAGGATAGGTATCCAAAAAGAAACAACACCAAAAACCACCACAAAACAACAAACCAGCAAAAATAGATTATTTTTTTTTTAAAAGAACTTCAGAGACTTTCTTTTTTCCTTCTGTCATCTGCAATTTTTCAGGTTGCTTTTGCATGCTGTCATGTGAAGTCTATATATTTCCTGAACTTGTTTTCTTCCTTTGGCAGCGATACACTGATTTGTTGTACAGTTTCCCTACATTTATTCATTTAGGAGAAGTTTTTCCAAAGTAGCTGAAGGAATTAACCATACAAATCCCATTGACTCTAAGTGCGATTTTTTCTCCAAAATTCTCCAGATGCTTTTGAAAACTCTAAAACCCCAGTCCTACAGTAAGTCTGCTTTGTATTCTGTTTTGTTTTTATTTCTCAATTGTTCTACTGAACTGGCTTACAGGCATGCATATTTGCTGATGAGCAAATTTAAAGGAAGCCTGGAGAAGATGTATAAAATTCGTTGTCTTCTGTAAGGTAATCATAAGCATTCACAACAGAATGTTTATGCATCTTTTGCTGCCCCAGCTCACACATAAGTACACTGGAATTCAGCAAACTGACTTTGAAGGATCAGCAGAAACCAAGAGAGAATGGGAGAAACATTTCATTGGATAGTTTTAAATCTCTACTCATAAATCAGAGGAAACCGTGAACTGTTTGGAATAGAGTATTAGCCACATTCAATTTATTCCCTGACACACAGCGGGACAGGATTTTGCATCAGATTTATCCTACTGAACACACTGAATTCCTCGGCTCTACTGAGCATTTCAGAATTGTAATATAGAGGAGGCAGGTGAGGTGAATCACGAAAGATCAGAAAAGGCCAAATCATTGTACTGACCTTTCAGTTTTCCTACATTACAGTGCTCCACAAGTAAGGCCTTAGTATCAGTAGTATCAGCCTTAGTATCAGGCTAAATGGTGACCAGGCAAAAGTCACAACCTGAAAGATCTCAAGTGGAATCATTCACACAGATTGTCCAGAGTGTAACACAAAGAAGTCTTTCTCAAGTTTAAAAATTAAATCGATTGATGGAGTTCAGCCCAGACTCAATGAACTCAGACTGGCATATTCAGGCTCATGACTAGGTCTATAAGGATCAAAATACTTCTCCCCCTTGAGACATAATTGTGTTTTTCTCCAACAAAGCACCATCCAGTAGCACAGTCTGTACATTTGTGAATGTCTGAAAGTTGCTCATTAGAAAAAAAAAAAAATGGTCAAAAATATTAATTTAACTCAAAAGTGTTAAAATAAAAAAAAAAAAAACACATTACAGAAATATACCTGCTGATGCAACAGTCACTCCAGCCTAGAAAATCACAACTCAGGAAACTATTCAGCTATTGCAAGCAACTCTCATTGACCCTCTCCAATAATATTTTAGGCAACAGAACAGTATGAAAACTTTAAGTTAGTTTTCAGCAATGATTTTAAGAAGTTTTTTATTCAAGAATGATTATGTCCTGTATCAGTTAAAATTGAACACAGGGGAGGTGAACAAAGCAAAGATGACAAAAGGTTTCAGTACCTTAGCCTATAAATACAAAGTAAATCACTATGAATATACAGTGAATACTTACATCATTACCTACCTTTTCAAACAATTAACTGGATTATGAGATCAGTAACTTTCTCTTAAAGTCTTAGTTTTCTTTAGGCTAAACAGAATTAGTTCAGCATCTCTGAGTAGTCTGGGAAACAAATTCATCTGGCAACATCAAAAATAACACAAAGCCTGAAATGGCAACTTATGTTGCTAAGCTTTTTAAAATTAAAATCACTTCTTACTTCAGGGTCACAGTTTGTACTTTGCCTTTTACAGCTCATATGAGCTCAACTTGAATTTTCTGTTTCCATCCTGAGCTTTCATCCTTCTCCTAATTACTGGTAAAGATTCGACATTGAACTCTGGTTTTGATCTCCTAACTTAAAATAAATCCATGGAAATTAGTAACCATGAATTTCAGGAAATTATTAGCAATGAAGAACAACGGTGATTGCAATGTAACACTGATTGTCCCCCTGCCCCCTGGTCAGCTAACCACGATCAAAGAGAAAATAGGTCAATCGTAAGGTCATTAAAAGACAAGAGAAACACAGTGGATATTGATGTAAGAGAAAACAAGCTTAAGAGAAGTCTAATTGGCAATACAGTCATTTTAATGGAAGAACTATTCAAGCGGGACAAGGCCCACTTTACGCCCTCATGCTCCTATAGGAGACAGAGGTCTGCTATTATTATTGTACATGCTTGATTAACTACTTACTCAGCCACTCATCTGCAAATGACCCAAACTTTGTAATTGATCCCAGTGGGACCACCAGGGCTTCCCCAGTTGTGCGTAACTATTGCATGTTTCATTATGGCATTCAGCTGTCACCTGCATGCCAAAGAAACCCATTTTATGCTACAAAATGCTTTGTGATACTTCCTTTTAAATGTATTCATGTGAAGGGACATTTTGTGAAGCAGAATTCTTAAAAATAACCACAACAGATAAGCATTTGGAGTGCTTTAATTTTACCTGATTGTTGAAGCCATTATGATTACAAAACCATCTCAGCTTGCTATAAAATTCTCTATTGATCCACTTTCATCTTGTAAGAGGGGTAAAGAAAGAAAAATGTTTAAAGGTACCTTATTATCTTCCTGATTATAGATGAGGGGAGGAGCTGAGCATGGCTGTCACTACATGCTAGCTTTAGTAACTACTTTGTCAATAAAAGGAACAAAATGTAACAGAACTTGCAGAATCACTTATTCCATAGAAATAATGGTATAGCAGCTATAGACAAGTCTACCATTAGAAGACAAAATTGGCATAGATTCAGAAATTCAACAGGTTAATTTATCACAGCATACTCAAAATAATGCTAGGAGTCTCATAGCATCATCCAAAATTTGAACTTCAGCACTACAAACTATTTTGATTTGAATGATATCTCCTATATCACTCTCAATACAGTTATGACATAGAAATGAAGATTTGTATCATAGATTGAATTGCTACAACAGAAGAAAAAGATACATAATGATCGATCTTGTCTTCCAAAACCCAACTGCAAATTTAATTACTCTTCTGAAATCATCCTGAATTACATACTTGCAAGTTCTAAACTGTTCTGTTCTGAAGACATTAAGATAGCAAAAGAAACTCATTATCACAGTTTCAGGAAGACTGCAGTGGAAAAATAAATCCCATTATGAATATCTGGCAGTAACAGGTATAACAAAGCCAATACAGAGTGGCCTAAGGATTGGAATGGGCTGGGCAATAAATAGTTACAGAGTAGTTCACATATCCCCTGCCCCTTGTCTATGTGACAATAAATCTTTCTTGAAAGAGAAATTGCACCTACCCATTATCCTAAAAAAAGGATGGATCACAGAAAGAATATCAACGGCAGTTTATCTATGCAACTGTCTGGTATAGAACTGACACATTCGATCAGCCTGTTCTCTTAATGATGTAATGCTATAGATACAATTATTTTAATGGGTATTATTCCTTATTTCCCATTTGCCAAGGGTAGCTTTTGTCAAAACACAAAAAGTATTACACAGTTGCTCAGATTTAAAAACAAGGACATACAAATTTAATTATCCATCTATGCAAGAAAGGAAAAGTCTGCCTTTAGGAGACTACCAACCAACTATCTTTCATTTTGAAAATGGCAGATATTATTCAAGTCCAAAAAATAGGCGGGAATCAGCTGATTTCAGTGCTGATTTTCAACAGTCTTTTGCTGTTATAGCAATATCTAGCAATAAAATGTCCTGTACTAAAAGACACAACACATTTCATCCTACTGCTTAGAGCTTCCCATTTGTTTATTTTTCTAATATACTTTTATGACCTCTCTTTATAAGAAAAGTGGTTTACAGCAGATTCAGGGCTTGATTACACAACACATTAACAGAAAATGAGGTGTGAATTTGTTGCTCACTAGCTACTTTATAAACTAATTCTTGATGTGGGTAGAAATTTTAGCTGTAGCTCTAGCCAGGCATTGCTGAAACCTATATAAATGGCAATGTTTCAATAATTCAAAATTCATTCAGATTTGGGTACAGAGTAAAAGAGTTTTCCCTGATATGAACCATCATTCCTACTGTATAATAAGTCTCTATTCCAAAATAAGAGATTGCTACCAAAACCAAATGAAAATTTCTATAAATGTTTTTATTCCAGGAAAAAAAATATCACCAGTATGAAAAACTTCAGACCAAATGTTTTGGTCTATAAACTTGACCTATAAACAACTAAACAGATACTCTTGTAACATAAATTTGTTTAAGAAATATCAAGTAATATGAGCCCTACCTATTTTGGGAGAAAGACGCAGTCTATAAGAATGCTGAGGCAGAGCTGAGTCATGCATCAACTTTATAACTGCCCTGCAGAGACATAATGAACATTACACAAATGCGAACGTGCAAGTAGTTGCCCAGAACCTTTTGTCCAAAGAGAGAGCAAGTAATGGTCAGACTCAACATCTATGGAAGTGAACAGAAAAAGTCTCCCACTGATTTTTAAGAAACTCCCGTTCAGGGCTGTAATGTTTGTTTTCATGTAACCTCAGCTATTCTGCAGATTTCCAGCCTGACTAATCTTCTAAGCATGAATTACAATGGAAATTGGAATGCATTCAAACGTTATTGGCTACTCAGAACTAGAGTTAAATCCACACTAAAAAGCACTGACTGACACATAGGAATATGCTGATTTCACCAAAATTGTGTTGATTCAAATGGCAACATTATGAAAACAACAAGTCTGGTTTGGCCAGGGGAGAGAGAGGAATGTTTGTAATATGAGTTTGTTCCAGCCTCACAAAATACAAAATATCACTGAATTTGCAACACATTCAGTGATAACAGAAAGTAGCAATGATCACTGTGGAATCTTGTGGTTATTTAAAGGCTGTTTTAATCAGTAAGTTACTTACATACCCAGTTTTCTGGTAGTTCAGAGGTAAATAATGCTTATTAATATAGTTTCAGCTTTCTTCCTTAGAGTATTCAAATTGCTGTTACACAATGTTTAATACAGCATATTTCCCTATTTTCTTCTGAGAGCCTGTAGAGGGCAATAGGAAACACAAACACTGCCTCTTCCCAAGCCCTACGTTTGTGGTACTAAGGAGAGCAGAGCAAATGAGGATGGACTGAAATCCAGCAGATACACCCATTTCTAATGACTTCTGCTGCATATATAAAATAAAAGAATATCCATTTCTCTGCTGCCAGAAAATCTCCCAGATATAGCAGGGTCTGTGATCCTTTTCCTTGACCTGAAATAAATTTGTTGCAAATGTGGAGTTTGTCTATGAGGTTGCTGCAATTCCGCCTCAAAAAAAAAAAAAAAAAAAAAAAAAAAAAAAAAAAAATTATTTTTCAATCAAATACAGGTTCTGTAACTCTCACTACTAATATTCAGTGCAGTAATACTGAAGCAACATTTCCCTTCCTAACTTGATTGTTTTTTCTTTTACTCTTTAGTATTTTATCCTGTTGTATGAATTTTTCTAACTTAAGTTATGTCTCAAAGGTGCTTTTTTTTTCACTCATGTTCTTATCTTTTTATTTTTTAATTGAAAAAGCTTCCATGGCATTTACAGAAACTGTCTTTGAGATAATTCAGCTAAATGTGATTAATGGGTTCATATGGTATTAGAGGAGAATCAAACAAACAGACAGTGCAGTAGCACACACCTCATTTCCTCAAGCTAAAGCCATTAATACCAGGAAGTTCACTAGGAAAAGCTCCACGCCTTCCCAGTCCATTGAGTGGCATGAAAGTTTTTTACTTGACACTTTGTTTTTCTGCTTCAATGCAGAGAGAAAAAGTAAATCACTGCAAGACTGGTGTCCATCCTGAAGGGTGGTAATAAGACTTCTGTACCCAAGAAGAGATCCCCATAAATAACTACTTGCTTCTGTAAAGGTCTGAGGCAGACAATGACAGACCTGGACAAACAGTAGTTGGGGTGTTTCTGTTATGGAAAACAGTCTTTTTTCCTCATTCCTGGAGCAAATGGCCTGTTGTGAAAACGTGAAAGCCACCAGGGGACTCTGAGGACAACGACAGTACCTTTTTTGATCTCTCATAACTTTTCCATTCCATGGATGGTCTGTTAATTGAATAAGCAAAGCAGACCAAGCTGTCACAGCCTCTGCCTATCTTCCAAGATTTCTAAAACAGTTGAAGTTCCCAACAGTCTTGAGTTCATTTCTATTCAGGAGCACACAGAAATGTGAGGCACAATGGGAGGGAGTGTCTTTACAATAGATACGCATTGGATTAATCAAAGTGGAAAGCTGTATGCCTCTTAGGTTTTTTTCAGAAGAGTGTCTAATAGGATTACTTTGAAGGCCATGGATGTGAGTTACCATGTTTTCTTCCAAGTGAGGCAGAAAGGGCCATGACGCAGGGCATTACTGGGCTCCCTGCCAGTCAGTTCTGCTTCACGCTTCTTTGCCAATTAGTCTTGCAATGTCTGCTCCAGACAAACAGGCTACCAATGAGCTTGTTCATTTAGCATCATTCCTTTGTCTTGTTTTCTCTATAAAAACAATCACTTGTTTTTATACTCTGGAGCTGGCAATTCAGAGAGAAGACTTGAAAAGTAGGAGAGGGAGAGAAAGAAAAAAACCCCACATCTGTACCACCTCCTTTCTTGTTCAGACAGATCTCATCAGGGAACATCTGCCTGAGTTCTGCAGGAGCAGATCTGTATGGGGAAGGTGAGAAGCAAAGTGAGCTAGCGAGGGGCTACCCAACCCTCGAGGACACACATGCAGGTGGCTACCGCTGCTCTGCGAATTGTAGGTCACTGTATTTATGCTAAAGGAAATGTGTGTTTGCAGAGAGTTCTCAGCAACTTTGCTCTGAAGAAGGACATTGTCATTCACTTTTATCATAACAGCCGGAGATCACCTTTTTGGCTTGGGTGCTGGAGGATGGGGTGGAAGGAATGAGGCATTTGTTTTCAACAGAATAACTGCATTTAGAGGTGAAGTTGACGGTTGATGTATCAAAGCAAGTAAAAATCACTATTGTTCTTCAACTAAGTTTTTATAGAGATCTACACCAAGGATTTAGAAAAATTCTGCTCAACAAATTTAGAGATGTTTAGGAAAGGAGAAACATGTCTGCTATGGAACCTAATATTAATAGATCCTCAGAGTTTTGAGAGTCATTTAACAACATAAAACTTTAGCAGATTTGTGAGCTAAGCAGAAAGGAATCAGTCGATCTGCCTTACTCCAGCATCCTCTGTTGCAGAACACCAGTCTGGGTCATCAAAGTGAAAAATTCTTTGAGTTAAATTTTTCCTAAACAACACCTATGCATGGTGACTCTTCAGTTATGAAGACATAGCACTGAAAAGCTTAAAAGCTTGCTACAGTGGCTAGATATTCCTATCTTTTATTGGCTGAATTTTCTTCCCTGCTGTTTCTCATTTCAGAATCTATGGTTATCACAGAAAAACGTCTGGTTTCTCTTTCTGTTGTGCACAAGTCACAAAAGAAATGGTAAATCTTGTCTGAGCAAGTATTTACCTCTTCCCTTCCTTACCACTCCCAAGGAATCTCTTTGATGATTGCTGTAAGCCTAATGAAGTTTTTGTTTCATGTATTGTACTGCATCAAATTTTCAGGAAGTGCTGAAGTACAGATTTCAGAACACAGTCATTAATATAATCTACTCTACTGGCTTTTTTAGTTTTCGGGGGGAATCTTTGTAGCCAGGTAAGAAAGCAGCTAAGAAACTGTATTGCCTCTATCACATGGGTCCACATAGTATCAATTCACACGGGTCCACATAGTGTCAATTCTTCTGCCAAGTAGTCTCCACCACCATCACCGTCTTCCTAACAACGTATACAACCATCCAGGCTGATAGTACTATGCTAATGAAACTCTCATATACTCTTCTACCATGAAGAAAGCCTCTGAGACAGCTCAGGAGCTTGGTGGAAGGTGAAGTCATGTCCTTTAAATTCCAAGGACAAGAACATCTCTACTTACCCTACAATTCCAATAAGCAAATTGTAATTCAAAGGAAGTGTTAGACAGGACACATTGGAGCTAATGTTGCAAACACAATGGTTTACACAACAACATTTTGACAGCATAATTATGTCACTTAAAAACAGGGAGAACATAGCTCCACCATCTTAGCTATGGCAACCAGAATTTGCAAAAACTGATGTTGACCTTGTTAAGGTCACAGCGAATCTGACATACTTTTTTCTGAAGCAGAACTAGAGTTGTGCAGGGACTGCTCAGCTGGTTGCCCACAGACAATAAGCTGTGAAGCAAGGAAGTATAGCTAGGGAGCAATAATAAACAATTGGAAGCATGTGGATCCACAAGAGGATGATGTCCTCCTTTTTTTACCTTCATCATTTTTGCTAGAAGAGAAATTTCTATTGAATTCACTATGTTATTGAGGTTCTAGCACTAGGCAGGGTCTATCTAATGTTCACAGCAACTAGGATGGGCCTGTGATCATAATAATTACATATAATCATTAGGGACTTGTCTCAACCACAACCAAATTTCTAAATGCAGTCAGTCTACTCACAAACCTTCCTATACTTGTAAGTGCATATAAAAAGTTAGCAACTAGCAGTTTATTACCTAGAAACACATGGGATAAGAAAAGAAGTGATTCAGCTCAAAGAAAACCTCTGCTTTTAACTACTGCTATCAAGCCAACACTTACCTCATACTCTTTATAGAAGCCAGGTTTTACTTGAAGATTTTGTACTGTGAAGTCAATGAAGACACCAAATTCTTTATAGAAAATAAAGAGATCGAATCCCTGTTTTAAATGGGAATGAAAAAAAAAAAAAAAAAAAAAAAAAAAGCATTGACATTTCAAGAACAGTACAATTTGTACTTCTGTAATAGAATGTGAGCACTATGAATTATGACTCTGATATTAAATAGTTCTGGTCCATCTATTACTCTTTCCTCAGGAGCAACTTCAATTTTCATCTCCACTGAGATTAAAAAAAAGACTGAATATGAAGTGTGTTTCTTCTCTAATTCAGTTTTCTTTAAAACAGAACAGCAAAGTTACAAATGCTTTGGACAGAAGACAAGGAACTAGTCTACTTGTATAGCTAGAGCTAAATCAGCAGCATTGTAGCATAAAAACATACACTCAAGTTTTAAAATAGAAACTGCATGCCTGGATTTTAGCAAGAAACCACTTACAGACCTTTTCATTCCTTGTGTAATGGTCAGGGTGAGGAAATGAGCCCAAAAAAGATATGTATTCTAAGTTGTTGTCTAACTACACAAATTAGAAAGCACTTTTGGTAATGAAAATCTTTAAGAAGTCAAAAAACTCCTAAGCTTCCAAAAATGAGTAAGTAGTATTTGCAAGAGTGATCCCTTTCTATTAACTAATCTATATTCCATTGGAGTCTTAAGTCTGTAACACAGTGATATTTTGACAAAATACTGCCCAGGAATAAAGTATCCAAGCCACAGGTTCATTGTGTGTGCACTTCAGTCTCTTCTACATTACACAGCATGTTTTCCTCTCAGTTAGTAACTTCTATCTCCTGCTTCTTTATTATTAATTGCTTAAGCTCCAGCCATCACCTGCTTAGTTCCTGCAGTGTAAAATTAGGTAATTTTCTGTTTTATACAAAGATCTTTAATGGTATAAGCATGTTGATCATAAGTCACAGGCACTTACTAATATGTTGGGAGGGTTTGAGAGCATTACATAAATTAATTTACACATACATGATGAAGAATCTGTTTTAAAGGCTCAGATTGTAACATTTCAACCTTCATTATATTGTTTTCTTTTCATCTACGTGAAGAAAGTGCCTTCTGCAGTGTTGATGCATCCCTAGGGGCCAGGGTCAATTTCATGTTTGGCTTTTGCATGTTTCACTTGCAGTTTGATGCTAATGTCCTTCCACACAGAATTCAGATCTACAGGATCAACAGTGATCAAATATTGAAGTAACTGCAACTGAATGGATGGTGTCATTAAGCATGGATCCACTTGTTGGTAAGTTCCCAAGTGACATGAGACACCAAGTAGCTGTTGTAACTGTCTGCTATGGGAAACCAATTATGTCCAAAATGACTGCAGAAGTCCTTCTCTAATCTCTACAGAAACACAAGTCTTCATCATCAGTCACTCAAAATGTGATCTGTTTCACACCAGTACCATGTATACATCCATAAATTACAGCAAATTCCATCATACAGCAAACTATCAGTACTGTTGACGCTTAAGTTTCCCCATCTAGCTTTTCCAGTCATATTGATGCTGCTTCCACATGCACACACACTGCTTAGTTTCAGGTTTTAACTTGAGTACTGTGTTCAGTTCTGGGCCCCTCACTACCAGAAGGTCATTGAAGTGCTGGAACATGTCCAGAGGAGAGCCACCAAGCTGGTGAGGTGTCTAGAGAACAAGTCATATGAGGAGAGGCTGAGGGAAGTGGGCATGTTTAGTTTGGAGAAGAGGAGGCTGAGGGGAGACCTCACTGCCCTGAAAGAAGGTTGTAGAGGTGGGTGTTGGCCTCTTCTCACTAGCAAACAATAACAGGACCAGAGGAAATCGCCTGAAGTATGGGAGGTTCAGATTAGATATCAGGAAGAATGATTTTATGGAGAGGGTAGTCAGGCACTGAAATGGCCTGCCCGGTGAGGTGGTGGAGTCACCATCCCTGGAGGTATTTAAGAAACATGTAGATGTGGCACTTCAGGGTATGCTGTAGTGGCCGAGATTGTTGGATTGGGTGATTTGTTTTGTGGAGTTTGTTTCTTGTTGGGTTTGTTGTTTTGTGTGTGGGTGTGTAGCATGAAATGGTGTGTTGTTTTGTTTTTTCTTTTTTGTCTGTGTGTGTGTGTGTATGGTTGGACTCAATGATTTCAGAGGCCACTTCCAACTGTGAAAATTCTGCGGTTCTATGAAAGTGGATCATGAGCTGGCATGCAGGACAGTGACCGGGATAAAAGGACTGTGCAGTGCACTGTGGGTAGAAGTAAATTTTGTGGCATCAAACACTGCTGCCAGGGAGGAGATAATGGCTCGGTAAGCAGAGTTGAAGGGAGATGCAGGACGCAGCAGTGTGAGCACCAGTCTCCCACTGGGGCAGAAGAGACACAGCACACCCTCAGAACATGGATGTTAACATTTAGAATCATGTTTTACTCACTTTATCTGTTCTCCTTAGGAAAAAGAATATAAATTTCTGAGCTGAAGAGTAAGTAAAGTAAACATATTCCTGTAAACACTAGTGAAACCGGATACATCAACTGTATTCAAATGAACTTTCTCCCTTCACATCAGAAGATGCAGAATTCAGTTATTTTCCTACAGTTTCAACCATAACAAAATGCCATTTTTCCATGAGGGAAGGCTTCCACAAGAAATACTAGTTGTGGCCTCAAACACAGCCCTCGAGAGCAGCAGAGGAGCGGCTATTTCACCAACAGCTCACACAACATCTTTACCTGCAGAATTTTATCATAAATTCTGATGTTTAAAGAACTTAATGCCTCATTTCCGTAGTTACAAAGTTAAAATCTCAGCAGGTCACCCTCTGGTGGTTACTAAAAGCAAATGAAAGGAGTGAAACACCTGGGCTTTTTAAGCCTTTGAGGCCAAGGGGCGAGCCTGGCAGCCAGTACTGGCGGCACAGGAGGTGGCTGTGCATCCTGGCAGGGCACACAAGCGTGGTGGCACAAAGTCTCTTCCTCCGTGCTTGCTAACATAGAGCTGTCACCTTCCCCCAAAACCCAGGGGGAGAAACCACTAGGCAGCACCAGCTGCTTCAGGGCCAGCCAGGGTCCCACCTGCTCACCTGCCCGAGGAACTTTCTGGAAGCCTCCAGCTCTCGCCGCCCCTGGGAAGCAAGAGGTCGGGGCAGCCTGCAGGACTGCGGGTAAACACCCGGGGGGCTGCTGGCAAGAGCTCCACATCACGGCGCAGGGCCAGCCGTCACCTTCCCTGGGTGAGCCACGGTGAGCGAGTACCGGAGCCCCCGAGGCGTTGCAGCGGAGGGAGCAGCGACCGAGCCGGGCTGAACGGACGCGCCCCCGCCCGCCACCTCCCCCCGAAGGGCCGAGGCAGCGGCTCCAGCGGCCCTGGGCGGGGGCGGCGGCGCTGAGGGGAGCCGGGCGGTGCCGCGGAAAGCAGGCTGCTGCTCAGGTACCCCCTTCATCCAGCGTGTGGGCTCCCGACGGCAAGGAAGCCCCCTGGTTCTACAGCACGGAGGGCAGAGGCGTTTTAAGCTCGCAGCTTACTATGGAGCACAGCGAGCCTTTGGGGATTTGGGTCAGGGAGACCTGGTAAACGCTTTACTCAATCTCATTTGTGAATTAAACTAAAGCATGGGCTTAGCATCCACCCTGCAGGTTTAATGAAGTTTTAACTGGTGTGGCCTGCCTCTCGTTAACTTGGATGAACCGTCTGGAGTGCCCCAGGGTGGGAAACTTCAAAGGACACTTGGTCAAAGGCACCTGCGATGCCTCTGGCCAAGCTACAGACCTCCAGGGTACGGCCAGAACCCGCCGGGCCCGAGGGAGCGCTGCTCCCTTCCCTCCTCCCTGAGAGCAAATTAATCTGTCACTGTGGGGGCAGACCTGGCCCTTTTCTGCTTCCCATGAAAACCCGGGAGTGTTCCTGGAAAACATGCAAGCTTTTATTTAAAATCTGTCTGCAACTTGGGCTGTTTCAACAACCCTTTTTGTAAAAAGAAAGGATTCGTTTTTAAAAGCTTGGCGCTTGGTACTCGTGAAAGCAGTGTTTCCCTCGCTGAGAATTTTTTATTCTCATAGGACAGAAGCAATCGAATCTAACAAAGCACATGAAGCATAGACTCTGAAAAGATTTACCCGGTTATTTGACAGGCAGAGGAATTGCCTCATTTTGCTTTCTATTTTAATAACGAGCTGCTCTTCTCACTTCCCTGGATTGAACAGGCTGAGCTCACCAGTAAGCTATTTTTCCACTCAAGCATCTGCCTAGCCAACTTGGAGCGAGACCGTAATGGCAGGCTGGGTTCGTTTATTGTATGAGCAGTAATTAAGATCCCAGATGTTGCTGCTCTGCACCTGTACAGGCTTATTTTTGTCATTCCTGCTGTAACTGCAGCTGGAATGTAACACAGCAGCATTACTTACTGCATCGCTCACTGCAATGCTGCTGATGCGACAGTTGCCCGCTCTATCAGACGTTGCCACTGTTCATAACAGGCCACGCGCTTTGAACTGAGTTTGCAAGGCCTCACACTGAGTCATGCCAGGCTTACTTCAGCTGAACAGTTGCTGACCTGCCTGCAAGGATGGTTTTTTTTAACTTGAGCTGAACCATAACAGCATTTTTTCCACTGACCCAGTGATTATAGATTTGTTTTTATTTTTGCTTATCCCTGTATGTTAGCACCATGGCTGTGTACAGACAGGATAACAAGCAGCTGTTCTGAGCAGAACAAGATACAACCAATATAATGGTGTAGCAGGGAGAAATATAGACCTGGAATGATAGTGGAGGCTTTGAGAGGGAGATCCAGGATGCAGTGGAGAAGAGTACAGTTGCGAGATGACAGATGATGGGGTACAGTCTTGCCACTGGAAACCCCACAGCTGCAAACAAATCAATAATTATCTTCCATTTAAGAGAAATATAGACCTATAGTTAGACAAAACAACATTTTTATCAACATTGGAACAAAGAGCAAGTTTCTAGCATATGCAAGCTATATCATGTTCTATAAATTTGGGTATCATGTAGAGCTGCAAACGAGTGATGAAACAAAGTGTGAAAGGCTGCCGGCAAACATAAAAAAAGACCCCAAGTGAATTCCCAACTGAGAAAGATGCAGCCATCAGCATCACATTCCTCCCAGCAAAAGACCCCCATGTTCTGGTGACCAGCCTTAGCACCCCTACCACCAGACTGAAGCCACCAACCTGAAGATCCCAAGAAGCAGTGCTGAGGAGAGCATAACACCTGGAAAGGGAGAAGGAGCTAGGAAGTGTGAGTATAACAATTTTAACTGTATTGTTATTTTTATTATTATTATTATTGCAACTCTTTCTGTAGATAAGCAATTTTTATTTTTTCTGTAATAATTAAATCTGGACTAATGATGATTCTTAGATTAGATTTATGATTTCAGTTACGTTAACAATAAATTCTTGGCTTTCTATATATAAACAACATTTTGGAGGTAACATGCTTTAAGCTTAATCTACATTGGCACAGTAATATTCATAGTGCACTGAGAGCTAAAGATACAGGATGAAGGTCCTTGCAACATGGAGGAGGTTCCAGACTACAGATTGCTTTTCTTGAACAGAGTACAGGGACAAAAAAAAAAAAAAAAAAAAAAAAAAAAAAAAAAAAAAAAAAAAAAAAAAAAAGAAAAAAAAAAAAAAAAAAAAAAAAAAAAAAGTAGTAAGGAGAGAATTTAGCATGATTTAAAAGTTGTCATGGTAATGTGCTCTTAAATGCAAATTAGTCTATGAATTTAAGCAAATGATCCTAAGATCTGCCAACTGTTTAAGGACTTTTTAATTTATTTTTTTTTAAAGAAAGATTGCAAGTGTTGCAAGTTACAGTCACTGGTTTTAAAAAGTACACGTTTCTCATTGACAGAATAGCAGATTACTTGTTGAATTCAATTTAAGACATTTATATGTTCCTTTGAAAGAATCTCCATATTCTTGTAAATCACCATTTCCTGCCTCCCCCCTTCTCTGGATTTACATTTATATCCCAGGCAAATTTGGCACCCTGTAATGTTAGAAAGCATGGCTACAACTCATATACTTGTTTAGCCTCCACAGTGGGGAGGGGCAGGAAAGGAATCAAACAGGTTTTTGCAAACATTTTTATTAAAAGCAGTAACGCCTTTAAACTAAAGGCTATAATTAATTAAATACTTGACATTGTGATGAACTTTCATGGAAACAAGGTTTCAGTCATGTGGAATCTATTGCAAATGATGACTAAAAATACCACTCCTTAATAATTAAGACAGAGCTGGACTTACACTAGAGCAGTATACATTTCTGTGAGCTGCTCCTGGAATTTGTGTCACTTCCATCTGCAATTAAGTTTAGGGAGTCCTGTTTAAAGGCTGACTTTCCTAACTATGCTAAAGCCCTGGCACATCCTTGGATGGACTCAGAACAATCAGTGTGTGGCAGTGCAGGGCTTGAGCTCAGCGTCGCCACTTCATGGGGATGTGAACTGTTGTTCTCAGCACATAGACTGCCCTGAGACCAGCAATCTGTAGGGTGCGTGGGAGCATGCCCACAGCTCCAACTGCCCCTTGGCTGATCTCCATCATCCACGTCCATCTCATTGCTCCCTCACTGTCACTCTGAGGAAGCCACAGGGAAAACAGCATTAAAGAAAGAGCTGAGCTCCCCTGAAAGGCATGTGCAATGTGCCAAGCAGTGAGCAGCAGAAAGCCTGGCTAAGGAGGTTTCTTACCAGCCTGGTTTCAGGTGACCCAAACAGCTCAAGGGGATACGTATGACAACTGAACTGAAGCCATCTCCAGCATCAGAAACTGGAACTCTACCCAGGGTCAAAATGTGAGCAAGATCTGCTGCCATAGCATGTCTGTCTGGAAGTAGTATTTGCTTAGTATTTTTGGAAATGCAATCTGAGTGTAGCACATTGTTCAGAGGGGACTCAAACTACTTTTGAAAAGAATACAAATTATTTATGTGGGGATTGGTAAGCATATAGAGGTTGGGAGAGAGCAGAGAGGTGAAAGGAAATTAGAGTTAAAAGAGAAGCAGGAAGGGGAAAAACAGGTATACAGTAAGTTCTGGAAAACTGAGTTTCTTCCAAAGGTATGGAAGAAATGGGAATAGACCCATGCTACCATCCAAGCAGATGCAAGGAAATCCTTCCATAGGAAGGTGAGTGCTTTAGCCATGGGGTTGGAAGTCTTCTCCCTGTCCGATAGGGGAGCCAGGGTCTGGCCAGTCTGCCACTCTAGGATTGTCAGCCAGGGACATGACTCTTTAAGCCCAGCTAATCCTGAAGCATAGTGGTGTCTGGGGCACTGCTGGGTAACTGAGGAATTAGGCTTCAAGTAAAGCGGCTCTTGCTGCAAGTACACACTGAAGAACAGATGTGCTGCCACAAACTAACGGTGTAGTAAGGAACAGGGGAACTGGTGCAAAATTTGAAAGGGGAGATGAATTCTTGTAGGCACCAGAGAGATTTGCCACTAGTCCCTCGTGCATTGCTGTGAATTTTAGCTGTCTCATATGCAAAGGCTAATGCTTAGTAGAAAAACATTCAGAGTGACCAGTTCCCAGTATTGTGAGGCAGCAAGTTCCACTATTTAATTCTGTGCAGTGTTAAAATGTACTTCCTTATTTTAAATTTTGTTACCTGGTAATTGCACCGGGATCCTTCCTGTAAGAGTGAAGGAGAACTCTGGGAAAATCAGTCATTTCCTATTTAAGTTTTCCCCATCACATTTGAGTTTTTTGTTCCCAGTCATATACCTCCAGTCATCATTTCTCCTTAAAGCTGAAGAATTTTTTGCTATTAACTGCTTCTGCCTGTTCCATATTGCTGGTTATTCAGGGTATAAAGTAAAAGAAAGGAAGATGAAGAGGCTGTTCTTTGTATCTGTCTCTGTTGTGCTCTCTCCTAAAATCCATGCTGTATTCAAAACAAGGCAACGTCATGGATGCCTCCTGTGATATGAAGAGGGTTCCTATTTTCTTCTTTTGTTTGTTTCCTAATAAAGCCTAATATTATAATTGTCTTGCTACCCTCTGCTGAAATTGACTAGTTAGACTTTTTTTTCCCTTCTTTTTCTAGTGGCAATAAGCTATTTGTACTCTCTACCTTAGTGTATTTGACTATCATGAATAACCAAATACCCACAGACTGCTAATCCCCTGCAGTCCATCTGCCTTCCCTCCCACCACTCCCTTCCTCAAGTCAATCATAAACCCATGCAACAGTGCAGCACTCGGCTCACACCCCTTGGTAACAGCAGCGTCCTCCTTTCCTGCAGGGACAGGGTTGTTATTTCCTGCTGTGGATTACTTAGAGAGGCTGTGAAATCTCCACCCTTAGAAGCTTTCAAAACTGGGCTAGACAAAGCCAGAGCTGACCTGAAGTAGCTCGGTTACCCATCACACTTGAGTTCAAAGTCTGGGCTACATGATCTCCTTAGTTCCTTTTAACCAACACTTGCATGGCTTTATATGAACTGTGTTACACCTGGCTGCTTACTTAGGAGCTCCTTAGGGGTTTCATGAGCAACCCTTACTTACGATTTCTTTTAATATTACAGCAGCTGGTTCCCCCCAATATATAGCCAAGTACATCAGCAGCAGCCTCTTCTTTATTATTGTGTGTAACTTCTAGCAATTTCTTTTGGAATGAAGTTAAACTTGCTCGCCTGTAATTAGTAGGATTATTTCTGAAGCTCTTTTGAAAGCTTGTGGTCACAGTCTTTCCTCTAGTTCCAACTGTGACATGTTATAAACCACAGCCATTTGCTGAGTTTCTCTAGGGCCCTTGATCCACACTAGTTGGGCCTGATAGTCATTGACAATCAGCTCTTGTCATTCCTATACAGTTCATGCTTTGACATTGGCACCTACTTGACACTTTTCCCTCCACCAAGTTTACAAAAAGTCTGGTTTTAGTCAATATGCTCCCTATCTTCAAATCCTTTGCACAGTGACAAACAGCAGGGGACTAGGGCATTATGTCTGCCAGAACACTGGCAGTGATGTCTCTTTAGTTAGTCTTGTGTTTAAGCAGAAATGTTGCAAGGAACTAAAGACCTCCTACATTCATGCACAATCTCTTTCATAATGTCATCTGTGGGCTCCAGCAGGTGTGGTGGCTTTTCCCATGTTTCATAATCCATTTAACCCTAGGCAGGGTGCAATTTAACACCTTATTTTCATTTGCCTTTCATTAAACTTCATATTCCCATCCCAAATCCCACATTATTACCAGCAATTTGCATGTTCAGAAGATCTTTGAGCACTTTTGTGGTCTGACCAGACTATGGTACCTGTTACACAGTATCATGAGCAGTTCCCGGCCAGTGGGACAAGAACAGCATAAACCAGTATGACAGCTTCTGAGTAGCAGTGAACTCCTCTGCTCTCCCTGTGCTGTGCCCTCCATGTAAGGTTCCAGGTGCATTTTCAGAACTCCTTGCAGAAGTAAGGCATTCTGGAGCCAGGTGCACACATTTACCTCCTTTGCTCATACACTCATAGCAGGACAGGTCTCAGATCTCCCCCACCACCATGGGGCACGGCCTCATAGAGCCAGGACTTCTGACATACTTCAACAACCCTTCAAGTGCTCCAGAGAGCAGCAGAAACTCAGCAAGAGAATTCCTCGGGGCTATTGCCAGCTGCCAGGAAGATCAGAGGAGGCAGAGTCACAGCATGCCTCCAACAGTTACTGTATTTCTACAGAGATAAAGAAGTCAGCATGAAAGCTGCTAGTGGAATATTTTTCATGCAAGCTCATGATCCTGAGAAGCTTGTTTTGGCAAGCTGTATTCAAAGCTGGGTTGTGAGCGCTCATGGGCCTCCTGATTCTGCCCATGTGAGAGTAAAAGGAGCAAAAGACCTCTAATCTTCCTTTGGTTCCTTTGCAGTTTGCTTCTTATTGACAATGGTTATTCTGAAACATTGAGAGCAAGAGATTATGGGTTTAACACTTTTCACAGCATCTCTAGCAAGTAGTTATACTCTAGTAAATATCTGTTCTTACAATTGGACATCACAGCTGGTGAGTTCACTTCTGAATAAACCACCTCCTGCTTTCTACCCTGCCAGTGTTGGTCCTTAGTGTGACATGGAAATTCAGGATTGATACCTTCACATCTGTCTAGTATTTCTGTGGAACTGGCACTAGAAAGCTGAGCCATAAGCCAAGTGCCATGAAGCAGCCTGGTCCTTATACTGATGGAAGCAAACCTCAGCATCCTCAAACAGTAGCCATTTTGAAAGAGTCTTTTCAGTAGATCAGGTTGAATTTTTTTTTCTAAGGGGAAAACCCTTAGAACAAAAAGAGAATAGAATAAAAGTTTCTTACTGGTGCTGAAGAATAACTCTTGAGAACTTCTGCCCGACCAGGCCTTTTCTCTTGAAAAATCTTATTTCAGTGGTGTTAACTGAAAATAGATAGGGGAAGAGTAAGAGGGGATGACGTGAAGAGATTTCTTAGCTGTGTACTAGCATTTTTGACTGCAATGGGGAGACCGAAGCAGCTTCCAAGGAAAGCGCTTGGCAGCCTAGTACCACTGTGGGTCTGGAGCCCACCATCACATTTGCAGATGTTATGCTGTGTACTGCCAAATTTTAAGCAGAATACTGACTTTAGCTGCACATTGATAACATCTCAATGTCATAAGTTGCATGGTGGATTTTCTTCACCCTGTCAGCACTCTGTGTCTCTGATTTCATCTCCAGGGAAAGCTTGCTAACTAAGGGCTCCCTGTGTCCCTACCATTGGTCACAGATGGATGACAAGTTTCAGCACTATCATGCTAACAAATATTATTTTCTTTCACAAGCCTAAATCCCTAGAATTCTTATTTAATCTCCAGGACTTCAACAATTCCACATGTTCCTGAAATAATCTGACATTTACTGGTGTTGAGGAAACATCAACAATTAAGACAATGACTAAAGCTGTGCAGAACAATCCTGCTCTTCTGGATATCCTTGTCTTACACATGCCCTAAATCCTGTTTGAAAGGGAGATGATCTCCACCTCTCTAAGAGCACGTCTCCCATTTGGGAAGTCAAACCTCATACAAAGTCTAAGCAGAATCTACATACTAAGCATGTAGTTATTGAAAACCAGGTTCATAGAACTCCTTCTGATATTTTGGTTGTATCATTTCCAGCATCTCAGTGCAATGATTTTTTTTATTTTTTTTTTCTAGACCTAGGAGAGAAAGTACCTTCCAATGGTGCCATGTGCTCCAGTTGCTAGAATGATGCTAGCAATGGATCACCAACCAGCTGGGTTTTGAATCTGGGCCCAGGAAACACACAGTGCAGTTGTTGTTTTTTGGTTTTTGTTATTTTTTTTAAGTCTTAGAGTGGATGTATAACAGACCAGCATATTGTTCTAGAGTACTGGTTTGTCCCAATAATTTTAATTGATCCTCTACAGGAATACATAAATGGCATTCAAAGCCCTATATGATAATTGGTTTTATCTCACATTTGGAATGATACTTGAAGAACCATTGTAACCTACACCAAATAAGGAAGGAGCAAATTTTATGATTATCTGCGATAAAATAGTTACAAATTTGTTCTTGCAAAACCCTCAAGAAGAGTCTCATTGTAATCTATAGTATCACAAATAAAACATGTTGTTTTGCAAGATGAAGCTCCATTTTAAAACTAGATGTATGATATGCATGAATATACTCAGCACAAAAATTCCAATTGGATTTTTCCCTTAGGAAGATAAATTTTTTCTTATTAAAAATTTATTGTCAGGTTTTAAAAAGTTAGGGCAAAGAAGACAACAAACAATAATTGCATATCTTCTATTTAATTTACAATGCTCCATTTCTGCTGCTCGAGAATAATTTCATTATAGCACTTTCACCTAGACAAACACAATTGTGTTTTTAATTTGGATAAGCTAAGCTTTGCCTTAAGATTAATTCTCAAAGACAAAATTTGAAAATATGAGCAAGCTAAATGGTACCAGATGTTATAAAGACGTTTGTATAACACATTTCTAAACTAATTTTTGAGGCTCAGTAACCTGAATATCAACCTTTTCAACCTAAACTCATGCCTTGGAGTAAAGCTATGACACAAAGTGATCTACCTGCAAGTTTTCTTTGTAGTTTGTACTTAAATTCCATTCAAAGAAAGACTATAAATTAAACAGCAGAGCAGAAAACAACACAGGTTGGATACTTTAAAACTTTCTGCCCCAGAATCTTTCAAGAAGCATGTTTGGGATAAGAAGATAAATCTTCATCTCCACAATTAAACATAAGGTCTTTGACGCACCTTTGACTCAAATCTGTCTCCTGGTTGAACATTCTTTTTTCAGTGTCTTTATTCCTTATTTTCAGCTGTGAGAATACATTTAATCCTCTGAAGAGCGTAAGCTGACAGAGCTAGAAAGTTTGGGAAAAAGAGCAGCACACACACACACACACTTACCACTCACTCACCTGACCAACCCCGTACTGTTGGTCTAGGACACAACCATGGGGTCAGCTTTACAGGTGGAATGAAAATAATTTAATCCACTCCACACTCCAGGTGAACTCCCTTCCTCCCCACTTCTAAAAAAAATTAAATGCAGAGGTGCAAATAAATCCTTTGTCATAATACAGAAAACAAAGAATTCCCACAATAAACAGTAAATCTAAATAAATTTCCTGTTATTCTTTCATTTACTCCAAATAGAGTCCTCTTTTCTGTATCACCTAATTTTACTCTGCAAAACTTTATCCTACTATTAATATTTATCCAACAACAAACTTTCCTCTAAATAATTATAGACCACCTAGAACAGATGAGAATTTTAGGTCTACGCGGTGGCATAGAAGGCAATCGGTATTACTGTCTGAAGAACTTGCTCCCCACACATCAAGAAATTCTTTGGTCTTTACTCCTCCAACTTCCAATGAAATGGAAATTCAACATGAAGTAGCAGAACTTGGGGTTTAAGCGACTTCAAGATACAGTTTGCAAGGAGATAAAAGGCATGAACACGTCTGTTACATTTCTCTGGCATCAATTTACTTTCCTCCCAAAGAGGACCGCTTTTTCCAGGGCTCCTTACAACACCCCTGCATCACCAGAGAGTGCCTGTTGTCACACGCAGCCGTGCCGCACCAAGCACGGCAACCCAAGGCTTAACGTATAGTTGCAAATTAAGTTCCATTTTCACAGCTGAAAAAAGTGGAATTAGGAAATCAATCTACCCTTGGATGAGGACTTAACGCAACTGCTTGATTTCGAATGGTTTCACTTTTATTTGCAGCAAGACTAACTATCTGCACCTACTGATGCTGCAAACATAATAAATTACAGCCCCTTAGAAAGGGGACCTTAAGAGCAGGCTAAAAAAAAATAGGAACGTGTTTCTGTTCCAATAGCTAAAGTAATCCAGCAGTGTCCTTTACCCAAAGATAAATTCACATAACACAGAGGAGGAGAAGCAGCATCATCAAGAATTATATTGGCCTGGTTTTGAAAACACTTGGTTAGCAGGATTCAAGGCAAACTCCAACCTCATTATCTTCAAAAACCCAATTAACAAGCCATTCTGTAAAGGAAGGGCTTGATGCAGAAGAGTGGCAGCTACTTAAGGCCTTATCTTTTGAACTCATAACACACATTTTTGGTTTCCTTGACATTTAAACAAGGAAAGTAGTACATTAAGTATAAAAAAAAAATACTGAAAAAGCCATGTGGGATTGCCTACTGATTGTGGCAGCAAACCAAGTGTGCTTGAACTTCTGCTTACTCAACGGAGGAATTATTCATGCTCAGAAAGGAAAAATGAGGGAAGACAGAATACTTGCTTGAGCATCTGACACCAAAGCCATCGTTATCAATTCAGTGAGATACTTGAGCCTGGAAACACGGTTAGAAGGAAGAACTCCCGTTAGAATACTGTTACAAAAGAAGTTTAAAAAAATGAAACACCCTAAAACCAGCAAGAGAATTCTCACTATCTTCTTGTCCACCCAGAAACATCCAGGTGGTGACTGTTCAGTTCCTGAGCGGAACGGCATATTTCAGCTGTCGTCCTGGCACAGGTGCTTGGCTCGGGGTGAGGAAAGAAGCTTTTCCACCTCTGCTGTCTTCTTCACTGACCTGTCTTCTGCCCACAGAGACTCAATCTGCTGCCAGCACAGTACAAACTCCACCAGGCCAGCTCGAGAAACCATCTCCAGCACCACCACCTGCTTTTACCTAAAACTTGTGCTATATCAGTGCTGTACAAATCATGCCAGCTCAACTTGTTATTATGCAGAGCATCCATATCAAACCAGGCTGGTAGTGAAATCATTTATGTGAAAGTCTATGACTCCCAAATCTTCTAGAGAAGCTTCACTTGTCCTGCTAATCTGAAAATGCTGATGCCATCTCAAAGCATCCACACAGAATACTTCCAGGCCATATATACTAACACAATAGCCAAAAGGAAATACTTTTACTGGATCTTGTGATTATTTTTTTAAAAAAATCATTTCCTTACACGAAGCTGTATCTGCCTCCTACAGTGTCACATACTAGTAACATACTGCTCCATATTTCAAGCTCCAGCAAGATCCCTTTACAGCACAGAAAGAAAGTTCCATTTTGCTGATGGTTGTTAAAGTGGCAATAGAGATGACACACTCTACATTCAACTTGCTTCACAGCTCATGAATTACTGCATATTGTACCTGTGTCTAGTTGCATCAATTAAGAAAAAAATCCATGAGAAAAAAAAAATCTATTCTGAAATTAAAGTAAGATTCATATTAATAGAGAAACAAAGCAATGCTCATGGTAATTGTCTTTTTTTACTGAAGAAGCCATTAACATCCCCACCACCACTTGAAAAGTACCAGCACGACTGCCCCATTTCCCCTATGCATTACCTTATTTTTGTTAGTTTAGCTAAAGCTCTTCAGAGTTGTTACTCGCCCCTTCAGCTGAAGGATCAATAGCACCTTCTGGGGAAAAACCAAAGAGGCATCAAGAGGTGTACTCCATCATCTCCAGAAAGTGCCAAGGCTTCGTGGTTTTGTCTGAGCCCGGCCTCAGCTCAGGCGCTGCGTTCTGTTGTCCCAACACAACACTGAAAAAAACATTACCTGCAGGATGTTCTTCTATTATTTTGTTTTCCTCCTTTTTCCATCTAATAATTTACCTGACACTGCCTTCTTTCTGCAATCACTCAAAAGAGTGTTTTAGTACATGTTAAAAGACAAGATATGTATTGAAAGTAGCAATTTTATTTGAGTTAAAATTATTTACAAAAACCCAAAGACATACTTCATGAAACTGGTACAAACTATTTTTCCTGCCGTTGGCTTTTGCTCCAAAGATCACAGCTGAGAAATACTGTATAAAATAAAAATAGGATTGGATTCAGAAAAGTACTCTACTGTTCTAATTTCCAATTGAGAGTATTTACACAAATATTTACAATGGAAAAAAAGTTACTTTAAAACTTTAATTTGCAAGTTGGCCTCAAGTACCCTTTAATGCAGAGATATTTGAGGGTCTAACACACAAAAATGCACTGCAGTTCACAGGGTGATTTCTCCCCCCACCCTCAAAAAAAAAAAATAATCTGCATTTATCAGTGCTTGACAATTAGTTACATTTAAAAAAAACTGTTAAACACTGAGGTAAATCAATTCCCAAACAATTACCAGTGTAACAAAGAAACGTAGTTGTCCCTGCTTTCCCCCATCATCACATCTGCATTTTATATTCTCTCGCCATCTCTCCACAGAAAACTACACAATCAATTTGAAATCCCATTATAAGTGAAGATCTCTAAAATCAGAAAACTAGATGGGCAAAATATTCAATAATTTCCTCCTGGCATAGATCATTTACGTACAGCTTCTCTCTTTCTCTCAATACCGGTTGTTTGGTTGTTTTTGGTTTTTTTTCAAAGGGGAATACAACCTCAAAAACTTTTCTAAGTTACACTGATATTCTAAGTTTTAGAAGGTGATGAGAGAAAACGCAAAAAAGTATGACCAACATAGGATATTTGCCGCTAATCAGTTACTTCCTTACAGAATTCCCAACAATCTGCATTATCAAAAATAGGAAGACATAGAAGGCAGCCACTGTATGTAAAAAATTTACAGCTGGCACTGATACAAAAGCACGAGTTCTTAACTTTATACATGGAGATAACACAAGATCTAAAAGCAGGTTAGATTTCCTGTTATTTCCCCCTCATTATACATAGAACTAATATTTTTATGGCTTCAAGTTTTACAATTTCAATGGAACAACATGATGTAACTACCTATACAGGTATTTAAAAATGTCAATGAAGCAGATCTCAGAACAGTCTGCAAATATTCAAGACCACCTTAATAAAAATAATTACCAATTCTGTTGGTCTGAATAATGAGTGCAAGAAAAAAATTGTTTAAAAAAACTCATGTATTTTCTGGGATTCTTTGTTCCAGTTAAGTCTTCAAACACAATGCTTTGCTGTGAACTAGACCTCGGACTGAACAAAATCTTAGCTATATCAGCAATTTAAGGCTTTGTGCTGTACGCATTTAAACTCTGTCATACTACAGCAGGATGAAATAGAAAGATTATGTCAGCTGGAAACATTAATCCTCATTGGTGTTTTAGCTTCTTTAAAGTTCTTCCCCCTAAAACATCCAAATTCTTTGTATTGAGCATTATAAAATACACCTTGAGTGCTTCCTTGAAACAAATTCAAACAGCATTTCAAAGCGTTTGCTTATTAGAAGTGTAAACTACCCTGGGATTGAATATTTTTTTTCTCCTTTTGTTCTTTTTTTTTAAACAGGGCACAACTTTTTACTATTTCTTTTGTGGATAACATACCCTCAAATGGCTTTATGTGTTGATGGGTTTGCATGCTTCTTGGAACTACAAAGTGTTACGGTCTGTTAGTTTACAGTACATGGGCCATGACAGTTTTAGAACTGAGAAATAGTTCAACAACCTAATTTCAATCAAAGCAGTATAAAAAATAAACTATCCAATCCTTGCCTCTTTGGATTCCAACAAATTTTTAAATATAGACAGTAGTTAAAATCACAAAAGTATTTAAAAATTTATATTTTATGATTTTGGAATAATCTAGTAATAAAAAAGCAAGAGCAAATTAAACTCAAATAGGAGCGGTGCTGCTGTCCAGAACTTCTTTATTAGAACATTTGTTTGATACCTCAGTAGCTAAAGCTGCCTTTGCACCTGGCTGGCATGAAACAGTGGCTCAACAGTAAACAGCAGTTGCACTATCAGCAGCAAGTTTTTCCCCTTGAAACTTGTCACGAACAAAGCAAGAAAAAAAAGATAGGGAGGGTAAACCCTGCCAAAAATATTTAAATACTGCACTGCATCATAAACAGCATGGTTTCTTTATTTATTTTCCTCAGAACCTCTTTCCCCTCATTTTTGATAGTTGCAGATTGATGTAGTAACTGTCTTTTAGAAAACGCTGAATGCATGGTTAAGAGACCAGGTAGCCTTAAAAATCTGAACACGAATGACACAGATGAATGCTCTTGGTATATCCTTCAAGGACTTCTTTCATGACGACTTCTTTTGTCTAAGGGTAGCTCCAGCATTAGAGTGCCTGCAGCGGAAGTTAAGTATCTAGCAGTGTTCCAAGTATTCAATCACCCTAGAGATAGATTTCTGGCCTGTTGTTCCAACAGCACACTGCAAAACAGAGCAGAGAACACAAGTAACAAACAAGCATTTGTAAGACCTCTTCAAAATACTTGAGCTATGCTCGCTTCAGAATTTTAGTATTTACAATTAGGTAGCAGCAAAAGCAATTAGGTTCAGGCAGAAGACTGAAGAATATTTTCCTGACCAGTCACAATCAAATAGAATGCAAGTAGCTTCATTCTGTTTCCTACCAAAGCAACGACAGACAAATGGGTTTTCAGTACTGAAACACAGAAAATCATCCTGTGCTCTTCAGAAGACGCAACTGAAAAATGTTAAAAGCTTCCTTTTGTACAGACCATTAACAGAAAATACAATTACAAAAACACCTACACATATCAAATGAAAATATATATTACTTACGGTAAGATTCATAAAACTGAGAAATTTTTTGAGCATTTCAGTCATTATGGAGAAGTCTCCTTCAGGTAAGTACTCCCTCACAGTAGTCACATTGATCTAAGAAATAAAACAAGCTATTTTCATTTGGGAAATATTTTTCTGATGCAGAACTATGTTACTGTGCAGGTGAGATGCAGTGCGACCAGTACATTCACAACATTACTGAGATGGCTTTTGCTGTCACCTCTATGATACAAGTGTCTCTGAAGAATAATGTTCATGGTGTTTATGTTTCTAGGATACAATAATTGCAGTGGTGTTCTTTATTTGTTTTGGGTTTTTTACATTAAAGATCATTACCACCACCAGACCTCTCCAGGCGCTCCAAGACTATCAAGAAATGACAACCCCATCAGGTGACTCTCCTGACTTGGAGACAATCTCCCTTTATAATAGTAGCGGTTGAGAATTACTGAACTTATTTGTCAGTATCACCCCAAACACTAAGCTTGTATGGAAGTTTATCAGACAAAACATATAGGACAGCACCTTAAAGACCATTTCCAGTAAATTTAGCATGTTCTCGGCCATTAGTTCCATATTTTTGACTTCAATTTTCTATTATGTATTTCCAGTCTGAGGCAAATCATCTTCAACTAATATGGACATACACGATTTCATGTAATTTCAATAGAGTAAAATAAAGCAGACTGAAAGAATAAACCAGTCTGACGTTAACTTGCTTACTGAAACTCTTGAAAAATAAAGCAAGTTTTTATAATTATGGAACAGGTGAGCTAGAGTCCTTTTGCCCTTCCTTTTTCATTTGTTGGCTAAAACCAACAGCAAAGGCGAAGGAGGCAGAAGAAGTTAAATAATAAATTCCAACTATTTTTGGTAAACATACTGATGATCAGAAAGTTTGTTTTGGATGGGATACCTCTGGCAACATTCCATAGGAAAAAATAAAATAAAATATATCCTTGCAGCTTCATCAATGTACTAGCTCACATCGAGCCCTAATTTAATAAACCCATTTCAATACTCAGATTATTACTTCACTAAAAATTATACTGGACTTAAGAGCAAGATATTGACTTATTCCCTTACTGGACTCTCTTGGCAGAGGCAGCCTAGAAGCAATGCTGTGTAGGAGGCCACAATGCAGTCTTCCATGTGCTTCCCAGCGTGCTGGAGAGCTGTAAAGAGAGACAACCGAGTGTATTGTATTCTCCAAGCAGCTGGTATGTTTTACTGCGTCAAATACAATCTTTCATTATCACTTTTCAGAATTCCTTTTTCTCAAAAAAAATGAGCTTTTGGGACCGAGACTTCAGAGGCAAGAATCAGACAAACTCTGCACTTAACTCAGCAGCTCCTTCTTGAACAGAAAAATGATGTTCATTCACTTTCAACTCATTACATTGTATTGTACTGTATTAATCACCATTTCAATGTGCAAACTGTATGCTTAACAAAAAAATACAAATACGTTTCATGTGATACTATAAGGCCGGTAAGAGTTCCACCAATAGGAGTTCATTCTCTGAAGGATAGCAGATACAGCACTTTTTGCTAATGACTCAGCATTTTTTGGCAAACTACAAATAGCAGTTCGATGGAGCTACACAAAGGAGGAAGGATATAAAGCAAGGCTGGAGAAAGTAATATAATACACTGCACCTACTATTAGAAGATTAAACAAGAAGGACTGATGTTTCAGACCAAATACATTTTCTATTCACAAAACTCAGCTTAAAGATACTCAAATTCCTGGAACAAACTACCAAAGATGCAGTGCATCAAGGCATCACACAGGTACCTGAGATAACACCAGTGGAGTGAGAACTCCTCAGACAGAAAGAAGAAGGGGACAGAAGAAGCACACATGCAAACAGAGAGTGAAGAAAAAAATAATCTAGATGTTGCATGTATCAAGAACGGGTCACAATACCCTGGGAAACAAATTAAGGCAGGTAATTTTCAAGGCCTGTTTCAGAAGAACAAGATTATGGCCTAGAAGCCATTCCTCTCAGAATGTACAGAAGGTATTATTAAGAAAATGAAAAGGACAACTTCTTCCACGTCTCATGCTTCAGCTCTGAACTGCTCCTACTTATGGTCTGCAACAGTCCCACCTGGGGGAAATCTCAGCCCAAGTTGTCGCACACAGATAAGAAGCAGAGGACAAGGCGGGAATTTTCACAATCACAGAGCTCTTTGCCTTTTCCAAGCTCATCACAACCAGACAACATACCTTTATTAAGATCAAGTTCTTCATCATCTTCTTCCTTCTTATCTTTCTCTTCAGTACTATCTGACTTTTCCGTGGAGACCCACTGTATCTCCCCACTGGTCTCTTGCCATTCCCCACTCTTATCATGCTGAGCAGTGGGAGCTTCTTTAATCAATTCATCTGTCTGGCTCTCAGCCAACTGTGCCGCCCGCTCACGCTCCAGAAATAGCTAATGGGGAAAATTTCAGGAGAATTTCTATTATAAATTAAACTCTGAACACAAAGAACTGATACTTGAAAGGTTTACTTCCCCTTCGCAACCATTCCTTTAATATGGTCAGTCTTCAGTACTTTTCTTAACAATAGCTTCCACCTCTTCAAAGAGAACAGAATTTATCCAAACACTAACTCTGTGTTCTACAGAAAAGGCCTCCCTCCCTCCCCAGTGTTAAACCAGTTGGCAGCCTCCTCTTGGGCATCGTAAATATTTAATCGTTTTGTTTGAGACACAGCTTGAAGACTAAAAGTTGCCATGTTTTCCTGTCTGTTTCTGTTCTCTACCCATTCTCATTCACTTTTCATGCCAGCAGCCTCTCTTTGCTCTCTTCGCTTTCCCCTTGATACGTAAAAAGCAAAAATTCAAAAGAGTAATTTAAAATTACTTAACTGGGATGGGACTGAACCACCAACCTCATATCGTGCTCTTATACCTCGCAAATTATTTTCCAAACCTTACAACCACCAGTTTGCAATACAGCTTTGCAGAGCTGTCTTATAAGATACTAAATTTTTTTTTTGTCTGCTGTTGGACAGTTATTTCATGTAGTTAGAAGAACTGCTAAAAGCGTCTGTAAAATTCTTCTTGAAATAAAAAGGCTGTACTTAAAAATCCCTTTAATTCTTTTATTTTAGTTTGCACGGTGGAACTAGTTCACCAAAATTACGGGTAGATTTCTTTTTTTAGCAAGTAAGTCAATACAGCACTTAAGAGCGCCGGTTCACATCCATATTCATTATATCTGTATTTTACTTCTCTTATAAAGCACGGCTGGTTATTTTTTTTAAAGCTGCAAGCTCCCATAAAGATAGTACTTTAAAAAAAATAATCATCCATGGAAGGAAAGTACATAAGACAAGAGTAGCTTATATTTTTTACATTTGGTTTAAAACAAAACAGAAGTAAATTGTTTAGGAACAAGGAAACTAGAAGTCAACCATGTAGGAAGAAGAAAGCTTTATGGAACATGAGAGCAGCCTTTGGATTTCTGCAAAGATGATACTGCTGTCTTCTCCCAGGAAAGGTGTTTCTGTAACAGACAGTACAAAGTTGGGAGCAGCCCCCCTCATCCCCCACTATGCTGTATTACTCGAAATACTACACAGACAAAAAATATTGACAAATCTTCATTGCCGAGTTCTCTCTTCCCCCTTGAGATTCTGATAATGAGAAATGGCAACTATTACAGGAAAACCACATTTCTTACCTGCACTAAAGCCTGAACAGCAGCAATCTGTCCAGTCATCTTTAGGCTGTCGTCTCCTTCTCCCGTACAGAATGAGTCAAAAGAACATGATGTTTCCATATTGACAAGACAGTGCCTATTCCGAGCACTGTATTCTACCAGATTGATCAACAGACCCAATCCCTGCAAGAATTGGAGAGTCAGAGGATTACACACATCAAAAGAGGATAATTTCGCAAAAAAACATCTATCCAGATAAATGTCTTGTTTAGAACTTATCTTTCCGAAGATATATAACTTAATAATACAACTTTCTGAAATTTAAAGAAATATGAGGCAAAACTGAATCTCTCTATACTAGAACTTGTCTGCAGAGATCTCTGTTTTTCCAGTTCTGAACACAACAACATTTAAGAAGATGGATTTGATTTATAGATTAAGGGTTAGGTGCCCAACCTTCATCTTATATTCTTAAATAACCCTTCAAAAACACAATTTTACTGTTGCTATTTTGGCCACACAGACCCATTTTACAGAAGCTGAGATAAATTTGACAAAGCCTTTATGCCGAACAATAACATCTACCATATTTCTAAAGCTGAAAAGACATTTGAAAATTAGATAATTCACAGACTTATTTAGCTAAATTTCTTTCTTCATCTAGCAGTGCACTTTTTCCCCACTGAACACAGGTGGAAAGCACTTAGAGCTCAAACCCACCAAATCCTTATGGAAATCTTCTTTAAGTACCTGATTAAGTCAATGTTATATACAGTCAATGAGAACTATAGAGGCTGCTCCTTAATTTGGAAGCAGAGTAGTTGAACAAACAAGAAGGGGGGCAAATCCCTTAATGTGAATGTGACCAACACAATAGCTTACCAGCACCCGGATATCAAATCTCTGCTCTTGAGGTAGGAACTTTGGAACCTGAAGCACACAATTCATAGCTGTGCCTATCAGACCATCTTGTTCACCTGTTTTTGTACTACCCCATTCTGTAAACAAAAAGAGTTTAGAGGCTCAATTTTGGGTATACCCATTTTTATAACTGCAAGCAGATTGATAAAAGCTTTTTGGCCCTAAGGATAAACAGGATTTTCTTAGCCAAAGCACTCATCTTAACACTTAATACTTACAATTACTCATCCAATTTGCAAAGACAAATTACCAATTACTGTAAAGCAAGCATCTACCACACATAACTACTTTATTACACTGTACATGGAAAAAAATTAATCAGTGAGAGAAAAGAGTCTATATTAATGGATTATTTGAAGCTCTAACACAGAATATGCAAATTTTTGTTTGTTTGTTTTACCGTTATCATTTGTTAGGTTGAGCAAGACACCAATGATGGCCCTCATACAGTCTTCCACTGCTTTACCCACATGGTTAGTTACATTCTGGTGAGGCAGAGACTTATTGTCTGGTAAACAGATACTGTCTTCAGCACGATTATATCGCTGGATTAACTCTTCACAATGCTGCAGTGCTCTGCAGGGGAAAGATGCAGAACGAAATTACCTCAACAACATATAGGACATTCCTCCCTTATACTCATTTTACCAGGAAAATGGTAAAGGAAAAAAACCCCTCAAATACAGCGCTTATGCAGAATTTTAATAATGCCCAGATGCCCAGTCTGTAGGGAGAGATTATAAATTTATCACCTATAAATTCTCTTATTTATTTTATTTATTCTTTAAAAGAATTTATAAATTCTTTTATTCAGAGCTCAACTGAAATTGGGAAAACAAAAACCAGTAAGACTTTGTGGCTTTCGGCTTTATCAGCTTGAGATTTCAAGAGCAAAAGTTAATTCTTCTTTCCAACCTCAGCACATGGTCTTACAAAAAATATCTCTTCTCCCTACAGACCCAGCCTCTCCTCTCCTCTGACCGTGAAGGCACAATGTTATTCTGACATTAGCTAAATGTGTTCTTGTTCTGTCCTCAGAGCTATTTCCATTCTGTAAGAAATAAATAAGTGACACGTGACTTCCTAGAAGGAAAATCTTGATCTTGTAACACTAACGGACCACAGGCACAATTCTACTGCATGACATTAGTTTGATATTAAACCAACAATACCAATTTCAATTACAAACAAAATTAAAAATGTCAGAAATATATATTGCTCTAAATAGCATCGTAAACTGTGGAGGTTTGCTTGTTTGTTTTTAATTTGAAGAAATACTTAAAATATCTAACCTACAACCATGAAATTATGTTTCCAATGAGGTCTGCAGAGTCAAATTTTCAGCTTAATTTGCTCTCTTATGAAGAGCAGTACAAGAGGGATCCAATCTCTGCCAGTCAACTGAGACCTCACCTAGATTGATAAATGGGTTAGAGGTGTTTGTACAAGCATCTGTGCCAGGGAGAAAAGCTAAGAACGGATTTTTGCTATTCTAATTCTTAGTTACACTGTCAATTCTGTCATGCTCCACTTCAGTAAACACTTAAGCGTAATGAAAACGCCATAAATAAATAAATGTAGCTTCCCAACTGCCCTCTTCTGCATTCACATTAACTCGGTACAGAAGGAGTACACAGTCTGGAGCTTCTACAGAGCCCACAGGAGCCACACTTCGCCTTGGCAGCACTCAGGTAGTTACCCACACCCTCCTCTGAACGAGCTTTACTACTCCTTAGTGCAAATGAACAGCGTTAAGTATGGGGTATTTCCTCCCCAGAAACTTCTGGAATAACACATTTATTTTTTGCCCTATCACATCCAGTGCTCTGCAAAAACGTCTTTTTGTTACAACTTACTTAGCTGAGGAGACTATGAGTTGCGAGTCTTTGTATGCTATCAGATAGCTCTGATTTTCTGGATTATGCACAGTTACCTAAAAGGGGACGAGAAAGCGATATTAAAAATGGGACAGTCGGTGCCACATTTCTTGGTTATTATCCAGTTATTATCACTTATCATTGTCCAATATATCCTTGGTGTATTCACCTTGCAATTAATCATCCAAAACTGTGTCACTGAAGATAAAACCACCTTTCCTGATCCGGTTAAGTACAGAAAACACATGGCAGAATGTTCTGCCACAGCACAACCCTGGATCTGTATTCCTGGGATGACAGTGTCCCAAGTATGTATGTATATACATGTATGTAAGTATACATAAAAATATTACACAGAATACCAAAACCAATCTTGCAATGTGGTACATACATACAGAATGGTAAAAAAAATTTGAGGAACAAACAAACATTTGAGGAACACTGATAAACATCGGAAATTTAGAATCGTCTATAAAAAATAGTCACCATTATAGTGTTATTATGAAACTATATATTGAAATAATATAACACTGAGAAGGTGTGGTTTTCAGAAATGCATTGCATTTGCTCATACTTACACTTTCTAAGACCCGTAAACATCTTTCTGCACCCCATAACGAAGCAACCAACTTCTCTTCATCTTCATCGCTGCTTAGGTGATCCACACATTCTTTCACTAACAACAAAAAGAAGTTGTTTTCCATGGTCAGTAAGAAGTCTTCAAATGTACAAACTAAGTAGCTACAAAGTTGCTATCAACATTCTTATACACTTTACAAAACTCTACTCCTAAGGAAAAAAGTCACAAATGCATGATCGGCATTCCATAATTTTTCATTTTGCCAAGTAAATTAAAAACCCCAACCTCACCATTTTGGCTTAGTAAGCTTGTGACCGTTGCCACAAATTACCTACCTACATATTTAATTTTCTACTGACAATGAGGAGACCGCACAGCACATGACTATGTTCCTTAACTATAATGCAGTTTTGTAGAGGAAAAAAAAAAGCTACAGCACATGCTCCTCACACTTCACAGTCACAAACCACATGCAAGTTGAACACTTTCACCTCTTCAATCCTTCCTTTGTCCATCCCTCTGCTTACTTCAGACTCATCTCTTTTCAGCTCAAGAAATCATTTTAGAAATGTCCCTTTTCCCATCTGATCCAAAAAACCTAACCAAGGCATGACTTGAAAAAAAATACGGAAATAAAAAACCCCACTATCTCTTCTTGAAGAGCTGGCTTCCTCTGGGTTGTTTAGTTAAAACACATTGGGCCTGAAAATCATTCCAGAAGACTGTGAAGGAGATTTTACTCTGGAGTGAGCGTGCTGTATTTGTGTGCTGTCCACAGAGATGTAATACAGTCATCTGTATTCTCTGTCTAAGCTTAAACTGCTTTTAAACTCACACATTATCACCAACATTATATGCATCCTGTTAAACCTTACTACTTCTTCCAACCCTGCATGCAAGAGATTAGTCATTAATGTTTCCCAGGGACTTGATATCGAATTGTGTACTTTATTTTTAACATTGCTGAGAAAAATACACAACATTTCTATTTTTAACCACAGAAAATTAAAAAAAAAAAAAAACATTAAGAAAAAACAAACATCTTGGTAAGATTCACTGTTTTTTCATGCTGTCAAAGCAGCATCTCCAGTATACCTTTATCTACAATATGATCAAGACCACCCAGAAGTCGCAGTTCTTCTTTAAACCAGTCCCCAGCTCGCTTTGAGGTGAGGGACAGTAACGTCTCCATTGCCAAATGCCCGGTCTGAAAGAGTCAGGGTCAGCAATTAGTGAAATCACCACATCCAGCCGCAGCAAACATATCAAATCACACAAATACACGTCATACAAAAACCACGACAACAAAGTTATAGGTTCTGTGCAAAAGAACCACCAGAGGGAGCAAGAACAGATTGAAAAAAAATGCATACTTAGAAAAAAACGAAAGACACGGTACTGATAAAAAGGTACTTTGCATTTTCAATTTTTTCTTTATTTTATTAATAGCTTGGAAAACCTAAGCAGCCTCCTTTCATGTGTTTCTCCTGTTATCAAAAGAAACAAGTGGAGGAAGGAAATGGAGAAATCAGGCAGGCAGGAAAAAAAACAAGAAAAGCCAGAGCGAACACTGGGTCTCTGTCTCCCAGACACATTGGCTCTGCCGCTTCCAGAATACATTTGATTCTAATGGTATTTTGTGGTTTTAATTTTAAATTCACAGAAGACAGCAATTAAGCTAAAACACTGTAGAAAAATCATACTGTATTTACTGATTTTTTTGTTTTAAAAAAGAGGAATGCATATCAAAATTCAACAACAGCAAAAGGTAAGTTTACTCCCTGCAAACAGAAGCTGAAGAGGTTTTAGGTGATTATCTCAGTTAATCCCTGCAATGTTTTTAACCAAAACTAACACCAGTTATAAAGTCAAGACTTTAACTTGTTTTTCCAAGGGCCTCTAATAAAAGGTAAATATTAATAATAAAACATGTGTGTACGGATAAACTTACACCTAAAGAAAAGTAACCAGTATAGACTCCAGTAACAGCTGGAAACTGCACAAGGTAACTCTGGACTACTAGAAGCACAATCATTTCATAAATGGTACGTCAATACAGCAGTGAAAGGTCAGAGAAAAAGCTGTAAGATCTCATTGAAGCCAACTGAATTTAACCCACTCATGTTACCTTCCCTCCCTGGCAGCTGATTCGTAACGCTTCAGGGAGGGCTGTGCTTATCCTGAGCTGTGCAGTGTGTTCCAGCTCAAACTCCTGATCAACCCTCAGCACCTGCCAGGAATACCAGTACTCACTGGGCTTGAGTAAATACCCCAATAACTTGGAAAACCAAGTTACAAATGGTACAAGCCCCCTGCCTCCCCCCAAACATCTTTAGCTGCTTCTCTTGTTTCCAAAATACTGATTTCCAAGGAGGAAAGAAAGTTGAAGATTAGTTTTGATACCACCCAAGGTGGTTGGTGGATTGAGCTTGAAAATATTTCAACACGGATATCTGAAATCATGCATAACCCCCAACCAGATTGATAGCAGCTGATCTCTCCTTAAAGATTTAATGGCTACAAAAGACTTAGGTAACTCCTAAATAGGCAAGCTAAAGCCCAGACAGAATTAAATCTGGCCAGGGACATCAAGAATAACAAGAAGAACTTCTATAGATGTGTCAGGCAAAGGCAATACTAGGGAAGTTGTGGGCCACCTTGGGAAGGAAACAGGAGACTTGGTCAATGAGAATATGGAAAAGGCCGAATAACTGAATGGCTTTCCATCATATTTGACAACTTGTGGCAATCTGGTGAAGTTCCCATTGGCTGGAAAGGGAAAACATAACCCAAATATTTGAAAAGGGAAAAAAGGAAGACCCAGGGAACTACAAGCTGGTTAGTCTCACCTCTGTGCCTGGCAAGATCATGGAGCAGATCCTCCTGGAATCTTTGCTAAGGCACATGGATAAGGAGGTGATTGGTGACAGCCAACATGGCTTCACCAAGGGCAAGTCACACCTGATGAACTCGGTGGCCTCTTATGATATTACCACAGCCTTGGAAAACAAGGACAGGGCAACAGGAAAGTCATGGATTTGACGGATGGACAACTGAGTGGATAAGGAACTGGCTGGACGACCACATTCAAAGCGTCGTCATCAATGGCTCAATGTCTAAGTGGTGGCCAGTGACAAGTGGTGTTCCTCGGCTCGGTACTGGGACCAGTGTTGTTTAACATCGTTGTCGGAGACATAAATAATGGGATAGAAAGCACCCTCAGCACGTTTGCCAGTGACACCAAGCTGTGTGGGTGTGGCCAACACACTGGAGGGAAGGGATGCCATCCAGAAGGACCTGGACAGGCTTGAGAGGTGGGCTGATGCAAGCCTCATTCTATGGTTCTAAATACCTTCACTGTGAAAGCTCAAAGGTCAAGCAATATTTAAAATATGGTGCTTAGTTTTCTGCCAAAGGGCAATAAGACTTCAAAAAACTTCCAGGAGAATATAATTTGGTATCTATACTACTGGGCATAAGAATACAATTTGCAACTTTCTTTTTTTTTTTAATTAAATGAATCAAACCTTGTAACACTTTCCTATTGAGGGAAGTAATCCATCCTATCCAATTTTCATGTCAATTACTGGGACATTTTAACACCAAAGGCTCGAAATATTGTTCTATTAAGTTTTTGGTGTTACACAGAGTGGGAAGAGTGGAGAGTTCTTTCACCAACTGAAAAAACAAGTAACTTCTGATGGTTTTTATTATGGTGCAACAGAGGAGTGAGTGGCAAACACTGGCTGAGAGTACTATGCCGACTGACAGGCAAGTGTCATTTAAAACGAAGGCAAAGTTGGTCAGGTTTTACCTTCTTTTAAGCATCAAAAACACCTGGAACAAATTCAACCCACAAAGAACTTCAGTTTTTCGGTTTCTATTCTTCATGTTTATAGCAGTTTAAAAAATAGAGCCCTTTGAATACCTGTTTGAGTACTCAAAAATTAGTTCCATCTAACTTCTAGACAGTCACTCAAGACTGTCAGTGTCAGCAGTATCAATTATCTCAATTTATCTGCCTAAGATGGAAAAAGCTGAAGATGCAACTGGTTAGGCACAAGCTCAAGCTATCAAAACATCTGCTGAAATCCTTCTGTTCCTCGGTGGGGAAGTCTGAGTCTGAAAAATCACACATCTCCTCCTTACCACCGGCAGATTTGCATTTTTGATACCATTTTCTGCCTGTCATCTGGTACAAACCAGAGACTACTTACTATATCCCATGACGACAGAGATCTATGTGAAAGCTACTTTATCTTCTACATACGGACTTTGTTATTGTCTCAACTTACCATTGCTAGAGATGCAAGAGAACCTAATCATCTCATTTGGCTTGCACATCTTCTCTAAACACTATATAGTCTCTGCTTCTAGATGTTGCAGCTGGGAGCGAACCAGTTTCCTGTGAGGTACTACAGCATTCCACACATTTACAAAACAGCTTGACATTTTAAGAAATAAGAGATGCCTCAGCAGAAAAAAAACCCCAACAACCAACCGGCAGAAACTGGTGGCCAGAGATAATATTACTCTTTACTCGTGGACAACTTCCTCACAGGACATAGTCCCATTTAGTACATCCTCTCCCTTTAAAACACATGCCTAAGGAAACACAACAACAGAATTACAGTTCATTTAAAAGCATCAGCCCAGCTCAGATAATGATAATGAGAAAAGCTCAATCAGGAGACAGTGGTCTGTGTGGCTGGATGCTTCAGCAATGAGGAACCTGTACCAGCTGTTCCACTTTTAATAAAGGGAGCTGGGCTTACATTTTATAGTGCAAAAGATATCCTGGCACTGACAGGCTCGGACCTACATGAGCTGCCTTCGGTGCCAAAACTGCCCTGAAATAAGACACTGATTATACCGATTCCTAGCTGATCTCCACCAAGAGAAGACGTTTCATTCTATGTTGGTATCTTGAGATTGTTTCACGTGAATTCAGTGAGTCAACTGGAAGTGGAGAAAATAATCTCAAATTCATTCTTCCTTTGCAGATTTCAAAGGCCAAAAAATTAATAGGAGCCCCCTACCTGCACGTTTTGGAGGTTTGTAGGAAACAAGCCTAAAACAGAGTGTCTGAAACAATTCTTTGTCACTACAGGCTGATTATCAAGGTGAAGAATTATGTCCTCAAGGTTATATTCCTCCCACCAAATTAAACTCTTTCTACTGCTACAGGATACTGACTTTTCATACCAATGCATCTATCTGTTCCAGAGGTAGAATTCTGGGAAAGAAACCAAATCCTTTATAAACTAAAAAAGTCACAGAAACTGCAAAAGAAAATGCCGGCTCAATGAGGCTTATCATCTTTTAATCTAACTAAGAGGGAATACAATCCTAACTGCAGATTTCTGGCAGGAACTGAAACTTGCACAGATAAAGCTCTAAGAAGTTCGCTTCATAAACAATAAATCAGAAGCTTCTACTCTCGGGTAATAAGCATAACATGAAAAATGGCAAAAAACTAATAACTTTTAAAACATTAAACAAATGTATTACAAGATGTTGAAAAATTAAGATCATACTAACATCTGTTATACTGAAATACGGTGGAAGCAAAAACACATTACTAATTTTTGCCATCTATGACCACTCATTTTGTCAATCTGTCATCAATTCCTTAAATAAACTCTTTTAAAGAGACTTCCAATTTACACTTTATTTGCCAAACCAGCTTGAAGCTAGCATCAAACTATGGCCAAACCCGTTCACTCAGTTGCAGCTGAAGACGCATTCAAAAGAAAAAAGCATGTTTGAGAAAGGAAGGAAAAAAACTTCATCCACATTAATGGTAGTCAAAAGATCTGCCACCACACTTTGGGCACAGAGAAATCAATTTCTGTAGGACAGACTGGGATTTTTTTTTAACAGGAGAACACATACCACATTTTCAATTTAACACACAATACTCTTACTCCCCTGTAAGAACTCCTCTTTTCTGAGTGCATATTGGTTAAAATTTAGGCAAAGAAACAGAGTCCAATAATCTAAATGTGGTCTTTACACAGTTATTTAAAGCACTACTTATTTTTAATGGCTACCTTTAACCAGCTACCCTTAGCAGGAGCGAATGGTGAACCTGACAGCTGAACAACATCATAACTTGATCAAACTCACAGCTTTTAGAAAGCAAATCTCACATTTAAAGAAGAAAATACTTGCAGAGCAGTCACACATACACAGAAGTTACACAAAACATCACAATCCTTAGGCTGAGAGATGAGAGTAACGACGATGCTTTACCAGTTCCATTTTATTAAGCACTCCACTACTACCCAGGCTTTCCAATAAAAGCATGATACCCACCGTGATGTTTTCCAGATCAAGATGTTTGTTGTGAACAGTTTCACACAATCTTCGAATTTTTTCCTTAATTTTATTCATGTCTTTCTCATTCAGCAGCTTGGCAGAAGAAGCATCTTGTTCCAATTCCAAAAGCCGTATCATCAGATCTAGACTAGCTCTGTCTAAATCCATGTTCAAACGATCTCTGCTCAGGATGTACATTAGAGCTGCTGTACAAAGGGACAAATTCTTGGGGGGAAGAAAGGAAAAAGATTTAGTATTTAGTAATCATGTTGGGTAGACCTTTCCTGATTTTTAATAAGCTAGCTGAATATTTATGAAAAAAATCCCTGTCAAGTCCCAATCTACACCAGCACTTGCCTGAGTACTTACTGTTATACATAGATTACGTCTAGCAAGTTACTAACTCATTCCCCTAACCGATACAACCGAGACGTAAATCACTTAATACATTTACAAAGCCCTAGCACGAAAGCAGGGTTTTCTACTTTTAAGGGACTGGGTGCTGCAGACAGAATAAGAAATGGTAACTCCAGTAACACTGTATTACAGAAGAGACAGATGGCAGGGAAACAAAGTGAAAAAGCACAGGGTACATGTAAGGCAGGTGAACATTCTGGTTCGATGAGATAAGCTGGTGAAAGCACCAGAAAATAGAGACATCATAGGGACGGCGTTTGCACTTGTAGGAGAAAAATAAAAGGAAGAAAAAGAGGGGAAAAAAGAAGATAAAAAAAAGAAGAGAGCCCGGTGACACATTCAAATTCTGCCAAGCAAGTGTCTCAAGCAATAGTTTACCCAAACGTTTCCAGCAAAAACATGTACTGTCCAGGGGAATTCTGCCTTTTGGAAATCAGCTTCCCCCATGCCTCATCCATCAGTCCTTAACAAGCAAATGTTACCATCTTGACCATCCCTATCTTACACAATTGATGTATAGTGACCTCATACTGGCTAAAGTATATTTAATCTTTCTTCAAGAATGAATTAAATTTCGTCTTCAGGAGGATGCAGAAAAGCAAAGGCAGAAGCTGACTGTCAGGAAGGGACAAATGATGGTGGAAGAGATCAGAGCAAAGCCGTGTGTCCCTATTGCTCAGTGCACACAGCACGTGGACTGAGACCCATCTGCTCAGGTGAGCTCCAAGTTATGGTCATGAAGAGAAATGTTCATGGAGAGCTGATTTGTGCTGGGGACAACACTTTCAGAAACATCTGACGATTTCTGCAGGAAAGAAGAGCTGGAGGCGTGGGCATGTCTTACTGAGTTCAACTCTCAAGAGTCTACATGCTGCATGCATCTATTCCAACTTCTGCTATATAAAGTAAATTAAAAATGGAGACAAACTAATTCGGGGATGTGAACAACGTACACCCCAAAAGGGAAGAGTAGAATTTCTGTGTCATAGCAGATTAACATCTTGTTTAGAGTTCAGCCAACCACCAAAGCAATCATTAGCTGCTTCTGTTTATTTTAGAACCAACCGATAGTCATACCAGGTCATACTAAGCAGAATTAGCATTTCCAAAACAGGATTAGGCAGCTGACAGTCTACCAAAAGCCATGTTAAAACTCTCTACTCTGAGTCAAGGAAAACCTCAGGTGAATAAAGACTTTTAACTACCAAAGATGCATTTGGAATATGTTTTATTCCAATAAACATATTGGAACCATATATATAATAAGTGGTTTTAGATCTGTCTCCTTTCATGAACAAAACCTCGAAACATGGGTTGGTTTAAAAAAAAAAAATTAAAAAAAAACCCTTTGCTGTGAATATCGCTGCTCCAGCCTTGTCGGATGTACGGCAGAAAGCCATCTGTGTGGCTGTCCTATACAGACAGGGTATACATTGTTTTCCCTTAACTTCAATTAACTTTCTCCAATAAATCTTTCAATTTATCTTCTTCATGATAGAAATCGTTTATTCTGGATTTACTTGCAACTGGTTTAAACTGCAAGAAATTTCAGGTTCCTGGAAGAAGACTCTATTCCTTCAGCATGCAGTTACTAAAACAGGACATTGGAGCACTCCAGAGAAACCAAGGTTCCGCTGCTAACCGTTGTTCAGCCAGCATGGCTCCTAATAAAGTAACATCTATGAAGTACTATTTTCTACTGACCAGCACTATCTAGGTGAGCTTCCTGTTAAAAAAAAAAAAAAAGCTTAACCCTAAAAGGAGTTTCTCTCAGCCAGAAACAATGCAGCAGTTATGAGTGGGAAACTGCTGAATTGATAATCGCTGCTGCCAACACGAAGGCATTTCAAGAAGTCAGGGACCGTTCTCAGATCACTACTTAGAAACGCTTTCCAGATACTCCAAAGTCTGTTAAGGGCAATCGCGCTCTCTGCTAAGCCCGTGCCTGCCCTAGGGCTCCCTTCTTCACAATCCAGTATGCAGGGAGCAATAGTTCTCCCTCCACATAAGCTCTGCCAACACTTCTCTTCAGACCTTCCACCCAGGTTTTTTAACGGACACAGAAGGTTTCGGGCTGCAGGAAGGCTGCTGGCGAAGCAAAAAGGAGAGGAGTAGGTACATGAATCAGGTTCCTGTCTATATCTGACAGCATGTGTGCAGAAGGCAATCAGGCCAATATGCCTCCAAATATGCAACACAAAAATAGTAATGTTGCAGAAGCACCTCAAATGTGAAGGGTGCTTACAACATGGAATGAACTTGCTTCAGCTACATCCCAGTCAGATGGGTTTTCTAAAACTTATTTTTCTCCATCCCTATAGGCGAACTGCTTTAAGCTTGAATACAGCAACTCTATGTTTTGCTCTGATCTTCTGCACGTTGTCTCAAAGTTCTCTCACGCCCTACCCTACGTAGAATTCCCAGTTGAGAATGAGGGAAAAATTATCAGGTACAAGTAACTTTCGATCAATATCCTAAAATAATCCCTAAACAAAACAACGGAAAAAACCAGTCAAATTCACAAAATCTCACCCTTATGAATTGCAGTACTGAAGCTGGATTTTGGGGTGGGCTTTTTTCCCCCGTTTTATTTCTCAAACATTCTGCTTCCAAAACAAACGTGGAGAAGAGAAAAAAAGTGAAATAAACAGAATTTGTTCTAGACAGAAATTGTATGGCTTAGCTAACTATGGAGAAGCACTCCATGCTTCTGCAGAATTCAGGAAAACATCCCAGTTGAACATACATTCCAGAAAGGGCAGACCATTTACTCCCACTCTCATCCCTGTCTTCCCTTGCTTCTTCTATTTATACTCCAGCTTGTGGGAACAGATGGTTATTTTCTAGGGTTCAGCACTACATTTAATGCACTTTTTTTTTTTTTATTATTCACATGCTGAAGACATTACAAAACTGCATTTCTGAGCTTAGCTGCTGACAGCTATAATGAAAATACAGTTTTTATTTTAAAAATTAATACTCCAAACCCTTTAGAGCATAGCTGAACAGACAAAGTCAGTTAAAAACTGAAATTGAAGCTTAAAGACAAATGCACGAGAAAAACTTGGTGGGACAAGAAATTTTCATGTAAATATTTTGGGGCATAGCCCAATAAGATAACTGGCTATTTTGCTTTCCTTGCTGGCTAAAAAACGCAAACCTCTGCAACAGCTATTTTATATTCTTACTGAAATGTACAAGTCCTAAGTCCTCAGTCTACTCCTTTGTATCAGTACAATGAATGCAGCACATGCTCATACCTGTTTCCATTAGCAATGTCACTGTGGTAGTCTTCCCATCTCCAAAATACTTTAAATGAAAACATGAACAGAATTTTTGCCCTAGTCCTTCATCTTAAAGGGATTTGAGCCATGCAAGCAAAGCCCAGTGTGACATTATTTTTGAGTTACTTTGCATCGAATTTCTGTGCAGGAATTTCTATTCGTTGTGAACTAGTTCAAATTTTAGTGCACTGCTAAGTGAATGAAAGGGCAGTATAAAAGGACAGGAAGCTTATACAGAGAAGGTCATTGTCGAAACATAAACTGTCACTAGTTAGAACATATATTTTAGCACTTATTAATAGCAGTTTGAAAAATCAGTAATTTTATAATACTGTATCACCTGTACCAAGAATGCACTGTTACTATATTAAAACTACTTTCCCCCCCTCGACAAAAGGGAGCTTTTCATCAAATACACTGAAAACAGTGAATACAATCAATGCTTTTTGTTACTGCAGACTAATAATAGCACACAATTTTCTTTTGAACTGTATGCGCTAGTTCTTTTGAAAATGAAGGAATACTGGTAACTGTTAGAAGACAGCCAAAAATACACCCAGCAAGCTTGCAGGCTTTCCAAGGAACTGTAGCCATCCTCTGCAGAGCTCCTGCAATGCTGGTGGCAACTGTCCTAAACAACGTGACTAGACTTTATCTCTCTCTAGCATCACTTGGCGCTATGCTGACAGCTCACAAAGTAACAAATGCATTGAACCCGGTCCCTTTGTTTTATTTTACAGTTAGTCACTGCTAACTTTTGAGCGAGGTGGAATTAGGTGGAAAATAAGCTATTATTCTAAATCAGTTACTAGGCTCTAGAGCTTTTTCCCCCACCCACAGTCAAACACAACTTCTTAAATGTCTATTTCTGTGGGTTTAAAGTTTCATTCTGTGTTGTATGTTGTTCTCCTAGAGCTATTAAATAAAAAGAAGAAACCTGACTGGATATACCTATCTATCACCCACTTCCAGTAACTTTTCCTATGTTCACCTTTCGTAAGGATCCCTCAGGGGATACCCCACAGAGCCACCACTTCCAACCACTGGAAAAACAGTATCACCTGCAAGAAGCATTTTCTATTACAGCTGCGCTGAACTTGTAAAGCTGACAAGGAAAAGCCAAACCGTTTCAGCTTTTAACTCTTGGGTCATGTTACCCTAAAGAGTTAAAATTCAGCTTTCCTAGATTTATCACAGCACACTGCGCATCTTCAAGGCATCCTACAACTGCAGCTACAGCACTGCCTGAGATGACAAGCACAGGACATGAAAAATGCCCCTCAATAGCTACAGAAAAAGCAGTAATTCAAATACAAGCAAGACTGGAGATGAGCACTTAGAGCCATCTTTAATACGAAAATAAAGGTTTCCTTTCAAATGTATTTGAAGGAAATTAAAGCTATTAAAAAAGCTTAAGAGAAGATATACAATAGTAATCCAAAGCATAGTCAGGTTTTTTAAAACGCTTAAATGATTTTTTTAAAAGGATTTCCAAACAGCGGAAGAGGAATCTGCCATTGGAACACAGGTGCTCTTATTTTTAATTTCACTACAGATTTCTGATGCCAGATGCACTCAACAGTGGATGCTGGACCTTGAATTACGTGTTCACAAAATTTACAGGCAGTAGAAAGGTATCATCAAACTCTAATGAAATACAAAACGCAACCATACCTGATGGTGCTGGGAATCATCCAGTGTTTTGAAAACCATGGCTACCATCCCGTGTGCTCTCAGATGCATTCGGAAGCTGGGCATGGCGCACTTTGTCGCCAAGCTGATTACACTAGAGAAAATTAATCCTAGATTAGAACTAAAATGAACACATTTACAAAAAAAAGCAGGTAAGTCTTCAAAATGTGACTGACCGTATACCTCTGACCCTGACAAACTGTCAGGATGGTCCTTCTAGAACTTGCGTAAGGCAAGTTTGCGATTGTAAACAGAGCAGTACATCATTCAGGAGTTGCTTACTAGCACCAAACTACATCTGCTTTATTTTAAGGTTGGCTAAAACCAGGATTTGAATGGGTACCCTGCCTGAACTTGGTTTTTTTCAAACAGAAGTCGAAATAATTTCAACTAGTTAAACTGAAAGTAAAATGTTCGTGGATTAAGCACGAAGCTCTGATTTAAAGGCACGGGAGAGCTAATTATGGATCAAGCCATTATCAGAAATAATAACATGAGCTTCCATCGCTAACAGTTATCAGACTGATCTGTCCCACTTATGCCTGACAATACTTTTACAAAGTAAAACCAAACATTTTTTGTACTTATTGCTGCATTTTTAGATTGATGGAAACTCTAGATTTCAGGAAAAATCTGACAAATATATTAGTCTAATCAGTGATCAGCCTAACAGTTCTATTTTAGAAACAAAATTCTTCCCCTACTTTTGTCAGCAAGCTTTCTGCCATTTCTAGCACAGCACAATGTGCAGACTATTAAAAATAATACCGCTTATTAATGTGAAGTACTGTAGGAATGATTCAGCAACCAAGCCTTCCGCGACTACTGAGGAATCTTACTATAAAAGACTCCTATGGTTTGGTCTTTAAACCACAAGTGGTCTCCCTGTCTCTAATCACAACAGCACCAGTTAGAGCTTACCTAGCAGATTCTGATTCTTTTAGGTCTATTCCTATCCTTACACACTGATTTTCTTTGGAAAAATACTTTTAGTTTGTTAACTGAAAGAAAAAAATTTTATAGTGTTTATACAAGTTACATTCAATTATATAAATTTGGAAAGTAAAAAGTCGGTTTTAGATCTTAGGAAGGTTGCCATACACGCAAATTAAGCGCACTCAATATGAAAAACACTCCTAGACTGTCATTATGACATTAATTTATTCTTATCATAATGCACAAACAGATTGGATAATAGATTTCTTGTGTTTATATTTCAGCAACAATATTCATCGCTAGTTTTTGAGGAACAAGAGCAATACATTTTTAAACAAGCTCTCTTAAAAGCATATGAAGCTGTTTCTCATCCACAGTCAAATCCTCAAGTGTCTTCATCACCCATCTCTGTGGATTCAAAAGTTTTTCCTTCTCTACCACTTCAGTTTTGCTAAACAGAAAGGAAAATTTAAATGTAAATATATAAAAAATTATTATATGGCTAACGAACATAATTCTGGTTTTTTTTTTTTTTTTTTTTTTATATATGCAGTGGACACCAATTAAAAGTCAAACTTTTTCAAAACAAGACATGATTATTTTCAATATTGACCTCACAAGGTGTAATTTTTATTAAGAGTGCAATGAGTAGTTCAAAACGACTTAGGGGAGCTTCCAACTACCACAGGTGAAGATGAGGTGGTTGGAGTTTAGCAGTATCTCAGTATGACATTAGCTGTACATTATAGCCAGCAAACCTTCCAGTCTTAGGGGGTTCATTTTAGAATTGAATTTCGCATTAAGAACAGAACAGACATTGCATATAAGATTGCACTAAAGAAAGAGAAGTGATCAGAAGGCTTTTTTTTTTTTTAATTAATAGCAAGGAAACAAGTGCATTGAAGCTGTCTCTTACTGTACAATTTTCTGGTTCATCTCCTGAGTCATACTACTTTTGACTACTGACAATCTCCATGTTTCTTTTCAAATTTTATTCTTTATAGCAGAAGTGCCAGGTAACTACTCAACAACATTTTAAAGCACAGTCACTTCATTGATGAGTATTTCATTCAGTATCTTTTCTAAATATAAGTTCAGTGTTTTATATTAAGATATCTTACCTAAGGCAACGTGTGTTTAGGGGCTGATTGCTCTTCAATCCACTTAGCAAGTATTCAATATCATCTGTGAACTCTTGATTTTCACCAAATTCCACTACATCATTGAAGTGCTTTACATGCTGAACAACAGTGTATAACTGGAAGAGACAAATATTTTGACCTAGGTAAGTTGCCCTTGGGATTGATTACAACCTTAACAAGTACAGTGTAAAAACTACTAAGTTTTGAGTGCAAGGAAACATTAAGAAGTTAACGAAAGCCATACAACTATTTAGATAAAAATATTATTTTAATAGGAAAGCCAGATCTCATTTTGACACTGTTCCTTCAGTACTTAGGATTACCAATAATTCTTTATCTTAAAAATTTGTTAAGAATACTTACTTCTTTGTCTTCTTTCCTACATTTCAATGCAGTTACTATCTCTTGATAGGGCTGAGTAGGTATTGTCACAGTTTTTATCACTTTGGGAGGTGGTGCAGGAGCCTTAAAAACTCCATCATCTTTATGAACTGCCTCCTTTGAAGATAGCCTTACCTATTAATAAGAAAGTGCTAAAATGGGCAGATGTTTTGAGCAGGTAAACATACTAAATACATCAGGAAACAGTACAGGTGTGCAATTGTCAAACTCACATTTTGGGACTATTCAGTCCTTGCCTTACACTACACCAAGAGGTACCTAAGCTGTGTGACAATGTGCCTGCTCTTGAAAAAAATAAAAATGTCAGAAATTATACAAAATTTTAAATACAAAACCCAGTTCTAAGTAGTCAGGAAAGCTCCAGTGGAACACTGAAACTAAAGGAAAAAAAAAAAAGTCCTTTACACTGGTTCCTTAGGATTTAGGGTAAGCAAAAGAACACAGTTTACTGCTTAAAACCAATTATCTGTTGACATTTACAAGCATCTTACCCCTTACACTGGAGCTTCCAGGATTGACTTGAGTTGGTTGCTCTACTGAACCACCGTTAAGTGCACTGGTCTGGAGACGAGCACAGCATCGAGCAACCACTGTCTCAACACAGCCTGAGCTGAAAAACTTGGTGCCTACTGTTCTCACCTCTGGCTACTGGAGGCTACCCAACCACTGTACTTGGGGTGCAGCTATTGCAAAACCCACCTCTCCAACCTGATACTCCAAACTCTATTTTGCCTGTAGGTAGAAGACTACCAATATAAATTTTGTAGCACCTTAAAATATTGGACAGGATAAAAACAGAGAGGCAGGCTGTGTGCCTCAAACAGGCAGAGCACATTCTTAGGAATTCATGCTATTCTCCATACACTGGCCTTATTCATATTGGTGTTCTTACTATTTTAGGAACATATTACAGCACGAAATACAGCAAAACCTATCCTGAATTGACAACAGGTAATAGAGAACTTGTTCTTAGGTCTAGAATAGCTACTGACAAGTTTCCAACCATCTCAGGGAAACATTACAGGTTTCTCCTCAACCTACTCCTCTGTATTAGTTTGAAGCTACTACAAGCTGAAGTGTCAGCTTCTCTTTAAATTACTTCTCTAGCACAAATTCAAAACTGAAAACAAACTACAGAAAACAAGGTATACAGGCAAGGCATCCCCAAATGCCAAATTCTAAATATGCAAGTGCCAATGCCAGTGGTCATTTACTCACCACCAATCTCTAAGTAACATCAGGTATTTAGTTTCCTTACATAGCAAAAATGACAATTTTTTTCAAGTGTGACGGGAAAATACAGAATTAATACACAGGCACAGAGGGTATGCTAATTATAACTCACTACAGGGGATATTTTGAGAGCCTTCTTGTGCATTGTACATTGACAGTCAAAATTAAAATATAAACCAAAACAACCTGGTACATCAATGGATTATTCTTTATGGGCTGCCTCTATTGTGATGATAATACTTCAGTATTTGCTCACTTAGGCTCCAGTAGCAAAATGCTAATTAAACCAGCCTGAAGAGCTGGTTCAGAAGATATATTGGAGCACTCTGATCTTATCAGTCTGTGAACAGAGAAGATCCACTGAAGTATCTCATCCAAGTCTTGGTTAGTGGCTTCCTCTTCAAAGCAAATTCCAAGGGATCTTGAGGAGGCCATATGAAAGAGTACTTGGCATAAGCAGTATGCATACTATGGGTTTTTCACTGCAAACCTAAGACAAAGTTATCCAGGTAACAAATTTCCACCAAAATTAGAGAGACAGGACCATCAGTGGAGGGAGATTAGCACTGAACATTTGGAGAGAGGCTCCTTTAATCTTGTAACTCTTAATCATACACATATAAATCAAGGTTAAAAAAAAATGTAATTGAAGTAATTTCAGGTGTACATCATAGCATGAGGAGCAGATACAAACAAATTCCCCTAACTGGTTTGTTCAGCCAAACCTCTGCCATATTCTTCAATTAATAATTTGATGGTTCCAGTTACAAAGTGGAAGTTTGACAGAAGACAAAATGGCTTGTCTACATACGAATCATCCAGACATTTTCCCAGCCTGAAGAGGATATATTCAGAGTCCGTCTGAGAAGACTCAGACAAAATCTGCCTTCTTGTTAGCTATCAGAGTACTTCACAAAAATCAGTATCAATGCAAAGGTTCAGTAAGCAACAAAGCTTCTGTTCAAATGCACATAGATAAAATTGAGAAAGGGGATTAGGAAAAATCCTGGACTGAAATTTCTGCTCCCTCAAAACTAGTGGCAACAGATATTGTCATCTGCATTTTTCAGGCAATGAAGCTATATTTGAAGAAAGGCTGTCGAGAATACTGTGAGGACACAACCAAAATCAGCCATAAATCAAAGAACTAGTATCAGAATAACACACACAGAGGTGGAATTAAAAAATGCGCCCATAAACCTCCCCAAGCCCCCAGAACTGGTGACAAGAACAAAAGCTGAAGATTGATCACTGCAAAAGCTTCTACTTTCTGATTTTCTGTTCTCAGTCAAGTACTGCAGCAAGGAATCAAATGAAATTAAGTTTACTGACAATGTACAATGCTCTCTTACCTTAATCAGTAACCAGTTTTACACATATGTAAGCCCAAGACACTGAATTCAGGGTGTCAAAAGAGTTAAACAATTACATTAAGCCTCAGAACACTCACTGATTTTTGAAAAAAGAAAAAAGTTACTTTAAGAACTATTTCCACCTCTTGTCTACTTTTCGTAGACATGGTTATATTTGATACATTCATACTAGCATTTCTGGCTGTATACAGAAAATTCTGTTTCTTTCATAGTGCCTGAGGACTCAAGTCAGCAATTCACAACACTTCACTTCATCTGAAAGGAAAAAGAAACCAAATAGCTCTTTTTGGAATTTCCTCTCTGGCCTGCAACTTGCCAACTGCTGTTAATGCTAGGGGTTCTCAGAGGAGATGAAATGAAGTCCATTGTAAGAAAGTTTATCTTCAGCAGATCAGGGACCATAACTGAATATGAAAATACTGAAGTATTTTTTTGTATCTGCACATTGGAATGATATGGAAGATCCCATTCTGGAGTATTTCCACTGACAATTTCTTTCCAGTCAAATGGCTCACATCACAAAGTGGATTTCATTCTGAATTACTGTGACATTACCAGATATCAAGAACTTGTGTTTCAAAAAGTATCAGTGAATCTCAAAAGGAGATTTACCAAACTTGAGAAGAAACAAACCGTTTACTTACTGGGACACTGGGAGTTTTCAAAACCGGCGGTGCTGGCAGAGCCTCTGATTCTGGCTGGTTCCAGTGTCTAGCATTATATACAGCTTTTGTGGGAGACTAAAAGATAAAAATGAAAGTAATTTTTAAAGCAAATCTACCTGGAGTCAATATGTACTTCAAATATTACTGTAGTAATAACATAGCCAAACAAATAAAATGAGCTTCGTTTTTCCCTCTTCTGTCTTCCCAGACACACAAGTTCTCAATATTGTATAGAGCAGAAAACCTGAAAGTCTTTGAAGCATCTGATGGTTTTAAAGACACACAGTCCCATTCAAATGGCAAAAGACATGACAGGTATGTATTTAGGTTTTTTTATTATTTTTTCTACTTCAAGACAAAACATCTGCAACCTTCCTATAGCCAAAACTAGACAGTTATGGGGAAAAAAAACTAAACATGTCAGCAAACACCCTGTCAGTAGAAGACATGACTAGTTTAGAATCAAAATGTAGGACTGGTACAGACTTTGATGCTTGAAGAAATAGAAAACACTCAAATGAAATGCCTTAATCTGCATTAAAAAATTAAGAAGCTTTTTTTCCTTCCTGCTCAAAAACGTGTCAAGGCAAATCAAAATGCATCAAAATTTACTGTCCCTGAATTTTGGGTAAATACAACATGATTCTCAGAGACCAAGTTTGCTGATCTAATTTCACAGTAATACTTCAGACTAATACAGCATTACAATTTTCCCAATTCTCCAACATGCCATATATTGTGTAAACTATATAACTACATACCTCCTCACATGCAATTGTATCACATTTTAAATGTGGGAAAGGAAAAAAAATAAATGTTGGGCGTTAGAAATACTTTTCTGTCAAAATATGATGTATCAACTATTTTAAATGGATCCTGGCTCAAGTACAGCCCCCAGAGGGGCTACAGGCAGCAAAGCCAGCAGTGTCATCTTCGGACTGAGTACCATTCTGGGGAGAGTAATGAAGCCTTGGCACATCAAAGGGAAGAAAGTAGACTTTCCAAGTCAAGGGTCTGTGTATTACTGTTAGAACTCTACCGTGCTGCCTCCTTCCATTCTTTACAAGAAGAGAAAGCCCTGACAAACAGAACCGCAAATATTAGCCGAATGAAAACCTCAGCTATGTTTTCAGAGCCCAAAGACCCATCAAGCACTAAATCATCTTAGTTTCCAGACAAGAGAAAAGTCTGTTTCTCTCCTACAGTGGGCTTTGAAGTGGTCTAAGAGACTTAACTTAGTGGGATTTTTAAATTACTGTTTTTAAAGCAGTGCTCATGTACCATTCAGCAACAAGTATACAATGGCCATCATCTTAACAGTTTTATTTGTTTTCCAAGGAGGCTCTTTTAAACAATACAATTCCAGGTGATGAACACACAACGTCCTTCAGTAGCCACATGTAGGAATACCAAAGTAAGGTTTTTTGACAATTTCAATTTTTAACTTTCCCAGGTAACAGAAGCAGTAACTTGCCCGATTTCTTGACAACCTCACCAAGGTCAAAAAGCTGAAACGAGAAACTAGTTCTAAGTTCACCCAGCTACAGTTACAAGGACACCTCTGTCCACAACTAGGAAGACGGTATCATATAGATCCTTATGGGAAAAAAATTAACTGCTGCCAAAGTGGTTTAAAAATTAACTCTTGTTTCTCCCATACATTTCTGAGAAGCAGATGCTTACCCAGAATGTGATTTAGAGTTTGCTATGAACAAAGAAAGGACAACTTATTAACAGATACTTTGTTTTAATCATGAAAGAGACAATCTTTCACAGATGTCTATGACGGAAAAGAACCAGTGAATATTTTCTAGATACTCACTCTTTTTTCCCCTTGAATTACTCACGACTCTTCCACTAATTATCTCAGTGCATACTTAAGACTGGGAAGAAAAGGTCTAAGTTTCTGGGTGCTATATCCTGATATACAGGATAAATTCAAGGAAATAACCATGTATCAAGTAACCAGCATGAAAGTACAGCATATATTTAGTATCAGTTTCAGCTGATGCATAATGCTGCTTAACCTTGTGGGGAAGCTTAACCACTGCAATTCTGACAGCATCATACCACATTACAGCTGCCAGAAGTCCTATTAACAAGGGATATTCTTTATAAATAGTCCCAGACTGAGTTATACTCTCAACTAGTATTCTATCCCTGCTTAGAGGATACAAATACATAAACATGCCTGAATTTCCTGTTTGGGAACTACATGCTGCGCAGCAGCTTTTCAGGTCTCTGCAACAGCATCCGGGGGGAGATGCTGCAGGGAGCTGCAACCCACACACCACCACCCGAGACTGATGCCGTTCTCTCAGCTTGATAAAGAAAACGGGGGCACGGGCCAAGGCAGGCTCCACTGCTGCTGCAGTGCTCCCATTTTGATCAAGCTGAAGGGAAGAGCACACCACACTCATTGCCCTGGTACATAAAGCCTCTGCCTGTGCCCCACCTGGGTGTTTGGCCTTGTGCTGAGATAAACTAAATACAGCCCTTGTCTGGCACAGTATGGGTCCTTGCTGACCACGCGACAGGACTGTTTGTAGTCTTGGCTTTTCAAAATGTATCACCTCTGTTGCATAGATGTGCAGACAGAGAGGAAGCACAGGCGACAGATCAAGTTCAGTGCTTCAGAATGGAGTAAGAACGAAGTATACCAGCAGCTGTGCCAGCACAACCGAAAGGTCCACACAGCACTGGTGTGTTTTCTTCAGCAGAGAGCAACAGCTGATGCTTAGAGAAGAGTTCAACAGGGCAAACAGATAAAGACAATTCCTTCTAAATATTCAGGGCTCAGCAGCTTCCTGAGTCAAAGATGGCATCCTTTCTATTTAACAGTGAAAAATGGGCTTATCTTCCCTGATTTTCCATAATCCCTTACTAAATCAAAAGCTAGGGCATCCCAAAGTGTTTTGTGACAAGGCACTATCGATGCAATATAGAAGTCAGTCACATTTTATGTAAGAAATCGAGTAATGCCACCAATAATTGCCTGCTTTGAGAAATGAGGATGTCTTCATTTAATAGCTCTCTTGTAACAGAACCTAAACTGTAACTGAAAATGGTTAATTATTTAAAACCTCAAATATCTAGGGAAGGTTAGTTTTAGCCATTATCCGTTGTAATATCTTCCACTTTTCAACGTAGTTTCACCTGTGATTCCATGCCTTCCCAGCAATACTTCATTAGACAGTAAACATTGCTCCCCAGCATCCCTACTGTCTGGTGCAGTGTCCTGTCACACAGCTCAGCCACCAAACACACTTGCAAAAATCCAACATTGCTTTCCAAAGAAACATTTCCCAATCAGTTGTACCATACCAACTCACGTGGACAAGGACACAGCAAATACATCCCTGCTTTACAACTACCCCTCAAAGTAACATTCACATATTCTCATCACACGAAATGAAGACAAATTCTCAAAACAACTGGAAAGAAACTGTGCCAATACCAATCAATCAGTAAGCACCCTGTAGACTTGCTTTAGGTTACTGTGTGACAGAAGTGAAGCCAGGAAAAGTCTCAAAGATCAAATGAATGCTACTGAACAAAGACTTTTCAGAAGGGCTTGATCACAAGAGCAAATGGGTTTGTTTGGTTTTGGTGGGTTTTTTTAAGGCAACTCGTGCTTGTGATAACAAGCTTCCCTGCAGAAGCAATGGTGATATTTAAGCAGCAGTAATTTAAGAAATTGACTCACTTTCCTTTAAAGACAAGACAACCTTGCAATTATTCAAATAATGCAGACTTTCCTTTAAGAATTCTTCCTCTTAAGATGAACTTAGAATAGATGCAAGTGGAAATACATCACTCCTTTGAATCCTGTGTTCTCAAGGCAAATAAGTCCTGCAATATTAATCAGCTGTAAGAGCTTCTGCTGAATAGCAGAAGAGTTTCCTTTTTTCCACGTGTCTAGAACTGACAGCTGTTTACACACAGATAGATGGCTGAAGGAGCACAAATGTTCCAGTGAGGGTATAAAGTATATTGTACTGTGGGACTCCACATGTGGTTCTGAGGGGTGAACTGAGAGGCAAAACCAGAAGGAATGCCAGGGATTTTACAAAATGCACAGGGCTGTCAGTTTTATAAGATCATCTCCAAATGGCATAAACTACGGGTCATGCTTAACCTCCCATCCCTGAAAGCCTCAAAGCTGAAATTTGCAGGAGTTGGCACCCCGCACATACTGATGCAGCACTGCCTGCCATTCACAGATACAAGAATAGCAGAAAATAAAATCCAGGGACATGAGTCATGCTGAAAATACTAGCAAAACAAGAAAGACAGCAGCTATTTGCAGGCAAGAACACTTTCCAAGGTAGAAGACAATGGCAAAAGAAAACCCAAAACCATTTTTTACAGCTACCCTGATAAATGCAGTATTTATATCTGAAGGGTATTCAGGAAGACTGTATGCCAGATGCTTGTCTAAACTACATGTTCCAAAAAAAAACCAATAAACCAAAATATATGATTACTTATCACTCAGTATTCATAATCATTAAGAGTACTACTCTGTCCTGCATGTCTGTCTTTGAACAGGAATAAGATAGCACATAGGTTATGCAGCACAGAATGATTCATAACAGACAGTTTCTTTTGAAAAGGGAAAGGAATGAACATTCATTTGCAGCAAAGAAAAAGAAATTATGCTTCAAAACAGGAAGATGGAATACCAACTCGGCACAGGCTGAGCCACGCGTATATAACCTAAAAAAAGTTAATATGGACTCCAGATAAGACAGCTGTTTTCAACAGCAGTTAGAAACATAGAAGCAAACAAAAGTTGTTTATTCCATTTTCAAAATGTGAACCAAATCTCCATTATTTGATCCACAGCAGCAGATAAATTCCAATAAATCACCTCTGGGTGCCACAGACCACTTAATCGTGAGCGGCTGTAAGATTAATGCAGTACTTAAAAAACATTATGCAGGCACATCACTAGATAATTCTGTCTTGTTAGTCAGAGTTTAAGAGTATCAGCAACAGACAACACAACAAGTAGGGGGCAAAAAGATGTCACTGAAGCTCTTCTTGCAACAGACTTCTGAATTACTGTAAAATGTTTTTTCTTCCTCAAAACTGAAAAGGAGGCCTACAAGGCAGAACCAGACTATGGTCAAACGTCCAAGTGAAACACAAAAATTTAACTTGAAGAAACAGGACAGTTTGGCAAACATGAGATTGATTAACAGAAATGGCCAATGGTGTTCTCTATGCTGCATATACTGAGTGCACTCAAAACTCATCAGCTCAGAATTAGAAGCCATATATAGTTATGGTTACTAATTTGGCCTGAAACCTACGGTAAATCAAATTAAAAGAGACAGGGTACAACAGTTTATATCACCATAATAGTGAAAAAACTTCACTTCAAAAAATCACTTCAACCAAGAGAAGAAAAAAAAACCTGTATTGGTCTGCAAGTAACTGTAGTGGCACAAACACATTCTTGTAAAAATTGTTTGACAAAATTCCTGCCCTCTTTGCTGCTGCATAAAGGCAGAGACACACACACACATCCACCTCCCACCCCCCCATTAATCCTAATCTATTCAAAGTGTATCAATCTACTAACAAGGAAGCCTTACAAAATTGCAAACAGCAATGAAATTCCAGAGGTTAAATGGCTGGGGTACGTGTGCATGCACACTCTCGTAAGCAATTCCAATTTGATCAGTACAACATATTTCAAAGAAATCTCCCCAATGTCCTCAGCTTATACAGCGTGGTTTGCACCACAGTCTTGGAGTACGCTCACCTGATTCTTTTCCAATGAAACTAAACTTGGAGATGCTCTTTCAGCGAGCGCCTACCTCATGCCAGCTGTTACTGGGCATTCCCTAAAGCAGATCAGAATAAAGCCAATTCACAGTCAAAATCTCTAGACTTGGATAATGGGGACACTGGGCTCTCAACACCAACCGTTCCACTCTCAAGGTGTGCTCGTGTTGTATCACACAATTATCTACAGCACATAAAGTCATGGACCGAGCTGAGTGAACCAACCACATTCATACAGTACATGGGAACTGTGAAGACAGTTTTGCATGTTGATTTGCATAAAAATTAAACTGCCACTGGGAAATGAAACTGCTATATTTTAATCTCTTTGAGTGTTTTTTCCTGTTTTAGAACTTTCTACAAGACCAGGGCCTTGTTAAATGTAACATTTATCCTAAAAAGTTATCCTGCAGTACCTAATTACTAAAACACCAAGTTAGTTACTGGGAACTCTGCACCTGATGGGGGAAAAGGGGGAATGCAAAGATGCAAGGGAGAATCTGGTTACAAAAATGTTTTAATACCTTTTTGCTTCTTATCTAAGAGTTAATACCAGTGGGAGCTGGAAGTACAAAAACATAAATTTGCCACAGTAACATGAAACATTTTCCACTCAACTGGATTTCTCTACTTCCTGAAAAGCATTACGTGCACATACAGGGAGGATTTTCACTCTTATTTTTCATTTGTCCCTCTTGCCTCTATGAGGACTCAGCCTGTTAAAAGCTATGGCTCAACCAGTAACATCTTTCTTGACCCTGCATTGAAAAACAAATGCACTTCAGGTAGCATTGCTACCACAATTCTACCAAACAGTCCAAACGAGGAAGCTGTTTTGCCAGGTGGAAGGATGTCAGCTCACCATCAGAGCACACCCTTCCTCACCATGGTTTAATATGAAGGAGTGGGAAGAAAATAATTTTGATCAGCATCAAGCGACTATCTTGAAGTTAACAGAACAACTCAAGGCATTTGCTTTCACTCTGAGATGGCTTCAAAGTGTTACACCCCCAACTCAATTCAGTAAAATTACTGTGGCTACTTCACTCTTCCAATTAGGTGACTAATCTAAAAACCTGCCGGTCCTGATTAGTATCTTATTTACTAACTAAAAAATTAAGAATTGGGTTTTTGTCTATTTACAGTAATAATAGAAGAAAAAAAATATCCCTAATTGGAAAGCATTAGGAAGCCAGTATTAAATAAATATGCTTACCCAAGCATTTAAGTTTGCAAAGGTTAAAAGAAATAATTGAATAACTGTATGAAGCTTTGGCTTTTAACAGATCAACTATTTAAGAAACAGATTTAATCTTACCTTTTATCATCTTTTACCCTTTTTTCAAAAATTCATTTTTATTCCAACAATATGAAAGTTACTTAAAACATACATGCTGTTGTTAATTAGCCAGCACTTAGAACAACTCATTTCTTGTGCAACATTCCAACAAATAGTTTTTGGACCAAAAAAACCCCAAACACAAAACCCACTTCAGTTCAGGACTGGGCAGACCATCTGCCAGAAGCCCCAACCAGTACATGAAAGGAATGTACCGCAGAAGCAGCAACGTGCTGTCACAGATTGTCAGATCTGACCATCACTGTTTGTCAAAGTGCTGATGAAACAGACTGCTGGCTTAGCGCTAAACCGATACAAGCCAGAGAATTCACAGAATATTTTCATTGTCAAAATGCAGCTCAGCTCCTCAACAGAGTCGCAAATGTCAATGAATCATCTTTCCTATTAAAAAAAAAAAAGGCAATTTTAACATCCTAAATGAGGATGCAAATAGCAGCTCCATATGTATAATATCAGCAGTTTTTGTATCACTGAAAAAAAGCTTTGTTGTAACTGTTCATTCTTTAGGTAGGACACTTTTCCTAAAGGTTATGCAAGATAGAATAGACAAGCACTTCTTTTTAAAATTTGTTCTGACCAGTCTACTCTGATCCTACCACTAATTATATGGAAAAGGCTATGACTTATAGAGCAACACTTTAGAATTACACTTCCACTACTGCTTTTCCAAGATGATTTACTTAAAATAAGCTATGGAAAAATAATTAACCAAAGCTGCTGAAGGCTGTGCATTTAAGGTAGATTTTTTTTTTTTTACATAAATTAAATCTAAAGACAAAAAGAAACTTTAAAAATATAAGCTGGGGAAATGCAGATTCATCTGCAGGCAAGCAAATATAAATGTTACTTGCAGGATGTCTTTGATAAACATCTACTGTGAAGTATAATACAAGCTAAGTGGAAAACTACAGATCAGAGCGCAGCCCAGTTTCTTTCCCCTCCCACACACACGTCATTGTCATTTTAGCCGTAAGATTACTCAGTCAAACCAGGAGCCGTGCATGGGTTTGTACTTCTTCAATTTCAAATAACTTTTAAAGATCAGGTACAAGTATTTAATCTTGGAATTTAAGTAAACTTAGAAACAGCATTTGTTTCATGCTGGTATTTATAGCTTCTTTCAGTCAGCATGAAGCACCAGTGGGAAACGCTCACATCAACCTGTAAGAGACCTCAGGTTATACCCTTAAACTTGTGTTACAGACAATCCAATCAGGAACAACAGGATCACGCACAAGCTTTATTTTCAAGGATTGACAGTGTCTCACAGTGCCTAATATTTGTAACAGGAATACGGCAACTCAGTGAAACAACCTACTCGTGGAATAAAACCTGCCTACAGGACAAGAAAGATGCAATTAAATAATGAAATATGGACTGGTTGCAGATCAAACTGAGGTCACACAGAAGAAAAAAAGTAATTTTTTTTTTTTTTTCTGGCTCAGCAGCTGATAGCTGGAAATTAGTGCTCTTCACACTCTTCACACAGTAGTAATTTAACATGTCCTTCCAACTGATCGGCCCAAACCCCACATTTTAAAATCTTGCACACATTTCTGTACGTCGCTGGGCACAGAACACAGCAGTTACTCGTAACACTTTAATAAAACATGAAAAGCAATAAGTAGTTCCAAGGTTATGACTGTACCAAGTTTTTCACTCTGATACAGAGTTCAGAAGCAGTCTGTTGGCTAAGCCACGTCTGAATTCAGCAGTAATTTCATTCATGTATTCAACACTACTGTCATGACTAACTCTATTAACGTCACTTGATCAAAGTCATGCATGTAATCCTGCTAACGCCGGCTGTGTTTAGTGAGCATTTCTCAGTTGCAATGTTGACTTAACCAGGTTAAGACGACTTAATCTCTCTTCTTTGGTTCCCTCAGCTGAGTGGATCCAATTGTTTACAGTCTCCCAGTGAACCGGACTGAGATTTATGTTAAATGTTTCCTTTTGGTGAATTTGTATTTTTTTTTTAAAGACAGATGGGCTCCTCAATTTAGCTCTATATACAGCCTTGGAAAACTGAAGGAGCAAGAAAACAGGAGTGAGCAGGTGGAGCAAAGGCAGCTTCACCAGATCCTTCATCAGTACTTTTTGTCTTTTTCAGGCAAAAACAGCCCTTACAGTAGGTTGGGGTTTTTTGAATTTGGGAGTGGTGGTGGTGTTGGGTTTGTTTTTTTTATTGTTAATTAATGTATAATGTAAAATGAACTCAGCATTTCCTCACAAATGCATTCCACACCAGCACAACAGCTTTCAAGCAATGCCACTGTTGAAAACAAGGAAAGTGCTTTGTACGGTAAACTCTGTGGTCCAGTACTCAAGCGAGTGGCACAAATGAAACACCACAATAATCAAGTTAGTGGCAAAGAGGTTTTCCCATACCTTTTCCTCTACAACCCAGTATGTGCGTGACAAAAAAAAAACAAACCAACAAACACACCGATGCAACATTCTTCTTCCCATTCACTGTGCATGTGGGGAAATGTTTAGAGAGTCAGCTCTAGAAAACCTGTCTGTTTCATAAGACTTCAATAAGCAAGCTTAGAGAACCTTCTCCAGGCACAGCAAGACAAGACAACAAGAAAAGAAAAAAATAAAATCAAGCTAGTTTAATATCTTTATAAACATTCAGTTTTCATTGCAAAAGTTAGTAGTTAAGGGAAATCCACAAATTTTAACCAAAATCAGAAGTGATTAAGTAGCGGACTATTGTTCAGGTTAGTTTTCAGTTTGAACAACAGTCCATGAAATGACCAACACAGACAGTACAGGGAGTACTTTCTTCCTCATGTTACCAATCATAAAAAGTATATGTTTTATCCTCTTAGTCTTTCATAGGTGCTAAACTGCATTCTATCAATACCAGCACCAGGAAGCTTTATGAAATATACTCAGTGCAAACTATATCGACATCCAAGAAATTAATTCCAAAAGACTTGTTTCTAGAGTTCACCTATTCTAAGGCACAGAAAAGAAAATAACCCTGATATAGCACTCATCTAATACCTTGAAATTTCACGCCACATTGAGAAAACAGAACATGGAGGCTGCTTTGGGGTTGTCTACTAGAAAGAGTCAGTGCTTTTTTTTTTCCTGTTATACCTCCTTTGTCCCTCTTCACGCGACACAGTTACATTTTCCCATATGTCTTAGCAGCACTGAGAGCACTAACAGAAAGATTATATTCTTCCCCCCCTCCCTGGTCCCTCAAGCTGAAAGGCTCAATGCCTTCTAATTACAATCTGCAACTCTATTAGCATTCTTACCTTAGAGTACTCAAAGGTAATCAGTATTCACCTTGTCTAGGTTGGCTTCCTATGGCCACAGGCAGAACTAGGCTCAGCATAGAGCTGCAGGTCACTGTAATACATTTTGAGCTTAAGAGCTGCAGGCCATCTCAGATAACTTGCAGTTCAGAGGATCTGGTGGTCCTTAATAACACACCAGACAACGGAAACGCTGAACTGACAGTACAGATCTGGCACAAAATACTAGGCATAGTCATCAACTTCTAGGCCGATCAATCAGGAGGTTAAGTTTGGGGACAGACTAGTTCTCTTGATCTTACACTTATAAGTGGGTTTTCTTTCCGAGGCTCCTAGTTAGAGTTATATATAGTTTGTATAAGACCACTGGGAACTGTTCCAGAGTATTCCTACAAAAAAACAATTCTCCTCACTCTGATTCTAGCCAAATCTGTGGTGAGAGGGGCAGGACCAAGAAATCTCAGGAAATAATCTTTATGTTCCCTATTTTCAAGCCGTTAGTCTCAGTAGATTTGGACCACAGCAACAAAAAAGTTCTTGTACACCTTAATGTTTTTTACATGATGATTGAGAATTAGTTTCATCTGCAGAAGGGGAACCAAGCTCAAACTAAGCAGGCGACCATATCACAGCCCCACAGTGTCCCCCAACTTACATGCTAGAGCATGAGTTACCGAACCAGTTGAATTATAATTGTAAACAGCTGCAAACAAACTTTTGCAGATGTTACTCATGTATGCTTCACACCCATAATTTGCAAGTCAAGTAATGCCAATATTTATGTACTGTAAGTACATAATTATGTTGCTACAGAACATAATATTCCCCCTGTAACCCAAGATCAGGATAAAGCGATTTATTTCACTTAAAAGCAGAATTCTGGTTGAGCCTTTACATACCTATCATAATGTGCATGCTACTGCAAATTTTATACTCGTTATTACATGTGTGAATAGTGATTTCAGTGAGACTCCTCACGTTAAAAGCAGTTTTAGAAACTCTGTTATTCACTAAGTCAACATCTGTAATCCTTTATTACACATATGCTCGAAGTTTCAAGAACTGGACTTTACCATTAAAGTACAATGGTCAGATTTCAAAAGCACAAACACGGGCCAGAGTCCTGCTGAGTGTGGACTGGAAAAAATACTTCAGCTTTCTGGGTCTACCAAAGTTTAACAATACCACCTGTTGCTTCCTGAGACAGAACTGTTTGCTTTTCAGCTCAGTGTGATGCCAAGTGCCATTCCCTTAACATCAACACCTAGCAGAAAATAATTAATACTACATCTGCTAGTTGCTACAAGAAAAAAGAAATGGTGATGAGTCAGAGAAGCAGTTTCAGAGATATTTTTTTATTATTATTTTTTCAGATCATTTAGTTATGGACAGGTTAATACTTTTTGGTTGTTTGTTTTTTTTTTCATTTCCAGAATTAAAATTCCCTTAAGATACAACTGGGATTAAGAGTCTCTATCTATAGTTTAGGAGATAATTATAGTGTCTCTAATTACCACCAGAACAAGCTTTACAAGCTTTTTTAGTAACTCCACATAGCAGTCGGGTGATTAGAGAACATTAAAGTTTAAAATCTGAACAGCAATTGCTACTTCTAGGTGCATTATATATCACTACAGGGTTAAAAGCGCTGTTTAATTCTCACCTTTCACAGTTGAATAAAATCTATTCCCAACTAAGAATTTTCTTGAGTTGAAACCATTTTCTCTCACACAGGATGATATCGCTATAAGGTTTTTTCCACATAACTTCATAAGATATACATTCTAAATTAATTAGAAGTTTTCCTATAAACCATCAAGTATTCAAAGAATAAAAATTAAACAATAAACACATTAAAAGCTGTTATAGAATAGCATTTGAAGCATGTAAATATTTAAATGTGAAAAAAGATATTCCATATTTACCAGAACACTCACAGCTGTTTTATGCTGCTTAAAAATAAAGCAAAAAAGGTACCGTTAAATTTCCATACCCCGTACTTCCGTTTCTCAGTCTACTGTAACGTGTTCACTGACAGGAAGCTGATTTAAAAAAAAATAGTTATTTAATCGGCAGAAGCTGAGGAACTCTCTCATCTTCAAGAAACACTATTTCAGTTCTGAAAAGACCCTTCTCACTTATCGATGTCAAACTCTGGAGGCAGGAGTTTGCAGCCAAGAGCTCCCCACTCTGCCCAAAGTCACGATGCAACAACAAGGGATACTTCTTCCCAAAAGGGCATTACAACTGAAAGTACTTATTGGTCACGTATTCCTCCCAAATGAAAACACTCCCTTGCATGTTTTGAGAAATAAAATTTTCCTCCTTCCTCCACCCACAAATCCACATTCTTAACTGGAAAGTGTCTACCTATCAACACAGATGGAGAGAAAATAAATCTGGTTCTGGAAGACCAAAAAAACCCTTAAGAAATTACTTTAAGTTAAACTATCATATAACATAGATAATTAGCCACCTTTTTCAGTGAGATTTAATTATTAGAATTCTTTAGGGGAAAAAAAAAATATTAAAAAGGGTTCTTAGAACTGTCAGACTGCTGAGCACATATAAAGGTGAGTTTCTATTATAACATGCAACTGCAAAACTTAAGAACTCAAAGGGAAAGGAGAAACACATACATATTTCCCTCTCCAGTTCCCTCTTACTATACCAGTGTTAGACTGCAACAAAGGCAAGACAGCTATTCCTTTCACCAGACTACAGGAAAGCGTTACACAAAAAAAAACATATGAAAAGGCCTTAAACATTAGAAATGGCTATCTTGGACAATCAAGTAAAAAAAAACTTCATTTAATGGAGATTACATGGATCCCACTGTTGCAAACTTTCGCCCAATAGCTAAACATAATTTTTGCTGTAAGCACATTTTTAAAAGCCTCAAAATACTGAGTAACCTATAACAACAGGTAAGATAAATCACATGTAGCATCAACAAAATGAGTAATCACCATTCACAGTGTGAAAGGGCAAATTCATAGCAAACACTACATCATTTGGGTGTGTGTGGGTGGGATCAGGGGTTAGTTTTCTTCACTAACAGAAAATACCACTTTTCATCATGGTATAAAGGCATTTGTGCTTATCAAGACCATACCGATGCCAAATTTGAAGGTTTCAGAAAGGTTCAGTCCTTTAATATGACAGATCTTTCTTTGGAGAGTGAAGAAAGAAAAAATTAAAGAAGAATCCACACAGCATTTAACGGTGCTTTGCTTTAACAATCATCTAGAAGGGAACGCACGTAGGCTGTACGCTACCATTGCACAACCCAGACCTGCAACTGAAAAGTAAAATTCCCAGTTATCAATAAAAAATAAATATTTTGCACTTGAAGGTTTTACTTTTTCAGACATAACCTTAAAAACCAACAAAGTATCTCAAGTGCAGATAAAATCTGGGACAAAAGCCCTGTTACACTTATAGGAAGAAACATTTTAATTAACTCCTCAGAATTTATAAGAACCTGGTCTTGGTTTCAATATTATTACTCACCCGCTTTGGCCCACTAAAAATCTTCCTGGTGTTTTCCTTAGATTTATCACCTTGTTTATTTGTGGATTTCTTATTGCCTTCAGGCACACCAGATGCATCCTCTGAAAACTCCAGAAGATCTGTAAAAGGTAAATAGAGACATGAAACAACTATATTGAAAGCTTGAAAGCTGTTGAACTGCTAGAGCATATCTTGCATCTGACATTTCCACAGGTATAGCTTCTGAAATTATGTATTAAACAATCTTCATCAGAAAAATCAGCTTTAAAAAGCCAAAAGCAGACCTGGATGGAGTTCAGTTTTACTGACTGGACTGTCATAATGCACAGAAGATACTTTACAAGGCACAGGGTCACAATTATTGTAGAGCCTCCTGGCAGCTGTGTAAGCTTCAAGTTGTTATTTCCCATTTTGTACTCCTGTGAATCCCAGGTCACCTTTTATATGTGCTTACTTATGGCTTACTGCTACACATCTGAGCAGCAGATGAATTAAACATTAGATAGGGCTCTTCAGAAGCGTGAGATTAAGAGGTTTAGAAGAAGAATACTCCCCACTTCAATTACAGGACCAAAGAATTGAGTGTGCTTCACTTTTCATGAAGTCAGCCTGTTTATATTTGCTTATTCTGCTATAAGCAGTATTAAAAAAATAATATGGTCATCAACTCAGAAAGAAGTCAGCTAAAAGGAGCCACTGAAATGGCCTTACAATGTATTCAGTGCTTGCCTTATTAGTAGTTCCAGTACTCAGTTTTGGACTGTAAAATTATAATTCACTGATCTAATTAAACCCTTGTCCTATTTTTTTTTCCTTTAAATTTGTGTTGTGCCTGAAGCATTATCCCTTAGAGATCAGCTTACGTTCTGTCATTTGGCACAAACCAGACTTTACCATAAATTTCAAGATGGAAATAAAGACAGACACAGATAAGCACCGTTACATCTGATAAATGGTTTAAAAAAATTGATCTATTGCAGAGAAGCTGCTGCTATTTGGAAACTGTGCTGTAAAAATGCAAGCAGGTTGTACTGGTCACTCTAATCCCAAGAGCACTCACATCCAGTCACACAGCTGGCCAAACACCTGGGTTAGGAGAAAATCAAAAGCAAATCAGGCAAGTTAATTTCTAATGGCACTTGCAAGGGGACAAAACCTAGTCTGGGGGCTATAAGTCCTCTTAAAGTAAGGCTCAAAAGTTTCTTAACTTTTTTTTCCCCCCTTAACTTTTCTTAAATTGCAGTAAATTTCAATGGGCTTGGGAGCAGCAGGCCAGGCAGGATACTCAATGCAAGGCACCGGTCTCGCGCATCCCAGCCCACTGATTTTCAGTTTAGTTGTACGATGTAAGCACAAGAGCTCAAGAATGCAAAATGAACACTGCCTCTGAAAATAACCAACTTTAAAAGACTTTCTGATAAAATTAGTCTAACAGAGGAAAAATATTACATACTAACTCTCATTAATCCAAATAAAGTAAAACTCCATTCAAATCTATATATGTCAACTAAGATCTTTGCTGGAACTTACCAATTAAAGGAGTGAAACAAAATTTCTCTGATACACATCCTAACAAATCCTGAAACACTCCTGAAGAAGCCAGGCCCTGAATGCAATTCCCAAAGAAAGTCAAACAAACAGAACCGGGCCCTCCTATTGTAGATTAGAAGCTAAAAAGTAACTCCCTTGACTACAGTAATTATAAACATGAAGTCACTCCAGAAACACAAGGTGTGTTTTCACCCACCAAACCACCACAGTGATTTGTACCTTGTGCTAAGACTTGGATCAGGTATTGTGGCTAAGAATCATTAATAGTGCTCTATATCAACTAAGTCAGATTTTTAAATCATCTAAGTTTCTCTGCTTGAGTTCTACACCTATGTGATCCTGAACTACCCCATTTACATTAGTTAATTTGATAACTCCTTGATAAAATTGTTTCAGCTGCCACTTAAAATAGGATGATTTTGCATTTTTTGGCGCTGCTGCCATATCAAACATTTTTATGATTAGTTGTGTAAGATTATCTGGAATGCTTTTATTTAAGCAATGCTCTTTGAGGCCTTCTAGAGGTATTGTAAAAGCACTCTGCATACCTATCTTAACAGATTTGAAGATCTGAACTAAATAGGATGTGTTGTGAAGTCTTTTGTTACTATTAACTGAGCCAGGCAGAGACAGGAGTAGTCTGGTAAGCACCGACATTGACGAAGCTCGTTTTCTACTGGCTCTCTCTTGTAAGGATGGCTTTTCCCCCCCGAGCCGCAGGAAAAATGAGCATATTGACCTTTTCCTCAATATTGGAGCACAGAAGACCTTTTCTCCTCCAACCAACCATTTTCAAGGTATTCATAACCTTTGAGACAATTTGCTTGTCTCAGCTAAAATTGCAAAGATGTTCAAAGACCAACTAGAAGGCAACACCACCGTGAATTTCCTGGAGGAAAACAACCCAGTTTTGTTTTAGTGCCTGAAGGTAATTCTGCAGAAGATTTTGAAGTCCAAACAGGACTCTGCCTTTGAGGACTTTGAGGAACTCTTAACTGGCTAAAAATATTTACCCAATTAAGGAGATATAATTTTTGATGAGATGCAAAGGAATAAAAAAAAAAAATAGGGCAAGTTTGCTCATCGTAAGGGCAGTCGTGCTAGATGTTAACATACAGAAGTTAGAAATCTCACCTTGATCACTGAAAGGAAAATGAATACACGACACACACAAAGCTTAAGTTGTGTACCACAACTGATTTACAAAGCAAAAGGCTAAGCTGCAATACCTACACTACAGTACCAGGATACTACTATCCTTTACATCAGGAAATACCATAGCTCAACATTTCTATTCTGCTTATGAGATATATAGTGAAGAAGGAGATGAACCAAATAAAAATAAGCATGTTAGAGAGGACAGATCACCCTACCTTCCTTTAGCAGAAGGTTTCAGGGCAACCACTTTATCCTCTTTATGTCAATATACATAGAGATATAGGAATGTTTAATTTTAGTCAACATGTTTTATTTCTTTTTTTTTTCTAATGCCTGTTAATTGCCTATAATAATTTTATTGCCATTGGCCAGAACGAAACATAATCAAGAATTAACATAGTCCCAGGTGTCCCAATTGAACAGGTGTGAAATAAAGGATTCTGAGACTACAAGTTCAGAAGTTAAATATATTAGAAACCTGTGTGACCACCAAACCACTAGCAACTACGAGAGGATCTTTAGAAAGAAACAAACTGATAGCACAGTCAATTCCAGAAGTACACCACTGTCCCCAAGACACAAGTTTGCTCTTCAAAACTGTAGCCTCAAGTTGTTTTTTACTAAGTCTTACTTGCCTTCCATGCATTCCTATGAGTAATAAATCAAGCAAAGCAGGCAGGAGAACTGCATGGATAAGCAGGAAACTTCTGGAAAAACATATAAAGGAAGAAGGAAGTTTACAGAATGCGGAAAAAGGGACTGGCCATTTGGGAGGTGAACCCCTTCCAGACCAGGACCTGACAGGAATACAGGAACGTCGTTGTGGTATGAGGGGATGCAACGAGGACAGCTAAGGCCCACTTGGAATTAAACCTGGCAAGAGATGTCAAAGACAGTAAGAAAGGCTTCTTCAAGTACATCAATAGCAAAAGGAAGACTAAGGAAAACGTGGGCCCCCTGCTGAATGAGGTGGGTGCCCTGGTGACAGCAGAGGCATACAGAAGGCAGAGTTACTAAAAGCTTTAACCTTTACTGCTAAGGGTAGGCTCCAGGAATCCCATACCATGGACATAAGACAGAGAGCCTGGAGAAAGGAAGACTTTCCCTTGGTCAAGGACAGTTGGGTTACAGATTGTTTACGCAAACTCAACACTCACAGATCTGTCAGCCCCAACTGCATACACCAACGAGTGTTGAGGGTATCTGGCAGATGTTATTGCAAAGCTGCTCTCCATCTTATTTGAAAAATCACAGAGAACAAGAGAGGTGCCCAAGGACTGGAGTCCAGTATCACTCCAGTCTTCAAAAAGGGCAAGAAGGAGGAAACTACAGGCTGGTGAGCCTCACCTCTGGAAAGGTGATGGAACAGCTCATTCTGTAAGTCATCTCTAAGCATGTAGAGAAAAAGAAGGTTATCAGGAGTGGTCAACATGGATTCACCAAGGGGAAATTGTGCTGGACCAATCTGAATAGCCTTCTATGGTGGTATGACTGGTGAATGAAGGGAAGCATTGGACATAGTCTACCTTGACTTAAACAAGGCTTTTGATACTGTCTCCTGTAACATCCTCATAGGTAAACTGAGGAAGTGTAGATTAGATGAGTGAACAGGATTGGGAACAGGTGAATGGCAGAGCTCAAAGGGTCATGATCAGCAGTGCAGAGTTCAGTTGTAGGCCTGTAACTAGTAGTGTTCCACAGGGGTCAGCAGTGGGGCTGGTCTTATTCAACATGTTCATCAGCGACCTGGATAAGGGGGTGGAGTATACTCTCAGTAAGTTTCCTGAAAATACAAAACTGGGAGAGGTGGCTGATACATCGGAAGTCTGTGCTGCTTTTCAGTGAGATCTGGATAGGCTGGAGAGTTGGATGAAGAAGAATCTAATGAAACTCAACAAGAGCCCATGCAGGGTCCTGCACCTATGCACCAGTACAGGTTAGGGGTTGACCTGCTAGAAAGCAGCTCTGCAGAGAAGGACCCGGGAGTCCTGGTGGACAAGCTGACCATGAGCCAGCAATGTGCTCTTGTGGCCAGGAGGGTCAGTGGTATCCTAGGCTGTACCAAGAAAAGTGCAGCCAGCAGGTGCAAGGGCAGTTCTCTCTGCTCTGGTGAGGCTACATCTGGAGTGCTATGTCCAGTGCTGGGCTCCTTAGCTCAGGAAAGGCTAAATTCTAAAATACGTTTTGTAAAAATAGGCCTCAGTGCTAGTAACCAAATCAGTATTACAGCAAAAAATTTCTAACACTGTAACGGAAAACATCAACTCTTTAGAAAAACTGAGTATGCCATACAACATTCTTTATGCACAGAATGTCAAAATCAGTCTTAGAAATTTCCAGGGGTTGAGTTCAGAGGAGCAATCTGGTATCTCACCTGTCAACTTGGCATGGGAACATCAGATTTTTATCTGTGGATTTATTCATTAGTACAAAAAAGCACAGCACACACAGAACTCAGGTAGCATCAGCACTCCTCAGTACTGTTTGTAACTTCAGGGTAAAGTTGTATTGTATAAGATGTTTTGAAAGCTTTTTGTGAGGATTGGATTCAAAACTGGCATGTTCCATGGACACATAGGACGTTCTTTTCTCCAGTATGTAAAGATGATACCTCACAGCATCATCACATATTTTACTGCAACTTCAGGTTTAGATCCAGAAGTCCTTGATAAATTCTCAGCCTCAGCATCGCTATATTTATGGACCTTAATATGGCTGTTCTGAGTGACTGTGACGCTCAAAAGTTTCAAATGTCTGAGAGAAGACAGCATGAAATACATCGAGTCCTACAAATTTTCGGGCAATATCAGACTCCCTTTTTTTTATTATCTGTACTACAGGACTGAATGAGGGAAAATGCGGCAACTTAGGGAAAAAACTTCATGTCACCCTTTCATTTTTCAGAAGAAAAAATACAAGTCAAATCTTACCCAGCTACAGCAGCACAAAACGGGAATCAATTGAGCAAAGGAGATGGAAAACAAAGGGGAAGCATCTCTTTATGGAGGCACCGAGAAGAAGCTCTTACCTGAGAAATGCATTAAGAAACTAACAAAACACAAGTTTACATCTGCTTGTGCCTTGGCAATCTCCTTGAAAAATATTTCAGAGAAATAATCTGTGATATCTCTGAGTATAATGGCCTCCTTGGTAAATGTAGTGCTGAATGCAAACTGTAGATTGAGACTCCAGAGGACAGCAGCTGAAAGGATTATTTGATGGGTCAGCATTTCAGCTGCATTAACTGTACAAGCGATTTTTTTTCCCCTTGGAATAAATGGTTGAACAAAGACTCATCAGAAAAAGGGACTCAGATGGAGTATTTCATAAGCAGCCCTTTAAGTTAAATCCATTTTCCGAAGGGGCTGGAATGCAAGTGTCTCACCATGATTAAATTTTATGAAAACAAATGAAGGGGTTTTTTTTGTTTGAAAACACAATCTTTCCACACAACATCAGTATCAATGTGACCCTTTTAGAATTCACAGAAGAACTTCACAGCTACATGTACCTTTGATAAGAAGGCTTACAGGCAATTCTGGTTTTAGAGACCACTATAATTAGAACAGAAAAATTAACATCTTTTATGAAATCTTATTTCTGGATTGTATTAGCAAAAGCTATTTGTAGGAAAAACAGCTTCTCCAACATTTGCCAGGCTAGACTTGAGTCCTCCCTTCTTCCCATCACAATAAAATACATCTTGCCAAAGACTTAAAAATGTAACAATTTCAGTGAACGGATAAAAATTTCTCATGCTTCATGCTCTTAAAAGCAGAGGATTAACCAGTTCCCTAGAACAACAGCAGTGTTTTGAAATACTTATTCCAACATGTATGATTCATTGGCATTAGACGTTTTCAAAAAGAAACCTTTCACCGAAGTTCTTCCTTTTCTTCACCAACACATTTCAGCCTTGACCAAAGTCATTACATGGGAGCCAGCTGACCACCAAGCAAGTCTGATTTTTGAAAGGCACTCAAACACCAGAAATTCCTCGGCAAATTCTGGGTGAACAGTTTTACTCATACATATGTCTGCATGTATGTACACATACATATACCAAATATGTGGAAGATGGAGATATCCGAAAATGGGAAGCAAAAGCAGACTACTTCAATATGCAGAGGCACACCCAAAGCCAGTCATCTGACTGGCACTTCATCCAGCCCCACAGCCTTTTCCTCAAGCTGTGCATCGTCAGATAAGATGGAACTTGAGAAAAGTTTAAAGTGTATACAAATGTGTTCAAAAGCAAAAACAAAAAGGAACAAGATGTTTCACATCTCTAAGAGCTATTTAAGTTTCTGCAATCAGGCCTGTAATTCTGACTTGATGTGGAGCTCCTGTGGGAAGACAAGTGCCCTCCAGGCATAGGTGCTATAAACTCAACACACCGATAGGGTAGGAATCTTCTGTTCAAATAGGAAAAAAACCCACTCTACCCGTGGCAAAAGATGAAGGGGTATAAAGCATACTTCAAGACAGCTATGAAACACCAAACAGGACCGCAGAAGAAACAAGCAAGTTTAACTTTTACATTTCCAGATCAGTATTACTGTTCAACAAACTTCTAGGTATGCTGCAGAAAGAATAAAATATAAAGGTCAACTAATTTTAAATGGTAAGTATGCATTCCAGAAGAGTTCTGCTTACCTGCATTAGTATTGAGCTGACTATCCTGGGAACAGTTTTCATTGCTGTCAGAGGTCGACTGTAGCGAAGAAGATGGTGCTGTTCTACTTCGTTTTTTGTTAGCTTTCCTTTCTGCTATCTGCCATTCCTCGTCTTCATCCTCGCTTTCACTCAAGTCATCAAACCCAAAGTACTTGATTTTATAATTGGAACTCCCAGAACTTCTAGAGGCGCCTTCATCTCCCCCTCCCTCATCTTGATCATCAAACCCGAAAAACTCTAATTTGACATCCTTTTTGGATTTGGTATTGCTTGGTCGAAACCTGGTTGTAGTTTTTGTAGTAGCAATGTCTGCTTTTTTTCTTAAACGTCCAGCTTCTCCCAGGTCAGTCGGGGTTGCTGTAGTAAATTCATCAATTCGTTCCATGGTATCCTGTATAGTAACATTGCAAACTGACAAGCAAGATGGATGTAGAACAGTGTAGTCTCTAGTCCGTCCAACAGTCCCTCTAAAACTGGTCCCACTACTTAAAGAAACTTTTCTTGCTGCATTCAGACCATCGTTATTTGAGTCATTGTTTGCTTTGGATAATGACTGAGCAGTACCATCCATTAGCTTGTCAAAATTTGTTGCCCCCTGCTGTTTTGCTTTGTTGGATCTACAGTATGTCCTACAGTTGCTTGGCCTAGGAATAGTTTGCACAAGTTCTTCACTAATGGCTTCCTTTGGATTTTCAGCATCTTCTTTATCACACTCCTCATCCTTGCTCTTCATCTCAGACAGATGTTCATTGTCAAAATCTAATATATACTCTCCAGTTCTGGTGTCTTCAGTTTCATCCTCCCATTCATACAAGTGAGTTCTTAATGGCCCCTTCGTCTGGGATGTTTCTGATGGAGGGTCTGCTGTTTTTCCAGCGTGGGAGTCCCAAGAATCAGGCACAACCTTGGCTTCAGTGTTGTATCCCGAAGCGTCTGTAGTTTCAGCATTAGTTTTGTTACTGTCTTCAGCATTCTCATAGGTGAAATGACTGTTCTTCTCATTATCTTCATTCAAACTCTGTATTTTATCTACAAGAATAGATAAATTTATTACTAAAAACTTAATGAAATAAAATACTAATCGCCCTTGCAGGCAACTTTGAAAAACTGTAATTAAATACAGAGTATTTACTGTTATATGACAAAAAACATTAAAGAGGTCCTTATCCTCCTGGCTCATACTTTTAAAGCCTTCCATTTTAAATTTTTTGCTATAATAATACTTTCTCACCATTTCTAGTGAAAATATACTCTACACTGAAATAAACGTCACTTTGAAACCATGTGCATCACAAGAAAACAATAGTAAACCCGAAACACAATCACTTATTTGTCTATATAACCTACACAAAAAAAGTCTGCAGATAAATTTTTAGTGAAGTTAATCACCATTCACACTACTGACTTACAGCAAATATAGAGATGATGAAATGTTTTCTAATTATTTAAGAAAAAATTTCCTTCCTGTACATAGGTTATAAGACTGTTGTATTTTATTCTTATGTAAACTTACCCCTCCAATCCTTTCTTACATCAAGCTATTGCAACTACACTAGAGTTTAAATGAAAATCAGCATGGGCCACAGAATCTACTGATGAGGTTAAGTAAATTTGCTGAAAACCATGCTGCAATTTATTACCTATACAGTAACCAAAGAGCTAGTAAAACCAGTGAAAGTAATCCACTACCGTATTCATATTAAAAAGGCTAGTCAATGTTATAACCTGTATCGTAAGTTTTGATCAATGTACTCGGAGCACATCAGCACACAACTTCACCGTTATTTTATTTTGCTGCTTCAAATTAAAGCAGTTGGACTTCCAGAGAAAATACAGAAAAGATGATTATCACAATCTTAAATTAGATCACTTCTGAAGGGCAGGTTTTTACAATGAACTTCTACAGCTCTGAAGAGCAGATGCTGCCAAAAATTAGTCTTTCACTTCTCCAATCCATAGCCACAGTTGAACCTTAAGCTGTCACAGAAAAACTCCACTGCAAGAAATGGAGTTTCGTTAGATTTACTTCCAGCCAACCAGCACCCACACAATAGTAATGCCAGGAAAGACAGTACTCAGTCTCCTACCTGTTGTCCTCAGCACTGCTAGGGAAACCATTCACTTTGGTGTCCCTGAATACCAACAAAAGCTCAGTGGATTTAGTACCAGGGTTTCATTTAGATTGCATCTACCTCTGTTGTTCCACCTCACACACACACACAAAGATACCCAGAAATACAAGCGTGTTATTTCCTGGAAACAAGATGAGCAGAAATTTCTTTGAAATTCAGAGACAGTACAACCAAACACAGGAACCAAGGTGTCTACCGTTACTATCAGCACTCGCTGTGCTGGCTGCCTGGGCCAGGAGAAGCAAGATAAGAAGTCTGACTAGAATGCAGAAGACCCTGATGTGTGGAAGAGTGGCACACAATGAGATAAACTGGAGAAACAACCAGGACAGGGACAAGCAAAAAAAAAAAAAAAAAAAAAAAA
>VZRU01008620.1:1850151-1870068 GCA_013398155.1 Pedionomus torquatus
AACCAGGAAAGGGAAAAAAAAAAAAAAAAAAAAAAAGATATGCTAGAAGAGAACATGCTTAGAAGACATAGCACAGAATGCTACAGCAACAAAAGAGGCTCCACTGGCAGAATACAACCCCTAAGATTCAAATCTGTTCTGTAGCAAATGCTTCCTGAACTCACAGAATCATAGAAAGGTTCAGGTTAGAAGGGATCTTAAAGGTCATCAAGTTCCAATCTTGTGTTGCAGGCACAGACATCATCAGTAAAATGTAGGTTTTAACATCCTTTAGCACCAGTCCTGACTGCATTAAACGTCATCAGCTACCAGTTACCCAGGTGGCACAGATGCCTCATAGCATTACCTGAAAGGTTACAACCTTCCAGATGAGGAAAGGGAACATAAGAGCTTTTCCAGGGACTTGTGTTCACTTCTTTTTAAATTAAACCACTATCATCTAAATGTCATCCTTGCACACACAGTTTATAAAAAAAATTTGTAAGGTGCAAGCAGAAAATTCTAGTAAAACAAATGACTACTAAGTCAAGCTTTGCAGGAAATTGCTTTAATCCCAGCTGAAATTCTTCATGCAGACAGGGCAAGTCTAAGTTTTGTGGGAGTCCAGCTGAGGTCTGTCATAGAAGTTTACATACTCAGCTAGAAATAAAATAAAATAAAAAAAAAAAGTCTTGACAGAATATATGAAATTCAAAGCTAAATTCAATTTGTATTCCCAAGCAGAAAGGTGATCAACACAGTAAGCCTGGAAAGCAGACCAGAGAGGCCAAAGACATAAAAATCTTTGTATAACTCATACACATTAGTGGCATTGACAGAAAATTAATGGAAAAATTACCAAGGAAGCTGTCTCTAAAGAAATGCTTTTTGTTTTGGTCGTTTTGTGTGTTCGGTTGAGGTTTTGTTTGTTTTGCAGGGTTTTGGGTTTTTTTTACACTTTGTTACCAGCACATCACAAAAATAATGACTGCTCGGCAACACATATTTTTCACATATGTTCTTTTAAAACTCTAGATTTTTAATACACAAAAAGCAAAGATATTCAGGGGCTGCATTTTTAAGTTTTTCACTCAAGATGACTTCAGATGAAGCATACTTTCTGAGTTCTGTTCTTTCATCAGTTGGGAAGCAGCCTGTAGCAGCTGAAACCACTGTACTTTTTCAGCCCCTGGTCTCATGAAGTTATCTATCAGTAACCAAGAGCTAAGGCCATCAGCTACTAGACCTCTGTAGGAAAGATGATCTTCACGACACACCAACTGCAGTGCTGTTTATATTTTTAAAAGTTTCTCTAATATGCATTAGAAATTTCACCAAGTAATAATAAACCCAAACAGATAACTGAATTCACTCTCAATGAAAATATTAAATTTGATGATGCAGTTACACTCAAAAATTATTCTACAAATTGTTCTAAAATATTTTAAAATGTGCTAAAATTAGCCTTGTACTTGTAGGACTCTGAGCAAGCAACACAGTCCCATCTAGTTGGCTGTGACCTATTAAGGGAACAAAACTTTCCATTCTCTTATTGCAGCAACCTCATTTGGAGAAACTGAATCGTTAGTCAAGAGATGCATCATGATCCTTCCTCCTATTTATTTTCTTCATTTCCATTTTTCTGTAGGGAAATGATGCACTGAGGTCAGTACTTTTTTTTTTTTCTTCCCAAATTGGCTCTTCTTGACATCCCCGAATTCACGCTTTCCCAGCCCGCCTGCTCTTTGCCTCATGCTCACTCCCAACAGTCCCAAGTACAAACTTGAAGAAACTGAGCTAGCCACTAATTCCTCGTTGCCAGTCTCTACCACCAAAACTGCACAGGTACCTCAAGGCAATAGTAAACCTGCACACGAGTAACGTGTGATCTGACTGGGTGAAGGCAGTAGCACCACACAACTAGTCCTTCCAGCCTCCAATTCCTTGTTTCTCTTCATCTATAAACGCGAGTAAAACCACTTTCTCCAGTCAGCTCAGCTGACCACTAAATAACAAATCCATCCCATCCCCATCAAACGGTCTTTTATTGGTGCTAGGCTTACTACACTTCCAATGAATGATCTTAAAAGCTAAACATTCATCATTAACAACCCTTTCTGTACCCACAGTAGGACTTCTGTTGCCTTTATATAAGCTATGCATTGTTTTAAGTATGTGCATAACCATCTTAAAATTTTGAGCTGTCTCTGGAAGAGATTCCACAAATACCAACAAAACGTTACATCTCATTTTTCACTCTCAGCTATTAATTTATTACAGCATATAAAGTTACTTTTCAACAGCAAAAAAAAAAAGTAGCAGTTGACCTGCAATGAAGCATTTTGCACCTAGCAGACACCAACATTTTAAATTCACCCAGTACTTCAGAAGTCTTAGTAACTGCCGCAGGGAGGTTTTTCCATCTCCAATAATAAGCAAGGCTGGTGGAAAATGTAATCAGTAACGTTTACTGTACACCAGATAGAAAGCTTGACTTAAAAACTGGATCATCATAATGCCTTAGTGGAAAACTAAGCATTGAGAGAGGAACACCTCCTCACAGGACCCTCTGCCAAGTCATTGCATTCATCTCATCGGTAGGTCAATAGCTGTCAGACTGAAGCTTTTATACCAGGAATTACTACAAATCACTTGCTAATTGCCCAAAGGTGTACAATAACAGCACTTCTGATAACTTTGATTTTAAAAATTACTATATTTATCTGTAGTAACTAGTGCAGCAGAAACTAGAACAACTGTAGAAAACAATTTTATTTACAGATACAGAAAGCACAGAAAAAATGAGAAAATTAATGTTTGTAGTTACTAGATATTCTGTAATTCAAGAAAGGCACGTAATTTCTCCTCCCAATTTTAACCGCAATTAGAGTCTTTCAGGGTCCAAATACCAGAATAACTCTCCCAAGTAATTTCCGACCAGCAACAGCATATAACTATATAATCCACCAGAAAGTCTTTCCCCTCCCTGTTGTAGTAGCACAAAATTCCTTAGAACCATAACAATCTTCACTAGCAATCATGATTTTTCTGTTGTTTAAATCTCTATAACTTAATTACCAGAGTATGAGAGAACCAACCTAAATGACTGGCAGATCTAAATTAAACATTAACTGATAAAGACCCATAGATTTATACATACTTCTTGCTTTATTTTATGCCCTAGTTTATGTCACCAGCAAGATAGAGATGTCTTAATCATTGTTGATCAATTTCAAAAAAACAAAACTCTACTCTTTCCCACCAAACACACTGATACTTATGCACAGATATGCACATGACCCAACCTCACAAAGCTCCATTTAAGTGATTATGATGATTATTGTCCCAAGTAACTATTAGAGGCAAAAATCCAAGTTCATACACTGCAAGATATTTATACAAGGTAAGAGTTCAGACCCCTCTAAAGACATTAAGAAAGCAGTCAAACAATGGGAATGTAACCAAGTTCTCAAAATCCCAATGCTTTTTCAATAATGAACCTTTGCTTTTTTTAGCAATAAACCTTTAAACATTAAAGAAATGTGCATCTAGACGACTTATATCATTTAGACTAGATGGACATAAAGAGAATATTCTGTTCATATCTTTTTGAAAAACACATACTTAATATAAGCACTCACTTATTACACAGAACAAATGCTATTCTATATAACCAATAAAACAGAAAATAAATGGTGGCTACCGTGAATAGCCATAGTGGGATTATCTCTTCCTTTTTTATTTCTAATATTGTGTACAAAAGGAAGAATCACAGAATCACAGAATGCAGTTTGATACTTAAATCTTTAAGATTTTTTTTCCTTTAGGTATAAGACAACTACATCCTTCAGTTGGACATCTCTGATAATTTTGATACTAAGATGTCTCATATTTCAACTTTATATTTCATCAAGTACTCATAACACACTTCATTCTTAGTTTAGAAGGTTCTTCATCTTAAGAAACTAACGTCTACCTGAAAATGTGATCCCAAATAGACCTCAGAAGCATGTACTACATGAGAAAAGGAAGAAATATCTATCTCCCCACCCACAAAACATTTAGTTCAATCACACTAATATAAAAGATGCCATATAATTACAGACTTGAGATGTGAAAAGTCTAAAAAAATTGCAAGGCTTTCAGAAACTACCAAAGTGAAAAGAATCACTTTTTAAAATTATATGTCACCCATAAAGTGTTTTGAACCGAATATTACGAAGAAAACAAGGCAAGTTACTAGTTGAGATTGGAAAGACAACTTCTAATAGGCTTTTTGCCTCCAATCTTTAGCTATATAGTATCTCAAAGAACAAAAACAAGCAAAGGCCAACAGTTTTTCCAGAACAAGAGCCACATGAGAGCAGTTGAGCAGAACCTCTGGTCCTAATTCAAGACACTTTCGGGCACAGGCAGCAAACATAAAACAGGGACTAAGGAATGCTCTATTCACCTGAATAAAGTTCACTTCTGGATTGATGATGAAATAAGAAAAAGAGGTTGCTAGAAGAACCAGTAAAGAGACCACATGGCAAATTATCCCCACAGTCGGCTAAGAGACTCCAGTTACCTTACATTGTATACAAAACAGCAAAGAAACATAGAAATAAGTGGATAAAGAATTTAAAAATGCAGAAGTCTTATTACTTCTAAACCTGAGTTTTGACTGTCCCCCACTGCTTGGAGTGGCGTGGAACACCTTTTTCACCTCTGATAACAAGCACACATAAGGGGAAGTTACCAGTACGAGCAACAGAGTTGTGACAGCCACTGAACAACATCTTCTCTAAGTAAAGGCAACTTTCTGTGAAACAAACAAGCCCAATCCCAGAACCTAGCAATAAGCATCAAGAGACCAAGAGGAACAGGTGAAGACCAGCTATACTACCCATAGCTGCAACAGCCCAACAGAGTCCAGCATACACCTAGCATGAAAAAGAATCAAACAAGTAATTAACACAGTTTTCCTATACTAGTGATTTTAAAAGGAGATAAAGGTAGAGAATAAGAGAAACTACCTGAAAGTACCTGGGGAGAATAAAGTATGTGTCTGGAGGAAGACACGAGCTTAAGTGATTGTACAAGTGGCTCCAGGAGCCTGAAGCTGTTTTGCAGGATTTGTTGCGCATCTTGTCAGAGTTGCTCTGTATGGTCAAACCAGAGCTACTTCTCTTTTTGCCTGGACAGCTTCACAGATTCCTCAGTAAATTTTTTAGACAGCTCAAACTGGTATTTTCTCATATTGCCACTGATGACATACTAGCACATTTACAGTAACGAAACTACATTGATACAATTGTCTGATCACCAAATGTTACACTTTTAGCATTTGGGAGGTATCTTCCCATCTAGTTTTCATTTCAATTTCATTTCCATTTAACTTACAAGACTAAGTTCCTTGGCCCTAAGTCTGAAAACACCATTTTCAGCTCCATAAAAATCATATCATCATTAACAGCCTAACACTAATTGCCTGAAGTCAACCACTATATGCTTTTGTTAACAATTCAGTCATAAAGCGGCAAAACCTTATTAGCTATTTTTAAGTTACTTTTAAGAGCACAGAACAGTTCCTTAGGCTGTGAGAACTACATCCCTTAATGCAAATATCTATCCTGAACAGATTCAGAGCTCACAGAACACACAAAATTCGTTGCCCTATAATTCAACAACCATCCCTTAAGCACCCCCTCAACACCAACCTGTCACGCTGGACAGGAGACAGCACGCACTCCAGATCAGGCACAGCAACGTGTCTGTTTGGCCAGCACGCTGCCACCTTTTCCAATGGATTAGGGACCCAGCTATAACTGTGTTTTCCTTACCAGCACGCAGACAAGAGGGAGGTTAAGGGAACAGCCCGATCAATTCAACTCAGTTTTTCCCGACACTTGAAATAGCTTCATATGTTTGAAACCTCTCCTAATCGCTTAAAGCTTGATCAAAACAAGTACAAATGTTGTTAGGAAACTGAAGGGGGGAAAAAGGGATAGTCATTATTAACCTTGGTATGCTAAGAAAATGTGCTGGGATGTCAAAATATGCATATATATATATGCATACATACACAACAGAAATGCTTATTTCTTTTATTTACTCACAGAAGAGTTGCCACTATTAAATATGAGCCCTATCAACTTAAACTCTAGGTTAGTTTTCTCTTATATCTAGCAATTCTTGATGAATGCTAACCAAAGTATCCTCCAAGCTACAAAAAAAACCCCACATATTGTCTTCTGTAACTTTTGCAGCATGAAACCATATGCTCCTTTGTTGCAGTGTAACTAACTGTAGAAGCCTTCATTTTAATACTAAAAGCAGCCCGTTTGAGTTATTATACATAGGAAACAAATCTATAAACTAGGTTTCTTTTAGTATTAGCCACACAAATTCACAGAATTCATTGCAAATGTAGACACAACACTAAAGTTAGAAGCAATGAAACCTTTAAAAAGGCAGGCAGGTGGCATGATGCCAATTTTATATCCCACTATTTCTTTTCAAACAGACACCTAACTGTTAAGACAGACATAAAAGCCTGAAAATGAAACATGAAGAAAGAGGTGGCAGTAAGATTACAAAAAAACAATACAAAACATGTATCCAGGGCCTTCAGATCCCTCCAGCTACCGAGGGCACAAATATTAACAGGCTCCAGCTCATGAACTGACACAGGATGTAGGAAACAGTTTGCTAAGCTCATTATGAGCTACAGCGCTGCCTGATGTTCCTGAACACTCAGAAACGTTTATTATGGCTCCATTACATTATCGCCAACGTTCCCAGCATAAAGCTACAGCAATTTACAACTTGAAGCTGACGAAGCTGAAGGAAAAGACAAATCCTTAGCAGGTGCTTGTATCATATTCCTCATTTCGGAGGAGAGCCCAAATGAGACATACACGCAGAGTCTTCTCTGGTTTGGACAGAAAACTAGCAACTGCAGAGAAGCCATGCTTTTCACCAAGTAAGAAAATGAATGTTATTACAGTTTCTGCTTTCTGCTCTACATTGGAAATGAAACGGTTTGGTTAGCAAGAAGAAAAGGTTACAGTCTAAACTTCTTTGATCCATTTTCTATCTATGAACAACTAGGAAACAGAAAAAAGTCTATGGATATAAAAAACATACAATTCTATGAAATGGGCAAATTCTACTTATATCTGGCATTATCCATTCATACCCACAAGATCTCAAAAAGCAGTGCCTGTTAGCAGGCATAAACAGAAGATAAGAAATGCAAGAGTCTCAGAAGATTACTCTCGAGACCAGTTTCATGGTTGACAGTCACTAAAATAGCTGAAATTATAGAACCACCACATCCATAGCTAAGGTTACAAATTCTTAAGTAATTCTGGTTCTTTACTCTCATTGAATCAAAACAAGTTCCCAAGCAATCTTCATGCAGGTTGGATAGCTACTGTTTGCCTATTTACAGATGTTTTAAGTGGCATCTTCTTTTGCAGCATTCCACAGAAGCCCCTACAGTGATGAAATTTAATTCACTGCCATCACAGAACTATTTTCCTTAAGAACAGTTTGCTTGTTTCCTTTCCAGCAACCTGAAAATCAAAATTCTAAGGCAATTTATATGAAAAGTTTGAATTTATTATAAGACTATGTACAAATCAAGCTCTCAATCATATTACATCTCTTTATTTCAGTTAGAGTGGCTATTCCTCCAAATATATAGCCTGTGAGACAGAACACACCTTTTCTTCTCTCAAATCCAGCCTTTCAGTTCAGTAACACACCATTGGGCATCTTAAATAAACCATTATTTTAATAGTATGAACCTAACAGATTTTCACATTTTCAGAATGTGAAAGGCTCTGCTGCTGCTGGCACAGCACCACATCATGCTGTGGCTCCAACCTGTGAAAGGCTAAACAGCCCCACATTAGTGCTTCTAACCCTACATCCTTGTTTAAGCTGCAAGGAGTAACTCCTTGTAAATTTTCTTCCACTGGAAAAACATGCTACTGCCAGCGTTCTGAAATGCTACCTTACACTGGTATAAAAATGGTACCTCCTGTTAGCCAGTGTACATGCCAATGGAAATGGAAGCCTTCCACAGGGGTGCAGGTTGACATGACCACCTTCCCCCTTGCACAGAAAATATTTGCAGAGTTAACCACTTGCCTCTATCTCAGGCACAATTTCCAATGGTATGGACAGGTTCTTTTTTTCAAATAACAATCTAGCTTTTCCCTCTTCTACTTCTTCAACTAGCAATCATTAGATACTCTGCCTATCTTTCATCAGATCACTGCTGTTTCATTTCGTATTCAGTCACTGCCTATCTCAGTACCACCTCCATTCCAATCTCCAGACACAGACCTGACCAAACCCTGCACAGCACCATGTACAGCACAATTGCCTTCCCCACAAACATTTTGGGGAAAAAACATCAGACCTCAAAATTACTAACCTACTCCTTTATTACTAAAGGCATTTCCACCTCCAATGAAAATACAGCTAAAAATTAACCTAGGTTGCTTGTCATCAGCTATATCCAGATTCTCGATTTGTATCAAATTAAAACCCTGCAACTTCCCTTGCACTTCAACCCTTTTTGTTCTCCCATGTGTATTTGTCCAAGTTGTACCTATGTGTCTTGGACCCGGTTTTTCATAGCTGGAATAACTATCACTCTTTTTTCTAATCTTGCTTAAAACTCTTCTACAACATTCTGAAAACCTCATTTAAAGTCTGTTTTCCTTCTGGTGAATATATACTTACAAGAAAAACACGACTTTTTCTACACATTGCCTCATATCTTTATCTATCCACATTCATAACAATATAAATTATAATGTAACTCTACAGACCCTAATATTACGTAAAAACCCAACAAGCCATACGGTATGTTATCAATGCCAGTACTCAACTTGAATGAAAAGCCCACAACTCTCTTAAATGAAGAGTAAACAAATTGCAGTTTTAGGTAACCAATGCTAAAACCCCTTCCTACAGAAAGAAAACTATTCCTTGCCTTCCAGCTAAGAATTAAGTTTTGAAGACCTCTGCGACACTGCAAGCAAGACTACCTGGTCAAAAATCCAAAAATAAAATGGTCCTGAAGAGATAAGAAATTGTGCAAAATCAAATCCAATGGTCAGAATTGCCGGTACACTCTGTAACACAAGAGTTGTCAGGGCTTGAACTGGCTGTACCATGTGTTCACCTCAGATGCAAAGTCCAGTGAAACAGACACATTCTTCTCACCGGTAGCTCAGAAGGGCATCATTTGCTCAGAGCAGCAGGAGAAAGACGAAGCAGGATGCTAACTATTTCTGCCTTGCAAGGAAAACAAGACAGTGTCACAGGCAACACAGGGGGCTGGCACATGCCAGAAAGCTTGTTTTCACCAACTTTTGTACTGTGAGCCCTTATAAAATATGTATTAAAGCATATTACAGCATAGCAGCACTAATAACTGTCAAACCAAATGTATCCTTAGGCTAAGTCAGTCTGAATTCAGACAGTACTCATAAATGTGCTGAAACCCTTTACTAAAACAGTGGAAGCTTCCTAAAAGAAAACACGAGCTAAGTTTGAACTTGAAAAAACATCTTCCATACAGGTAATAAGATCTTGGCAGTTTGAACCCAAGATGGCTCGCTCACCAACTGTTTTCTGCTTTCCTGCATGCTTCTGCCCACTTACCAGGTACGCACAGTAACAGGATTTTTCTTCTACAAGCATTGACCCATGGTTTTGAACGCAAAGTTATTTTAACTTCTTAAATGTGAAGGACGTTAATCAGCAGACAAATGTTTGACTTTTTAAAAAACTAACTCTTCATTGTACAGGTCTATTAAGATAGAATTATTTTTAAAGTATGGGATGCAAGAAAAAGACTAGAGAATCTCACCTTGTTTGGCAAAGGAGAGTTACAGATTGGGTGAAAAAAATTTTTGTGTGCTCTGTCCATGGACAGTGCATTTCCCTGCCAATAAGCAAAATATATTGGAGAACTAAGAAGATTCCTTCCTAAATATGGGGGTTTCCCCTGTATTGCTATTTTAACAAACCCAGTATAGATACTGAAATTTAAACAGAATTTCAGTTCTTTCAGACTTTAAAATATCAAGAAAAAAAAAAAAAAAAAAAANAAAAAAAAAAAAAAAAAAGACCAAATCTTCAAAGAAGTACTGGAGCAAAACAAAATTGAGAAAAACTAGTTTGAACTTGGGCTACCAGCACAGCAAGAAAATTCTGCGTATATGGGATGTCTTTAAAAGGAGGACACATAAAAAAACAAGTGAGGAAGAGGGGACTTGCAGCTATGTACTCAGCATAACTACTGCCACCTAAACAAACTTCATAACACTGAAATTCTACGGGCATACATATTTTCTAATAGACCTTTCCCCTTCCGTGTTATCAGTTTCTTAATGCTTTGAGCCAGCCAGAGCACAGCTGCAGTTCTTTTTAATCATGGCTGCCGCCAGCTGTCTCCTAAGACTGCCAAATGCTCAGACCTTTACCCCAACTTTTTGCTCCATTTTTGGACAGAAAGTGACTGAACTGAAATTCTTCCTCAAGAGGTAAATAAATTGCACTCAACAACTCTGTAGAGAAAGAAAGATAAGATTACTCAGACCTGACTATTATCTTAAATGTCCATGTCACCGTTAAACACAAAATATACGCTCTAAAGCAATTTGAAAAGAATACCCTGGCAAATCCTGTCAAATATAATTAGGTAGCAAACTTGTATTTGAGAAGTTGAACCTTAACTCTAAAGATAGGGCTCCCCCACCCACATAATCAGGATGCAGAGGCTTTGCAGGCACATTTACCAAGGCACTATCAGGATAGTTTTTCAGGAATTGACCCCAGGGCCTGAACTATCTTCTTTTCAGGGCAACCATTTTCTGCAAACGACTCTATCCATTCAGTATGCTTCAGATGCAGCTACGCACAACTAGATTCTGTCTACTGGGTCATGAAACAGTAAAGCACAGTTGTACCCGCTCACTCCTGCACTGCATAAGCACAAGTTAATAAGAAGGATTACATTTGCCATTTTGTTTTGCTACCGATATGTGCATGAGCCTCAAGTAACAAAGAGGGGATTAGGAACTACCTACAAACACAAAAGAACTGAACAGCAGACAACAGGCAAACCTTTCCCTACAGGACCGTGACAAAACTACTCCCAGATCAGACCTGTTTGAATACCAGTACATAGAACAAATGACAAGATGCAGAATAGTTATGTTAGTTATTCTACTCTAGATGTAATGGAAAAATGATAATAAAGAAAACTTTTAACACAATAATTTGTCCTTGCAGTCTTAAAAAGACTCTAAGGGCACCGCTAGGGCAATAACTCCAAAATCTGTACTTTGCATCACAACACAGCAGAAAGAGATAGTATTCCTACAGCACCCTGTATTCTGAAAAGACATGTTAAGCTGTTGCATTCTCTATTTCTCCACAGCAAGCAAAACACATTTTCAAGAAATAAACTCATAGGCTTTAAAACAAGTCAGACTTAATCCATGCCCAATTAAAAAACTTCTCGGTTAAAAGCATCATTAAATATCTAACATTTTAACTTAGAATTAGCATAAATAATGATGAGACACATAACATAAAGATGAGACACATCATTCAACTATTTGAAACATGTCTCGACCCAAGTGCCTTCTCTGATGAAACAAACTCAACAGCTTGGGCTCCAAAGGCCTGAGTGACAGAGCTCAGCCCAGTGGCACAGACGCTAAGGACGGCAGGTGATCAACACATCCAGAGTCAAACCCAAATTCGCACATAACAATGCCAGAAGTAGCATTTCCCTAAACTGAACTAGCCAAAGTAAGGAAAGTAGTTATCCAATCTATGCACTAATATAACTATGAAATGCCACCTTATCTTTTACAATTCATCAAGCTTTGACTTTACTCTTTGTCTAAAAAATAAAAAAATCATACTATGTTAATTTCAACACAAACTAATATAAATATTCTAAGAACAAAGTTATTAGAATATAAAAAAAAAAACAAACCAGCACCTCACAAAGTGCTCTGCAAGGCCATAAATGTTTTTCTATTAAAAAGCTTGTGTAAATATACACAAGGTAAATATACTGCAAAATACTATTTGGGTTTATCACTTACAGAATAAACATAACAATTCAAAAACCAAATAAACAAAAACACACCAAGGTGTTTCAGAAATTGCTCCATGGGTTTTCCCCTTATCCTACTGTAAGACTCTCTCATAAAGAAGTTCCCCTTCTAAGTACTAAGTTGTTGCATTTTTGCTTTATATGAATTACCAGGATAATATTTTCCCAAGAACATGCCTTACTTTGTAGCTAGTAAATCCTTCTACCTTAAAAAAAGTGACCTGACTGTAGCTATTAATACTGAATACGCTTTTGGTATTTCTAATTTACCTGAACTGCTACTACCTGTAAATTACCTGTTAAATACAGGATTACTCATGAACATTCTTCAACGGTATTAAGTCTTGATCAAGCAACATTAGGGTAAGATTATGAGAAGCTTTCCACATTAAGAGCTTCTCAAAGCCTTTAAAATGAGATTGTTACAAGCACTGGCTGAAGGCTGTTAAAAAAAAAAAAGACCAGTAAGTCATATTGCTTTATACAAAAGATAAAGATCTTCAATTGCATTACACGGTTGCACAACTATTAAAGTGACCCCAAAACGGAGTGCTTTTAAATACCAAATGTTGGTTAAAATTAACTGACATTGCATCATCTTCATTTTAATGTCCAAACAAATGGAAATTGAGGCAGCATAATACATATGGAGGAGAATGCAAAGGCTAAAGTGTAGCTGTCAGCCAGCCCACAGCCATGTTAAAGCCAGTTTTCACCTTACTCTAAATTCTTATTTCACCTACGTTAAGAATTACGATACAATGACGGTACATGCTACCAAGAAGTTTTGAAACCTTAATTCAGGCACTGTCTAGTTTGTAGAGCGAGGACTAGCAAAATGCACTTAAAATAAGTTAACAAGTGCTTCCATGAACATCAGTACCAACATAGCCTAGTTTCCTACACCTAGAGATACACTCTAGTATGTGGGTTAAGGTGTGGAGAAAATTGCAGTGTCTCTCATGCTGGAAGTATTAATAGTGTTTCATCTGCTTACCTTCTCCCTCCCGCCCCCACCTCTCCCCAGCCCTTTCTTTCCTCTTCAGGAATAGTAGATGTTGCTGTCTCAAGGATCTATAAACCCTTTGAGCAATCTGATTGAACCTGGTGGAGTTCAAGAGTCACCAGGAAGGGGAAGGTTATTATGGGGAGGGTGAGAACATGTAAACAGTAAAGTACATACACTGTACCATAGGAGACCACACAACAAGAAGCATTCTTTTTACTCTAACTCCGTTTTTGCCCCCTGCAAGTTCCCTCTTCCTTCATACCACACCCCCAAATAAATAAAATTAATTCTCCAGTTTTCAAAGATAGGCTTATAGCACCAAACTTCACTTAAAAGTCAATATAACAAAGAAGTCTTTGAAGTACCTGCATTTACACTGGCTAACTATACCACTATCTCCAGTTGCTCAGTGTTCCAAGTGACGTACTCGGAGACAATTTTTATTTATTTTGGATCAGTCTGCACACAAGCATAATAGCTGCCTAAACCATCCGAGTTTCATTTACATTAACTGTCCAAAATAAACATTATCATCAAAACTACAGCCTTGGTTTCCTTACCCTTATTTAAACACCTTCCTAGATTGTTTTGCAAAGACTCATTTCTCAGTTGAATTTAATTTCTAAAGAAAGCTAGGAAGGGGGGTTTATCTTCATTTGACTGGGTGTAAACAGAATGTAATACATTCTGAAAGAACAGTACACCATCAGATCCAAGATCCACCTTGTTCTTCACTACTGGCTGAACTGCAGTCAGTATCTAACACTTCAGAAAAGTATGCAAGAACAGAATTCCTTCGGTAACTGTTGATTCGGGAACCTTCCCCTCCACATCCAGACCATCACCACACTCAACAGCCACTGATTCCAAGAATGAATCCAACAAGATTCATCAGCTTCCTCTGTTTTAAAGCTGTATTGAAGTGGATGTGTATAGATAAAAGTGTAAGTGATCTGAGCAGGATGCAAATGTGGAATGTCCCACTTCGAAGTACAACAGAATCGCCTTTCTGTTCTGTAATTTAACATCTTAGGTAGGCATCTTCTAACTCTTTGAAATTAACAGCATATTGTGGAGAAAATTGCTTGTTCTCAGACCAATGTTTGCACTTCATGTCAAGGAATGAAATACAGAAAGGCTCTTGCTCATACTCATTGCTGTAACAACCAAAGTCAGCCAATTTCATTATTTGCCCTATTGAAGGGTTGGAAACAGAAAAGCATAGAGGGGTCCCACCTGCAGGGAGGAGTGGACAGGACAGGTGACCCAAACCTGACCAACTGGGTATTTTATCCCATCTGCTCCATGATCAGTATAAAAGCTGAGGGATCAAAGGGCCCTCTGTCTTCAATGGTTCAATGGCCAACATTGAGGGACCCTGTCTGTTCATCTGCCTCTGATCCCAACCCACGTGTNACCTGCAGGGAGGAGTGGACAGGACAGGTGACCCAAACCTGACCAACTGGGTATTTTATCCCATCTGCTCCATGATCAGTATAAAAGCTGAGGGATCAAAGGGCCCTCTGTCTTCAATGGTTCAATGGCCAACATTGAGGGACCCTGTCTGTTCATCTGCCTCTGATCCCAACCCACGTGTTCCTGACTGCAGATCTAGAATCCAGTTTCCGTCCGTTGCTGAGCCCAATCTGGGACTTCCCCACTGCCCACGGGTGATGTGATCATCATTCTGGGAGCATGACACGTTTTGTATATATTGTATCTATTTCATCATTGNCAGGGCGCGGGGGGGGGAGAGGGAAGGGCCATCTGTCTGGTTTTGGTAAATTTGGGTGAAAACCACGGCAATAGTATCTACAGTGTTGTTCTAGAGTTTATATAAGCATTCAATTAAAGTACGTTTCTGTGCTAAATATTACAATTTATTATTTCCCACAATTCTGGAACTAGGAAGGACCAATGAAACTGCTTAAATCTGTTTCTCCTGGCCTTTCACACACCAGGAATTTTCAGAGCTGTATCACATTCTCTCCCCGACGCTTTCACATTTTCTTTTCCAACCTAAAAAACATTGTTTTAACAAAGCCTTTCTAAATGGAGATAATTTCACTGTAAAACCTGCTCTGCTACAATCTCTCATTAACAACCAAGGAAACTCATTACAATTTCTTCTTGTAAATATTGGGGGATGAATCTATTTAATCTCTTATTAAAATTATATTCAACCTTAGCAAGACATAAACTGTATTTCCAGACTGAAAGCAGATGACACTTACAGACAAATAAACTGCAGAAAACCATATGAAAACAGGAAATATTTCAGCAGCAGAAATAAGACTAAGATCAAAAGACAACTACACATACCATTAACATGTCTGTCAAACTACAGTTCAAAACATTTCTTGTTTTTTTCCTGTGTTGCATCACTAATAAAATTATCTTGCAAATAATTAAGCTATGCACATCTTTTGCTATTCGGTATACTCTTGTCCACTGTAACGCAACTCTAGAAGTCCACTCTAATTTCCAATCCTAGGGTTAGGTTAACTGTATCTGAGAATTCAGTTATATAAGCTTTTCTCATTAAAGTCAATTATGATAACCCAGAGAAGTCAGTAGGTGTCATATTCATCAAACTTCATCTAATGTTATCTTCTGTCCAATTTTAGAAGCTGCAGCTTAATCAGCCCATTATATGAAAACTTCTAATGACATATAATAACATCTGATTTTGTCTAAGAATGACTTAAACAAAATTACAGCAATGTTCAATTCCACGGGGTTTGTGAATTCCCTCTCACAAGTATTAAGATTTCTTTCAAACACTTCATAACCTGAAAAAAGCCACTAAAAAGAAGTTTGGCAGAATTCTGTTTCATAGGTCTGAATCTTTTTACATATATATAGATAAAGATGTGCTACTTAAAAGATATATATCTGTATCTTTGTGCAACTGAAGTTCAGAGAACTATTTTTTCCATCCAAATAATTAAATACAGCAGCTGTATCTGCACCTGCATGGTAGTAACCACGTACCTGCACTAAATTAATGCCAGCAACTTAAGAATAAAGTATTCTATTATCACCAACTCATCACTCTTCATAATATTACATGTTAAGAAAGAAAAAAAAAAACTAACACACATGCACTGAGCTCAGAATCAATTTTAGAAAAGGAAGATTATTAGTCTATTCTGTTCAAAGTGTGTTAACATACTGCACTGAATCTAAAGCACCATATCTCAGTTTGCAGACATAAGGCTAAGGGCACCAAGGATCTCAGACCAATGTGTAAAATGCAGAGTGCTTCCTAGTGTTTTTAGTTAAATACTGACAGTTACAATTCCTTACAATTGAGAACTAATCGTTCCATGGCTTTATTAGTACTTTTAACTAACCCCTGAAAGACTTAATATAGATTACTAAAAATCAGAGAAGAGAACTATCTGGCCAACTGAGTAAACGCACCTGCAGAGACAGGTTTAGCACTGCTGCCTTTGCATTCTCCATCTTCCACGCTTTTGCTTGTGCTCTTTTCTTTTAAGAGAGGAACAGCATTGTCAAAAGATAAGCACTTGCTGGATGCAACATTTTCTCCACTGTCTGGCTGATTAATTCTGCTGTTAGCTTCAAGTAGAGGAGTGAAGTCCTCAGGCTGAGTAGCTTCACCAGGTTCCAGCTGAGAAGAGCTTTTAGCCTGTGACACATTCTTTGAAGACACAGGAAGAGATTCTTCATCACTGTCAAACCCAAATGGATCTTCTGTTACCTCATCTTCAACTTTGGGTTTTTTAGGAACTTCGGAAATATCTGGTTTGACATTGGGCCTCTTCTGTCCTAATTTGGCCATGAAGGTGGTTTCTCCCCATTTTGTACTAAGGGTGGTCCGTTTGTTGGAAAATACTTCATCGAACTTGGAACTGCCATTTCCCCCTTTCCGGCTGTAGGTCTTTCCAAATCGAGATGTCATTTTGGCTCTTGTTTCATATTCTCTGTTGGAACAGAAAGAAGAAATATAAATTTACCAGCTTTTTAGTACAAACATTTGTACTTCCATCCCTTATTGGGCCTACAAGCATGCACATTTCACACAAGCAACAGATACATCATCCACTTCTTTCTACAGACTAACTCATTTACATGTGAATGTCATTATGTCAGAAGTTTGTACAATAAGTAATGTATCAACCTAACTAAAAACTCAGCTACTTGCAGATTTATACCACAATGGCACAATGGATCCCTAAGAAAAATCTGCTATGAATATGTTATTTTTGGTATTACTTTGCTCTAATTTTGTAATTTTCAAGTATAGATGGCACTGCTTTCATGAAACATCAGCAGAAAACTAAATTTTTTTCACCACATCTGAATACGCAGCTCTCTGCTAGAGTCCAATAGCAGTCTTAAAAAGACTTTTTGTAGTTCAATAAAAAAAATAATTCAAGTTGCTATAGATATTTTAAATACTAATTAATCCCAAATAATGACAACTTCACCCCATGTTTTTCTCACACATTCAGACTTACTTCACAAGCATATTATTCAGTAACATGACGTGGTTTATGCCATCTGCACAGTCATGTTCAGGACTGGTTCACAGCAATCCCCCTCAGTAAATCTGATTGATCAAGGGGCAGGAACAGACACTTCTCAATCAATTTCTAAGAACATCTTATGCAGATCAGCATAAACCATGACTACTTACTGGCTGTCACAACTGTAGCCTGACAGTTTTGTCTCTTAGAAGAATAAAGTTTAAATATGAACAGATTAAATAGGAACACATTTAAACACTTCCCTGTTTGTGTTCTATTCCTACTTTTACTTAACTAAAGAAGGAAGACAGACCACTTCATTTCTTTTTCCCCAAAACAAATACCTCTACTACTAGACAAATAACAACATAAAAACAAAACATCATATCTAGTTTGTAAACCAACTTTTTTTTTTTTTTTGGCCTAAACATGAATAGGAAATAGGAATTCTTTATAGTCAGTCTAAATCTAATCAAGTCCATCTTAGTCTCTGAAAACACTCTTCATACTGGAGAAAATTCTGTTAAAAGGGGGTAGAGGCACTTATCTAAGTTACAGAATCAAAGAAACCCAACTTTTAAAGTGTTAACTGCCTTCATATGTAGTAAAGTATATTAAAAACAGCACTTAAGATAATCTTGAATAAACTTATCACATGATCTATTTGTTCAAAGCAACTCTTTTTATTATTATTCCCCAGAATACGTGGTATACTGTCTTTCTTCCATCTTTTACTTTCCATCTTGACATTCACAGCTCCTCAACCTGAAGTGCCAGACTAGCGTCTGTCAAAATTGCCAGACTGGTTTCCAGAAATGTCTTTTTACCACTTTGCTCTAGCAAGATTGTCTCACTAATAATAGTCTCCCTTTATCAGGCCAGGCCAACCTTCAACTATCACAATAAACTGAGCAATTAATCGGTCATCTGTGTTTGAGCAAATTTGCAGTGAATTAAAAGTATCTCATTTGAGCTTCAGAAGTTTACCAGACAGATGGTGTTGCAATGCAGAAGAGATACAGGAACAACCACTCTAGGAAACACTCTTCTACCGAGCAGCTTAAGCACATGCCTCTACCATCCATCTGTTATCTACCAACCACAATTCTGCTTAAACACCATTTTGCAGACCACTTCTGGTTACTCCAGAAGTAGATTTAACTCTTTAACCCCCTCCTCTTCCCCACCTTCCTCCCACTCCCTGTGCCATAGGCCTACTCTGTGCTGCTCCAAACACATCTTTGCCAAAATACTTTTTCTTTTTTTTTTGGGGCTCTTCCAATTTCCTATTTTCCATCCAAAAGCAAAACTAAAACTTCCTCAAATACTTTCAAAAATGAATAGCAAATCAAATCTAACTTAGTAGTTTTATTTTGCTAAGGCCTGAAAATACTTAAAACAGTAACCAAAATATTTTACACCAAAAGGCCAGTTTTCAGAGCTATAGAAACTGAAGTGAAATATTTATTAACATCTCAGTTTCTCTACAACTCAAAACAAAAAAAATAAGAGAAACAACTTCTCTCACCACTAGCACATTTTCCTCCCCTAAGCCCTGACTCAAATAAGTATTTCCAACACTACATTTCCTGCATCTGCAAAAATTGCGGTAGACTTAAATTATGACTCGTGTCTTGTAGTTTTAAAGAGAAGATTCCTGTAGTCAAATGGACTTCAAGTAGGGCCCCTCAATCTACATTTTCCTATTTATATATTTAAAAATTAAGATATCTCGAAAAGGAGTTTTGAATCAAAATATCAAAACTCAAATAAATGTTCAACATGATGTAAACACGTTGATGGATGAGTATCAGGAAAATATAAATAATATTCAAGTTCATGGCATAGTGTAAACTGAGATTAAAGACAAGGAAATACACATGTACAAACCTACACGAGAACATCAGCAGAACAGGATTTTTATTTTTTACTTGCACTTCTCCCTTGTTTTTTACTCAACGTGAAATTACAAAATTGCTCAATTGCACTGTTTCCACTCCCTCCCTCTCTCTCCTGCATTGTGCTGCAATATTTGGAGCAGTGCAAGAAACGTAAACACAAGCAAAACCCTGAAACATAATTCTCCCGTTTCCTAAAGCTAACTCGGCAGATCAGCTAGGCATAAAAAACCCGACTAATTCCCCAGAAAGCTCATCAGCCATCCCGGCTCACGGCTCCTCTCTACACCATTCTTCTTACATAATCAAAGGAAAGAAAAATAGGTTAAATGCACGGAGGCAGAAGAAGCTGATGAAATCCCACGGTGACAGTTTCTTTTCTCCTCCCTCCCC
>VZRU01008621.1:0-27860 GCA_013398155.1 Pedionomus torquatus
AGTATAAATAGAAAAGAGGCTAAATGCATATAATATATTCCCTAGAAATTGTTCAATGCTATCCATCATGATATCTTCCTTTCCATTTGTCAGTGGCAGTGAAAGTTATTGAACTGAAACTCCTGCAAAAGAGTTTCATCAGGATTGATATTAAGGCAAAGTCACCAAAAGGAAACTGAAATAACACCTCCCTTATATCTGTTTCTCTGCAGCACAATTACATTTCAGTAATTTTGTTAAGCATGTTTCTTATACATTGCTCATTTGGGGCCTGCTGAATAATTACATGGGAAATACTGCGCTGCTACTGGAAGAGGTTTCTTGCAATTTCAAACAGCAGGAAAACATAGTTATTAAACACTCATAAAATATTGGTATTTTTACTGCAACATAACTAGAAGCTATTATTGGCACTGCTTAGAATTCATTTAATTTACTTTACTTTCAATTAGGGCTGTGCATACAGAAAAGTTTGCTTTGGGTTTTGCTGCTAGCTGAAAAAAAAAAACAACAGTGAGAGACAGAGCACTTCAATGCAGTATTTATGGAAAAAGACACCACATATTACTGCTGGAGCTAGTAAAACTGCCTGTGGCTAAGGTTGCTTAATATTTGCCATTAGCCCTATTTTCATTGGTTTATCGCTACACAGAATTGCTCGAGCTGAAATTCGCCATGCTTGCCTCTGCCTTAGGTAAGGTTTTTTGAAATATTTCAACAATAATTCCTCAGCTGTTTCCAAGAACAAATTAAGGAAGAATAAGTAACGTTAAAGTGGTTTCTGCTTCTCTTGGGCAGTGTGCTGAAGACTAACAAAGGGCTAACGTTCAAGCTGTGCTGCCCCTGGGGAAAGGCTACTCATTACCCCCTGCCAGGAGAGCGTGTTGTAACGCATCTGTCTCTCTGGTGGCCACATCAGGATCTATAGGGTGTGGTGAAGATAGGGGTGCACCTCGGCAGGGCCAAACAGACAGAGGGTGTGCAGCAGCTAGGTTCAGTTGGATAGAGGGGAGCTGGCAGGAGAAGAGGAAGGAGTTCTTCCTTTTCAGTCCTTCCTCCTCTGTACACAGTGGCAGAGCAGTGGGGACCTCTGTCGCTCCAGCACATATCCAGGGCAGTCAGGGTGCCACATGGTGGCTCTGGGTTCCTGTGACCTCTCAGGAGTGCGGTTAGTAACAGAAGATTGCTTTAACAAGTCAACCGAAACAAACAGCGTGGTTATCCTCTGCAGTGATTTCAGCTGCTGCATAAATACGAACCAAGCTCTCAGTCCCACAGGCAGTCACTGGCTTCTCGGCGTTCGTGCCACAGCTCTTCACTCCAGGATGCCCGTCACTTGGAGTGAGTCACTAGCCCTGGAAATCATTGATATTCAGACCTATTTGTTGGCATCCTCCTTGGATGCTGCTGCTCTGTATTCACTTGTCATTCTTGGCAAGACTCCACTCAGCAGTAAGAAGCTGGTTTTGACTCTCTCTGCTCTGACCACACAGTCTGCCTGGATGACACCAAGTTTGGAGGCCAGAGCCTCTTTTTGAGGTCCTACTGCACATGGACTATTCCTTGAACGAGGCCCCAGGATTATGATGGAGGAGGCATGGTTGTTCCCTCTTTTCTGACTATCTAACACAGCCAGTGGGTACACTGTGGTGCGCCAAGATCTGGCTAAATGGTCAGTCTCTGAAAAAACTTGCTCAGGTCCAGTTTTTAATGCTTCTCTAAACCATCTCATATCAGGCACGTTCCTCTGTGTTTTGGCTCTTTCTGCACGCTGCACAAAGCTAAAATGTCATGTGGGACTGAGCACAGCATTAAGGCAACGAAAGGCAGTGAAGTGCTCAGAAAGGGTCCAGAAAAAGTCTGTTCCCCGTGTGTTGCTATTGCTGGTGAAATAAGCAGCTTTGTATCTGTCTCTCAAGCAACTGAGGTCGCCTGCTTTTCTGACAGATGGATAATGGAAGAGGCTGCAGACAGTCAACTCTGACATAGGGATATGACCTGATGCCACTGTTACCCTGCTAAGCCCACTGCCTTTCAGGATAAATTTGTCAGGACTGTGTTTGCGCTGGAGTAGTTCATAACATTTCCAGCATGCAGAAAAAAACCCTCATGAATTTAGAATCTGCCAACATATAGTTGTGTAAATCACTGGCAAGGCATGGACTGTTTCTCCTATCTAGTAGTTTTTCCATCCAACCTGTGATGACCATGAGCAGTTTGTCTTGTTGGACCAGGAGTCATTCTACGTGCTAATTAAGTTCCTTTTCACGTGTCATCTTGGGACCTGGTGTTACTTCACTTCCATAAAAATGCTTTGTTCCTTTTCAGCACAAAGAATGTTCTTAGAGAGTCTAATGACTAATTCACATGTGCCTTTAATCACCTCTCTTTTTGAATTTATCTAATTACTTTGAGCAAAAGATCGATCGTATTACTTGTCCTCATGTCCTCAGAGTTCAGGCTATTTCTGCAATTAAAGATTATATTTATGCAATTAAAACTGACTTTTAAAGTGGGCCTAGTGTGTTTTTCTTTTTTCACAGGATCACAAAATGATATGAAGTTGGAATGGAACTCTGGAGATCATCTAGTCCAACCCGCCCTGCCAAAGCAAGTCCTCCTAGAGCGGGTTGCACAGGAACGTATCCAGGCAGGTTTTGAATGTCTCCAGAGGCTCCACCACCTCTCTGAGCAGCCTGTTCCAGTGTTCTGCCACCCTCAAAGTGAATTTATGATGAAGTGAATTTCCTTCTCTAAAGACTTTTCTTGACTGTGAATGAAAAGAAGACCTGCATACAAAACTGAACAATAATTTTACCTTACTTTTGCTTGCTTAGAACAGAAAACATCATTTTCATAGAAAAAACTCTTTTTTTCTACCCCTTTCATTACTGTTAGATAATTTCAAACCTATTTGTAAAATCATCCAGTGTTTATATTGTTCTTCTGGTGAATCTCAATGCATAAAGTCTAGGATCAAAAAGTATCTTAAATGTTGTAAGCTGAAGTCTGGCAGACAAGGTCTGACAAATTTTTTTGCAGCTATTTAGTATGTTGCCAATCGATGTCCAGTCTGTGACAGATTCACAAGACCTGCCAGAGATGTTATCCTTACTTAAGGGGCTTCAGAGCACACCTGCAGACTGTCATTTGCAACTTTGAGCATGGCAACAAATGCCATGTGAAATCCCCTGGGTTTGGGGTGATCTGACTGAGAATGAGTGCTCCCTCTTTACCACCAGGCCCTGAGCTGCAGAAAGCAAACCCCAGCCAGCACCTCTTTGCATCTCCCTAGCACCTGGGCTGACATTTGGACTGATGCAGTTGAAATCCAGTTGCCTTTCTGGCTGGTGGGATAATTAAATGTCTTTATAGCATGTGCGTAGATGAAGAAAACTATTTTTAATACCTTGGGTACTGAAGGCTAATCTGTTCCTACAACAGAGAGATTTAGCAACCTCCCTAGAGTCTGAGGATCATAGAATCATAGAATCGTTAGATTTGGATGGGACCTTAAAGATCGAATCCCCCTGCCATGGCAAGGACACCTCCCACTAGAACAGGTTGCTCAAAGCCCTATCCAGCCTCGCCTTGAACACTCCCAGGGATGGGGCATCCACAACTTCTTTGGGCAACCTTGTTCCAGTGCCTCATCACCCTCACAGGAAAGAATTTCTTCCTAATATCCAATTTATCTCACCTCTTCCAGTTTAATACCATTACCCCTTGTCCTATCACTACACTTCCTGACAAAGAGACCCTCTCCTGCTCTCCTGTAGGCTCCCTTCAGATACTGGAAGGCTGCTAGAAGATCTCCGCAGCACCTTCTCTTCTCTGAACAGCCCCAGCTCTCTCAGCCTGTCCTCATAGGAGAGGTGCTGCAGCNTGCCTTGGACTGCTAAGTCCCAGGTGCAGGACTCTGCACTTGGCTTGGTTGAACTTCATGTGACTTGCACTAGCCGATGTCTCCAGCCTGTCCAGCTTCCTCTGGATGGCATCCCTTCCCTCCAGCGTGTCAACGCCACTACCAAGCTTGGTGTCATCGGCAAACTTGCTGAAGGTGCATTCTATCCCACTGTCCATGTCTCCAATAAAGATGTTAAATAGTATTGGCCCTAGTAATGACCCTTGTGGGACACCACTCATCACCAGCCACCACTTGGACACTGAGCTATTGACCATGACCATGACCCTTTGAGTGCAGCCATCCACCCAGTTCCTTATCCACCAAGTGGATAAGGTGAAACCCATGACTTTCCAATTTGGAGACTAGGATGTCATACGGGACAGTGTCAAATGCTTTGCTTAAGTCCATGCGTGTTAATGCTTTGCTTAAGATCCCCATGTAATGTCCCACATGCAGAACTTTTAACTCTTCCTGGAAAAAAAACAAACTTTAGAAAGATTAGTTGACCTCACAGTTCCCTTAATCATGTCTTCCATGTTTAATACAATTCTTTTTTCACCAGCTTCTGCCATTACACAGATAAAATTGTTTGTTTGCTAATCATATGCTGATTCAAATTATTTCTATTTGGTAGCTTAATATTAGCACGCTCTGGTAATTGCTATAATTTAATTTATTTCAGTCTGTATCTGCATGTTCCACAGGTGATAATCAGTGGTCTTTTTCTTTTTCTGTCCCACAGGAAACAATAACCTTATCACTTCTTTCCTTGCTACAATCCTGCTGTGTTCCCCAGGCACCAATTGCATTTCCTTTCAGATTTTCCTAATTGATTGATGGAATGAAACTAAACTCAGGCCAATTGCTCTCAAGCTTTATATAGCAACTGGGTTGTTGCTTCTATTTCAGACCTGAAGAAGAGATGGTGTTCCCCAAAGAAGGGCTGTTGAGCCAAAAGCCCACCTGCATTTCCCAAGGACTAATTTTACTTCTTCCCCAGAAGCCTTGCTTCTCATATGCCCTTAGACCATTGAAGCAACAACTCTACCAATCTAGAGTCTCTGCCATTCTAGACAGAATCTGCTTCATATTGATCCGTATTAAAAAAAGCATTTTTTGAAGATTGCAGTCTCCTGGATGCTAGCCAAAACTGCCTGTGCCCCATCAGTATGCGGCAGCATAATGTACAAGCTTCAAAAAGGACGAATATATAAAGTCATCACCCATTGTTATACTATGTTAAGTTGATAGCATCAGTCTAATTATTAAACACATGGCAACAGTTTAATATTAAAATAGCTCTCTCTATTTTATGCTTTAAAATCAGACTACCTTCAGAAGTGAGATAGGATTTCACTGTGTGTTTTTGCAGGAACTTGGTTCAGATTCACCTGCTAGTATAAAATGCCCTTTACAGCTAATTAATTTGTTTCTTGCCCTACAGTAGCTGAACTGCAGATAATAGTGGGATAATACTTCAATAATCAAAATCAAGAGCTTTTTAAAGTCACGATATTTCACTTTATTGCATGAAGATGCAGTTCCCATTGCAAGCTCACTTCCAGTCAGACACTTCCATTATCTGACTCATACAGGGAGGTATTGCCTAGGGAATCTCAATTATCCAGATGCAAGAGAAGCTTAAAATATTTAAGGAAAGCAGAAAGAGAAAAATATATCACATTTCAATGTTGCTTATTATGCACAGGATTCAAACTTTGATGTCCCCCACTCACCTTTTAGTCTTTAGAAGGGACACACAGCCTCTCTTGGGCCCTCCTCTAAATAAACGGGTGTTTCCTTCTGTAAGCTGCCTTCTCCAAATTCAGGATTAGCCTTTGTGACATGAGGGGGTTGTATGTCAATTTGGGAAAAAAAAAAAAAAAAGGAAATCTTTATCGGCACACTCAAGAATGGAAAGGAAATAATTCCAGAAAGATTGTGACAGCTCAGACACCTCAATAAATTAAGGTTGGAAACCTCCTTCAGTCAGCATTAGACTTCAAAACTACAGTTTAAAAGCCAAATACAGCTTTTGGCTGCACCATTTGATTTTCACTGATGTATATCTGCTTTGAGATGGTGAAGTCAAAAGCAGACATGGCTGTACTTGTCTTTCACTTACTTTCCTTAAAGGGTTGAAAAGAATTCAGACTTTCACGTTGAGGCTGTTTTAAAAGAAGTGTCACCTATCTCAATTGAAAGAATCTGTCTATGCCCTTTGAGAGCCCTTCTAATTATAGATGTCGAGGTGTCCTTGAGCTTTGAAGCAAATGATGTTATCCAGTTCAATATATTGTACATTACAGGTGACTGTTTTATCTTTCCATCCAAAAGTACATTTTCAGCTTTTGATCACAGGTTAACTTTAATTATGTTACCTCTTCTAGAGATGAAGGCTCTCTAAGCACCTAAAAAAACAGGCATAACTTAATTACAAGTACACACACAATGAATTTTCTTCTTTTAAAAGTGACTTTTTTTTTCCAAGCAATGAGTTCCTATTTCCCAGTATTGCGTTCACTTGAACACAGACTTCATGAGAATACTTTGATCACAGAGAAAGAGTTACTGTTCTGTACTTGCTGAACTGACTATATGAATGTCTTGTCTAAAAAGGTCTTAGCTGCATGCTTCTGTGACATGACAGTTAAAACTCTTCATTGTGTTGGTTATTTTCTCTGTGTTTTGGACTACGTAATTCTGTAAATTTGGAAATCAACAAGAATAAATACAGGTACTAGGAAAAAAAGCCAAATCCGCAAACATACAAAAAAAAATCAATATAGATATTAATCAGATAAAATGTTTGCAAACAGAAGTGATACCAGTCAGGCCTTCTAACACAAATTTCAGTCTGAAATAGAAGCAGAAATCTGTCAACTTAGGGTGGGGAACATTCATACTAAGTCCAACTTAATTATGTTGTTCAATTAATCAGTAACTGCTGGATTCTTGGAGCATATAGGTGACCTCCTGATCATCAGGACTCAAAGTCTGGTTTCATTCATTGACTTCAACATAAAGCCATTAATCACCACTCTTTCCTCCTATACCACCACCAGCCTTCTAGACAAGGCAATGAAAATAAGCAAAAATAACCTAGCAATTACCATGCTCCTGTGGGCTGTCACAATTACCTCCACAAATCACAAAGTCACCAAGAAGTCCATGGTGCAGAGCCAGGCCCTTGGGTCTTGCTGCAACTGCTCTTGCAGAGCACCTGTGGCCCACCACCTCACCAGTGAAAAGGGATCTCCACCCAAGGAGGACTTTCCTCTGGGGTGAAAAATTATGCTGCTTTTTCCTACAGCTATGAAAATGGGTGTACTGCTCCCTGCATACATCCCTCACTTGCATTCTTGGGCCGTCACAGCTATAATGACACTTAACCACTTATTGAACCTGCCAGAGTATTTTACTGAGTTCTTAAGCTGTCAACCCAGGATATTGTGGTAAATTACACTGATGGGGTTTATTGTTCAAGAAACACATCTTTTCAGTTCTAATGTGCATGTATTTTCCATGCCTGTCTGTACTGTCTCCACGAAAATATGCTAAGATTTTAAATGAACAAACACAGGATTCCTCTGAATGTTTTACATCTTATCTGTCAGTTCCAGAGGGATATCATTTATGTATAGTGCTCCTTTTAACTTTAACTTCTAGTTATATTTTTATTTGATTTTAGCACTTTTGGAAATTACCAGACTCTTAACAATGGAACTACAGAAAGCTTTATGTATTGGTCACCTTCTGATGTCATTGAGAGATTGCATTCAGTGAGTAAATTGCAACAACTTGAACATGACAGAAATCTTACATATTAGGAAGAAGCATGTTGTACAAGAGCATTTTAGGGATGACATAAGAAGTCAGGAACTCTGATAGCTGCACTGGCTGAGCTCCTAAACCCCCCTTCTCAAGTGAAGCTTGGTAGCAGGTATGGTAAGCCAGGGCTCAGAACACCAGAGGCAGTTTATTCCATACACTCTGTTTGACCACAAATTAAATTGAATGTAAAGAATAAGACCTTCCAAGAAAGTTCCTTTGTGTTTTTCTGAGAATGTGATTCAGCTGAATTCTGGTAAAATTGCCTCTTTCATCATAAAAATACCATAGTTCTCAAAATTTCCTATATTATCAAAGTGATTATATATTCTACATGCATTATTAATTCTGCAGAAAGCATAGGTTTCATCTTCTGTGGCCACCAAACACCCAGGTCTGCTACAAAAACATAACATGAACATAAGAAATTTCAGTTTCATGTCAGTTAATGTATACTGGATACACACACTGCTTAACAAATTGCATCATTACTGCGTCTATACCCAGAGCAGGTAATTTTGATTTTGTTACTGGTTGGTAGGACAGAATGCCAATATATCACTGACGTATAACAATATCAAATTCTACTTTTCACATTTCAGTGGCATTCCCTGCCTACTGTTGTGTACTGTCACTTAGGGCACTAAGGTTGAAGGCCATTACCATGCTTGGAGTTGGTAACAAGGTGAACTGCAAGCCTTCCAGGTTTTCTGCCACCTATGGTCTTCCAAAGAGGAGTTGGGTCCTCTGAGCCATTTATCTGGAAGTAGTTTCATACATACTTTTTTTAAAGAGAAAGCTTTTACTTTTTCAGGAAGTAAAATATCCCAAAGACTGAAAACTTGGGAAGGAACCAGCTTAAATGTAGTATGTGTGGCCCTTTTATATAGAGAACGTGTAGTTTCATGTGTTTATTCTCACTTTTCTTCATGTTGTTGAATATCACACAAGCCAAACAAAGCATAGGTAGCCAGGATTTGCTTATCATAGAACCATGGAATCATTTAGGTTGGAAAGAATCTTTAAGATCATCAAGTCCAACCGTAAACCGCTAAAACATGTCCCTCAGCACTACATCTACCCAACTTTTAAATATCTCCAGGTATTTAAGCTTTGTGCTTAAGTACAAGACCTCAACCACTCCCCTGGGCAGCTTGTTCCAGTGCTTGACACACTTTTGGTGTAGAAATTTTCCTGATATCCAGTCTAAACCTCACTTGGTGCAACCTGAGGTTATTTCCTGTTGTTTCTCAGGTGACAAGTTTGATAATCAAGCTGATTTACACCTGAATTGCAAAAAATATTGATCCTTCACAAAAAGGGAAAGAGAAAGAGATCAATTTAATTAAGCAGATGTTGATATCATTGTATGCCTCTTCCCATTAATTTTAGTGAGTAAATGGCACATAAAATGCTTTTCTCAGAGACCTTTTGACTGGCAGCTTTCAAAAGGTGTGATATGTTTATCATCTTCATCTGATAGTTTTAATTGTGTAGTTCTACTCAAAAATAATATAAAAATAATGCCATCATCAGATTGTCACTGTTTATTTGAAGAGAAAGAAGAAAACCATAATTACAGTATCATGATATTCTCTAGACTATTGTTGTGGCATAAATATGAAATGTAGGTGTTCAGTTGAAAGATGAGTCTAAGCCACTGTCCAAGATCTAAATCTTTGCATCAAATGATGATAAATTAAATTCTTAAAAGTGCAAAGATTCTTCCCTGCCTGAGAGTCAAAAAAGCCAGCATTCTGAACATTAAGCACCTTTAAATTATTTCAAGTTGTTCATTTGACACAGATTATGGTCTTCTCTTTCCAAAAGAGAAGGAGATATCAAAAATTTGAGGTAATTTTTGAAATCTTGGTCTACTGATATAAAGTACATTGATTTGGAATGTATTTTTGTTTGAGAAGAAAAATAACTTCTCTGTAATGGCAATTTCCAATTTCATAGAAGTAAGGAGTGTTATCTACAGTGCTTAGGCACAGAGTTCTTCTTGGCAATTAACCAAGTGTGTTAATCACTGAAAATAATCCTGCAACAGTAGACAGCACAGATACACCATACGGTTTGTTTTTAATTCTCAAGCATGCTAGATTTGCCTCCACCCCATATTGCTTTAAGCTCATCCTCACAGCAGTCAGTTTTCTAGCTTTCTAACAATTGGACAGCTAGTTGAGATTCATAGTGGTGATAACATTAAAACAATTAAAGCTATTGCAATTGAGGAAAAAGAAACAAGCTCTCATGTGTATTCTACTGTGTCAAATTCAGCCACTTCAAGTCCTAAAGAGCTGATGAAGACTAGATAAAGCTATAAATAGCTTTCCTCTTAGTACATGCTATTACTTATTACTGTATATCCCATTGTTATTATTTTTATATTGCATTCCTGCCAGTCACTGGCCAGGTAGGCCTATCAAAGTGTGCACAGTACCTCTCTCTAGCAGTCATACTGGGAAGCCCATGAGAAGAGCCAGGCTTCTGACGTCTCCGAACTCCCTCAGTCGGTTTCCACATCGATGCGATGAGAGTGAGTGAAAATCTGTTCTCTACTGTTAAAGTTCCAGTCAGTCCATCCTATAGGTAAAATCTTGGAAGAGAATAATTTCTGGGTTGTTGGTTTTTTGTTTGGTTTTTTTTTTTTTTTTTTTTTTTTTTTGTTTGGTTTTTTTTTTTTATGTCAACCTTGGAAAAATGGTTGTCAAGCATCTGAAAAACAAAGAAAAGAAAGAACCAGGGTAGTCTGGAAAACCCTTAGTTAAAAACTGCATTTCAGTCGTAGTTTCAGTGGGTGGCTTTGATGTTAACATGGCACTTTTAGGACACCCTTTGCCTTTCACATCAGTGAGGCGTGCCATGGAAAGCAGTCCCAGGGTTTTGAAGTACGGTGGCTTCTCCAGAAGGACAGAAATCATCATTGGGGGGTGGATCATAAGACCTCAACACAAGACATTTAAAGCACTTTTGAAGTTTGAGAGCAGAATAAATTGTCTGTAAAACCAACCAAGAAAAGTTGTCATCTAAATTGAAGATATGCTAATATGTTCTCACAGATTTGACAAGAATAAATGCACCATCATAGAAGTAGAAGACAATCCTTGTTGTCTCTAGGTTATTGGGATTTCATTCCCTCTAAACAGCCCTGACTTTTAACTCTCATGTGCAAAAGAAATCCAATGGCTAGCATAAACCTAGGGTGTTTTGCATTCTGGTGCAGACTCCCTGATAATTAAATAGCACACATTTGAAATGAAAAGAAAAATTGAAGCTGACAAATACATTGAAAGAGAGATATATATTAATCTCAAGGTAATATCACTCTATTTTACATCCTAAAACCCCTTAATAGATACTGTTATTCTAGAAATCATGCCCATTATTTTTCAAAACCTGTTAAAAAATAGTAGGCAATATTGTTAAGAAGTAGAATTCATAGGATGCAACAAACTTCTAAAGAAACTAAAGTACTTTCTTCAGGATACTCTAGTTCTCTGCAATTCTCCAGTTCTAGCAATTAACCTTACTATACATTATCATATCACATTTGGGGGATTTTTTCAGCATTTCTTTGGTTTTGCTAGGCTGAGAAATATGTCTGGATGAAGAGGAAACATGTTCTAATGACACCCTTGGAATGACATTACTAGTAGGGTTGAAGAGTGAGGCAGTTTGTGAATGGTAACTAGGGAGTATGCAGATAAAAAACTAGGAAAGACATTGTGAGGAACTCTGAAGCAAAGATATTGCATTTATAAGCAGCCTAATAGCCCAGATTTCCTTTGCCATTGTATAGCCTCTGAAAGATTTCAATGCCATAAATACACATTCCACTGGATCCTTTTACGTAAGTGCTTTACTGATTTCTCTGTGGATTCAGACTGGATTTTCATTTTCATTAACTACTTTCACATGGCATTTTGAGATCCCAGGTTAAATAGATTTTTGAAAATTCTTAATTAAGAATAAAAGTAATGTACTTTTTGAATATATCCTGACAGATTTCCAAGGAGATTGAGGCAGTCTCAGAGGCAAATTGATACTTTAGACACATATTAACTTTGCAAACAGTTAGAGCAGTTAAAGACTTTATTGAGTCCAGTAATTATTAATTCCTTCCTGCTACTTACGAACCATTGCCAAAATCTGTCCTCCCTGCTGCAGGGGAGGGGCTAGAGCATCCCCCAGCCTCTCCAGGACAACCCAGCTCCACGTGCCAGCTTGGACAGGGAGGAGGTGGCAGGAGTAACATGGCCTCCTACGTGGGGCTGCAGGTACAGGTGCTCTCATGTCTTCTTCCGCACTGAGCATTATAAATTATCTAACTTGCTCAGCCTGCCATTTTTTCTCCAAATAAGTAAAATAATGTTCTGTCAAACATTTTGACTTTTCTGCCTGGCTGCTCAAGGTTGCAGTTTGGTTCCTGCATGGTCAAAGACTACTCTAATGTCGTGCCAGGTAACTGAATAGCATTTCCTACACACATTTTGGGACCACTTTGGAAATAAAATGACTGAAAATCCTTTATTACAGGTTTAAAAGATTGTAATTGATTTGTTAGGTTCCTCCTCCTCTTTCTCCTTTACTACTTTTTGTTTCCTTTTCCCTTTTATCTTTTTCCCTTCTACTCCTCCTCCTCCTTCTCTTCTTTGCCTCTTCCTCCTTTTCTTTTTTCCATTTCTCTTTTTATTTTTTTTTTCTTCATGTTGTATGTTTTAGGAATATAACTTCTCATTTTTCATCCTAGTCTGTACCAAGAAGCCAGCAGCTCGATTTTCCAGCCACCCTTGCTGTCCACACATTGAACTCTAAGATAAAGGTCTTGATGACCTCTGGAGGTCAAAGTGAGAAACTCTTGAAATTCTTACCGTGTGTTTCTGCAAGAAAAGTGTAGAGCCTCAACAAGTATAAACCCGTGCTCTCCATTGCCATTAATTAGGATATGCCACTAAGGATCAGTCTCAAGATATAGAAAAGGAATGAGAATGGAGGAATTTGGAAAAGCTACATTTTTGTTTTATTAAAGACCAAATGTGCCTGATACAGAAAGTTTCTATAGCTCTGCCACAATGTACATTGCATATATTGTCACATGTATTGAAACAGCATAATTTCAATTTGATTTTTCAGGTTTTCTCATGCTCTTTCATGATACAGAATCAAGTAAGCTCACAAAACCTCTTTTCCAACTCTGACCTCTAGCCATTTTACTCATCTTATTTGTCTGCTTTGCCAAGCCTCTGTTTTAATAATTTCTTTGCTACAGGGAGATTTAAAATGCTGCAAACATGGCATTCAATCTGGTTCTTCTTTCATTAAAGACAGTGAAAATTATTCATAATCAGTTTCAAATGATAAACTGAGCAGAAAGTGCACTCCGGTATTCAAAAGGGAAATTTCTCTGCCTTCAATATTCAGATAAAACTTTGTTTGAAGTAATCCTGAATTTAGACTTTAACCTTAAACAGGTGTTAAATTCTATTGAAACAGAGAGCACACACGTAAAGTCAAAACCATTCTTAAGAGCTTCACAGCCTCAAAATTATACTGGTATTCACCCAGGATGAGGTAATTCCCAATATTGTCTCCAGAATTTACATGCTTTAAGCATCCTCTAATGCTTACTTTTGGCATTTTTTCTCTGACACTTATCTTTTGCCTTGCCAGACTTTAGTGTTTAAGATTAGAGGGAAAACTTTGAACAAGCAGTCTGACTGTCCGCACACAAAGGCTTGATATTGGCTCCATTATCCCTGCCTGGAGACCAGTTACTCTTGGTTAACCTAAGCTCAGCTTCCAGAAAGCCACTTAATCCTGACTTGTGGTTATCAAATTTATTACTCTAATGTCTTGCTCCAGTGGTCAAGGCCTGTCATTGTTAGAAGTTTGTGCCTTATTTCTCAACTGGCTCTGGCTGGCCTCAATGGTCAAGGCCGTTGACTTTTGGTGTGCTGATCTTGGTAAAGCTGAGAGTCCTTTTGCATTTTTTCCCAGGAAGGCACTCAGCTTACGTAATTTCTCAGTCCTCTTTTTGACAAGCTAAGTAGACTCTCTTAGTTTTTAACTATGATAATTTTCAATAGTTTTTAATTAAATCTAACTTGATTAAATTTAACCTAATAATATTTGGCCATTTTGATAAATTTTGTGGTCCTTAATAATTTGGCTTTCTTTTTAAAAAATAAGCATGAGAATTGTTACCTTCTCTAGTAACATTTAGTTTCTCATTTAACATACTTAAATCATTTTCAGAGTTCCATATGATGGGGCAGAGGGTCTTAGTCTGTTTGCATAAGCTGCGTCTCATGTTCCTACACATATAGCTTTTCTTTTAGCTCTGTTAAAATAATTTGGACTCGACTTATCATCTATTGAGAGCATTCTCTGTTGGTGCCCTGCCCTCATCGCTGTTGACATCATTAGATTCATTCCTGTAAGTAGGCTTAAACCAGCCAAATTGTGTTAGGACTGATTTTATATTTGCTTCTAGAGCACAAATAGAAATAATGAAGAGTATCGCTTAGCACTAATTTTGGTGAAAACCACTTAAGAGATGCGCTAATGGATTGCCCTTTGAAATCTTAAAACAGTTTAGTATAAAGTTATTGATATTGTATAGTGCCAAGTTCTCAACTGGGTTATGTGTGTGTGCGTTATGAAAACAAATCAAAATACATCCATTACATCTATTATGTATATATTGTACAGCAATCAGCCAGCAAGTAACCTCACTGAAGAATGAAATCAGGTTTGTTTTGACAAGTCTTGTTGCAATCAAATTATGTCAAGTGACTTTCATTGTTCTGGTTGTTATATTTGCCTGGCGTTAGAGTCAGAATAACTGTGGTCTGCAGCTGCCTGCAAGAGGCTGCTGGTCAGGTTTGAACACTTACTGTGGGAATTTTGTTAAACACTATGATTTTACAGTAATGAAAGTATGTACATCACTCAGAGTCTTCTCACCTAGGTCTTTTATGCTGATGGTTACTCAGGCTATCTAGTTTAAAAATAGCTGGCAGGTGAAAAGAACATCTTTTTTTTAGTCCTTTTTAAATGATAAACACATATTTTCCTTTCTTCATGAGTGAGCTATACTGCTTCCTTTCAAACAGAAATAATAATTATTTATAAAAATGTGACTATTTTCCTTCATTACTAGTTGTGCTATCACTCTTCTGTCTTGTGACAAGTATATTTAGTATCACTAAGATTTCCTTTGGTCGTAATACAGTTATTTTAGTTCCATATCACCATTCACACTGCCACCCAATAATATTTTTTCCAGAGTTCTTCCCTTTGACTCCCATTCTCATTTTTCTGTGCTCCAAAATCTTACAGTGGGCCGACACTGACTGCTGTCTATTCCTCCCGTTCCTCTGCAACATTTGTTGTTTATCATCTTCACCTTCATTTTGATACTGAACTGAAAGGAGCTTTTAGCAAAACATGACATCTTTTCAACCGTACATCCATGGCTTTTTAATCATCTAATATACGTCTCTAAAGAGTCCTCTGAGAAGCCAGAAAAATGAGACTGCTGGGCAGAAAATAATCACTTCTCATGATTTTCCTCAGCTTGAGAAACCTAACCCTTATTCTCTGTTTTTCCACACTGACTGTAATCAGATTGTGATTGCTGATCTCCAGGCTTTGCCAGCTTCCCCTACAGCAACTAAGTTGGGGGGGTTTAAGCCAACACAACAAAGCCTTCAACAGAATTGCTTTATGTTGGACACAATGTCATTGCTGTAAGAATGTACCATCTATGCTTCGGGGCTGCAGTGTTTTACTACAGGCTCTCTGGGTGAAACCTACAGTCCCTCCAACATCTTTTTCTTCTTCCTCTACATGGGAACAAGCACTCAGAATGACAGCCACGCAGCTCTCCCAGTCAATTCATGCCATATCAAGTAGCAGCCACCTCTGCTTGTCTCCCCTATCTCTGTTCCCCTGCTGGTTTTTTGTCTGAAACTCAACAGACACTGTAATTCTGCATTTCTCTCAGTTGTGCTGTACTGGAGCAGCTCCAAGTCTGTAACTATCTGCATTGCTGACTGGGACAGGAGGACAAAATAAGCTGCAAGAGATGGGCTCTCCAGCTTTGCAGACTGAAGTTCCACAGAGTGTGGGAGAACCCAGCTCAAGTCTGACCTCCCCTCAACACACAGCATTGCAAAACTATTGCCACTGCTGCAAAGTCCACCTTTGCACTTACACCGGCTGGGCACCCCAGCATTTTCTAGGGTGGTATAACATCAAGCTGAAGTCTTCAGGTGAGTCTGGTATGAACAGTCATCTTCCCTGTGCAGCAAGGTGAGGAAAAATGATACATGGGTTTCTTCTTTCTGTGAGTCCACCTCCACGTAACCTGCACAAGCGTAGTGTCAGACATCCACTGCACTTAATGAGTCATTTGAATTTTTCACGGGAAATGAAACCGGAGCAAAAAGGTAGAAATGCTGCAAATACTTCAACAGAAATACTGACTGTAGAGGCATTTATTCACAGCACTGCAAGAATCTGCTGTTATCAACCTACTTGAAGTCTCTAACATTTTTGTTTGAAATAATGTAGTGTGGGGGTTTTTTTCCTCTCATGGCATCTCATTTTTAATTACCTTTTACTTCCTAGTAAATTTAGAAAACTTCAACTGAAAACAGCTATGACCCACAGTCCCCACTTAATGTCAGAAATCTGTATACAGTCACACCCAGTATTTCAGTTTGCATAACTTATTTTTGGCTTGTTATTAAAGCTGCTTGCATAATAAAATTAAATGCAGTTTACATTTAGTAATGTGTCTGTTCACTTGCCTGTAATCAAACTGACAGCTTTTCCTTTAAATAGTCAATCAAGTCTGCAGTTCTTTCTGGCTCTGTTTGTTTGATTGGAGTTGAGATGTCATAAAACAGAATGGAATATTTTACAAGTTCTCATTACATGCTTTGACTTTTTTAGGACTGCAATTTCTTCCATTCATAAAAAACCCCAACCCTGAATTATTAAAAAATCTCTGATTTTAATTTCACAGTTGATGCTACAGCTACCAAAAACACAATCTGAATTCTAAATTATTTTTTTTCTCTGTCAAAACTAGCTAAAAAGCCTGTACATTAAGATTTTAATTGATTAGATTATAACAACAGTTTCACAAGTAAGGCATAATTTTTCCAGGCTATATCCTCTGAATAGAGCTGTATTTAAAGATAAGGCAAAATGATTCTGCTACAGAACAGAATTTAAGAACTGAAGGAAAAGTCTGCAGCTGGAATAGTAGGTGGTTGGTTGAAGTCAGAAATGTTACCTGAAATTTTCTATTACTTAGAAATGAAGAACATGTCCTAAGTGTCTTGAAAGGAAAGGAAAATTAGTAATGAACATGAAACACCATAAAACTTTATATCTAATTCATTAAAAGGCAGACTCTTGCTAATGTGTAGGAAAAACTCCCAAACATTATATTTCAGATCAATTCTCAGTTTCAATTTGTAATATTTGGCAGACTGCATGAGCATCAAACATGGTCATATTTTTATTCTTTTCATCTTACTCTTTGATCTTTTCACATATTATATACAGATACTTAACAGCCTTACTGCTACAGGCCTCATGGGATCCTGCATTCAAAATGTCTCTCTGAAACATATATTTGAAGTAACCATTTGAAATACTTATGAAAGCACTATGATTAAAGTAACTTTCTGTATATAACCACAAAAAAAAACTAGGGCAAATTTTTCAGTCCTGACTCCTTCTTTGGGGTGTCACTGTTTTGTAGACCCAAGGAACCCAGTTTCAAGAAGTGATTGCTAGTTTGAAGTTATCACTGTTTGAGAATCAAAAAATTGGATTGTAGCATTGACAAAGCATGACTTCTAATGAAGATAAATAAAGTGAGAACCCAACCCAGTAATATATCGTACAAATATTGGGAATGAGTGGCATTTTTAAATCTTTTCAAATATACTTCTTCAGCTCTATCAGGCAAACCTCAAAAACAGCACTAGCTTGAGGTATCACTTCTGTGTGAAGAATTTAAACAGAACATATCACCTACAGGACTAGTACCCTTACTAGTATGTACATTCTTATCTTTACAGATACATGAGTTGTAAAAGAATAGTTTGCGGTGGAAGGGACCTGTAAAGGTCATCTAGTCCAAACCCACTGCAATGAGCAGGGACATCATCAACTAGATCAGGCTGCTCAGAGCCCCATTAAAACAGACCTTGATTGTTTCCAGGGATGGGGCATCTACCGATTCTCTGGGTAACCTATGCCAGTTTCACCAGCCTCAGCATTTCTTCCTTACACCTAGTCTGAATCTACCCTCTTTTATCTTAAAACCATTATGCCTGGTCCTATTGCAACAAGCCCAGCTAAAAATTTTGTTCCTGTCTTTTTTATAAGACCCCTTTAAGTACTTTCAAGTACTTAAAGTACCTTTAAGGCCATGATAAGATCTCTGCAGAGCCTTCTCTTCTCCAGGCTGAACCACCTCAACTCTTTCAGCCTGTCCTCACAGGACAGGTGTTCCATCACTCTGACCATTTTTGTGGCCCTTCTCTGGATCCTCTCCAACAGGTCAATGTTCTGTACTGATGGCTCCACAGCTGGACACAGTACTCCAGGTGGGGTCCCATCAGAGCAGAATAGAGGGGCAGAAGCACCTCCCTTGATCTGCTGGACATGCTTCTTTCGATGCATCCCAGGATATGATTGGTCTTCTGGGCTGTTAATACATATTGCCAGCTCATGTCTAGCTTTTCATCCCCCAGTAGCTTCAAGTCCTTGGCAGGGCTGCTCTCAATCCCTTCATCCCCCAGCCTGTACTGATACTTCAGGCTGCCCCAAGACAGGTGCAGGACCCTGCACTTGGAGTTGTTGAACTTCATGAGGTTCTCATGGGTCCACTACTTGAGCTCATCTGGATCTCTCTGGATGGCATCCTGTCAGCTACCTACAAGTCAGGTGTCGGGGCTAAACCAGGGAGACCTACTCCCTGCCTTGCCAGGGTGGTGGACCTCCGTAATGCAGTACCTATCTTCAGGGATACCTGAGGGCAGATGTCTCCCATTCTCTCCTCCAAGTACCTATGAAAAAAGTTCAGGTCACTCCACAGAGTTCATGTATGGATTTTGCAGGGCTACATTTCTATAAGAGAAACCTGACCCAGACACACAGTCTGGTTTATTATTGTACTATTGATTAACTGTAGCTACAGTTTTAGTAACTCCAGAAAAGTGAGACTCTTCTGAATATCTCATTGAGCATAATAATTAAACTCTACATTATAGATATAACATTAGCAGAAAGCCAATCTGAAATACCAAGCCTGAAGGGATTCTTATCTATTGTCTAAGCCTGGTGGATCCTTATAATTCTTCCACATTTTAGGATACCAAAAAATTAAAAGAAAATTGCTGGCTACTTTTCCCCTGTACTCTGTAATACTCATAAATAAAATGACTGAAGACATTAAAGGATTTCTGTCTAAATTATTTAAGTTTAAATTAACATGATCTATAAACATAAAAGTTTACAATTTAGAAGGTCAAAAGTAATCTTTATTCGCATTAGAAAGGAAAAGAACCTAGAAGAATAGATACTTTTACATTTATCAGCATTTTTCCAAACTTTTTTGAAGAATCCTCATAATTCTACAGTTTTTTAAATTAAATAATTTACCAGTTCAGCAATCAAAGTGCATTTCAATAGTCTCCCAGTCATTATGAGATTATTTAGCTGCTAGAAGCAATATGTAACAGTCTAATTTAGCCAGTTCCTGATTGTAGAAATAAAAAAAAAAAAAAATTGTTTGGGCTAGTTTTTTACATGCATCTTCTGTTTTCTCTACTTCTACTCTACTTCTTCTAGAGTACTTGCAGCTACCGGTAACTGCAATATGTGAGGTTATAATAAACCAGTCACTGAAAGAGGGACAAATTTCTGTATCTTGATGGTAAGAGAGCATTTTTATCTCATTTAAAGGCTTATAAGACTTCCTAGTAAATAGTACAATCTTGCAATGCACAGGACTCTGAGATTATTGATTTTAGAGACATTAGAAGAGGTTTTGATTCATGTTTTCTTCAGTTTTACATGTGAAATACTTCCATAGGAGTGTCTGCAAAGGAGCTGGTGCTCTATGTCAAGCAAGACTTGAAGGTGAGTTTACCCATGGCTTTCCTTCCCTTCAGCTGGCCATGCAGGGGCAAAGTGGGAAGAAGAGAGGAGAGGACGAGCTGAGGGCAGCTAAGTGCTGGTAGAGCCGAGATGCGGAGACACCAGCACAGTACAGAGCTTAACCGGGCAGTTTGGTGCTGCTCACAGGCTTGAAGACCATCACCCCCTGAGCTTTGCTTTTGGGCCTCCCCAAAGACAGGCCAGTTGGCTGGTGGAAACCTTCGGTGGCTGGTGGCAGTGGCCGTGCTTTACCTTGCTAGATTCACACTGTGGGGTTTTTTTGCCAAACGTAAATAACGCTCTTGAATCATGGTCATTAGGGCACTGTAAAAGCGTTTGATATTTCCCCCTGCTGTACTTTTGCTTTAACTGCAAATAACTGACAGAAGCAGTTTTGTTTCTCAGCACAGCCCTAACTTTATATAGTATCTCATCGCTACTCCCTGCACATTACAGAAAGAGAAGTCTTTATTGCATGTTTTATGGCAGTTTGGCTTTAGCTGAGCTTTGTATGCTCCTCTTACTGAGACTGCTGAAAGAGGCTGTCTGAAATCCTTAGCAACTTTGCAGGTAGAGAGAAGCTGCAGCTTCAGTGTTTTACATGCAGGGGTCTAGTATGAGCATAGAAGAAAAAGGGGAGATCCCCTCCTCACTGAAATAAAAACAACCCGGAATACAGCCTCTTTACAAGAGGCTTTCCCCAGCCCAGGGAGAGAACATACTTCAAAGCTGCCAGACAGCTTTTCCCAGTCACAAAGCTGCCTGCTGATTCTCCGGTTTTCAAAGTGCTCACCCCACATCTAAAGCAGCCCTTCAGTATGCTCTGATGTGTGGCATACTTGCCATAAGACAAAAAGGGATAAAATTATATCCTCTGGCCAGTCATCCTCTGTTTTATAGCCTAGTAGCCTAGCGCTGCAGCTTTTCTGTCCCATGCACTCCCATTCAGTTGCATTTCCAGCATGTTAAATAATTGGGCTACTGCATTTTAGAACGGACCTCCCAGACACTAAAGTTGTTACCAGCAAGTTCTGATGATGTTCAGTGTGCAGGGATGGCTTCCTAGCTACAGTGATTTGGATCCAATTCCTGCTTACCTCTGCTGGCCAACTGCTAGGAAAGGGCTTACCAAGCTAAAGAAATAATAGGTTTCTGCCTGTCCAAGATTACTTTCTACTCTACTCTCCTAAGGTGTCTACATTGCAATGATGTTTTTTGAATGTGCTTTTGAATTGTTGGTCAACCACTCCTGCACCTATTTAGAGCAGAGACAATTATTTGAGAACCACAGGAACAAGTGATTTGTTTGCTTCTTAGGTCAATGCTGAGTACTGGTATGTTACTGGAGTCAGTGTTGTTGAGAGTCTCCCAAAATGTACAAGTTCATTTTTGCATAATGAGCAAAGCCGTCCACGTGCTTCCAGCCTGTAGCACAGCCAAGCTTTGGGCACCCCATTGTCCTCATGGCACTCCTGGTACAGCTGTCTCCTAATAGCAAGTGCCCCTGTCCAGGAACAGATGAGTCTGGGTTGTCTCTTTCCTTCAGATTCAACTATCATTTGATAAAATAGGATTTGCCCCTCTCCTCACTGCAGCTTGGCCTGTAGCTTGGTTGTGCAGAGCATCCTCTGGGAGATACCCTCAGCCTAAGGAGGGTCTGGGATCAAGGTATTTCATTTCATTTCACTACTATTCGGGTAGTGCTCTAACTTATAAGGAACAATGTAAAATCTAGGATGCCTTTTGGCATGAAGGTGGTCCTGGTTGCTACATTTCTACTGGGCTCAACGCTATCCTATGCTTCAAGAGTACCCCTCGAGGAAGGCAGGTAGAACTTACCCACTGCTCTGCTTCAGTTCCTGGTGGCCAAAGTAGCAACAATTTTATACATACCATCAGAAATGTAGAAGAGATGAAACTAGGAATATGTCCAGGCTACATTTTCCACGGTGTTGTTTAGGACAGCTTTTGTTTCTGTAACTGGGAAGGAAATATTTCCCTGCATGTTGTCTGCATGATGCATGCCTTCTTTAGAGGCTGTGAGATGACAATGTCAGGCCAGAAATATGTCAATCAAATGCACACTATCCTGAGAGTTATCAAAGCTCACAAGAAATACTTCATCTTAAATACTTCATTATGTACCCTGTCATGAAGAGCTATAGGGGGGAAAAACTGGAAGCATTACTATTTGGGGTCCATTTGTCATAAGTAAGATGTTCTCAGGGTACCCAGTCTGAACAGCGTGCAAGACACCATTTAAAAATCCCTTTATTAGTTTTCAAAAATTTGAAACTACTGTCCCTGAGATGAAAGGTCTTATTCATAATCGCAGCTTCCCACATTAAAAATGAAAATGCCAGGCTGCTGTGTCATCTTAAATTAAGCAGCAGTAATGTTCAGACATGGCCAATCCATCTAATTTGAAGCCAAAGAAGAATTATTTTAATTTCCAAGCTCATTTAGATTATATCTAAACCAGAAATGTTTATTTTTCAAAGGATATGAAGCATATTACACTAATACTGCCAGACTCATTACTTGGAGGAAGGACTTAAACTTTCGGTTATTAGGCAAAGTCCCACTTCTTTTGGGCATTTTTTGCAGTTTTCCAGGCTTGAATTCAAGGCAGTGATCACATTTGCATTTTTCTGGGCAGCAGATAGTAAGTGAAGTTATCCCATGTTTTTTATTATTGAGTGGTTTTATTACCTCATATGTGCAGGAGACTGAAAAGGGCCATTTTAAAATGGCCCCTTTCAAAATCATCTGGTGATCATCAGACTGGGATGGACCTGTTTTAGTATTATTTTAGTAGCAGTAGTAGCAGCTGTAGTAGTATTATAAGAATGAAAAATGGCCTGGTTTTCCCTGTGTTTAATATAGAGCGCAAACCCTTGCATTGTGTCTCTGTGTTCACAAGGCAGTTGGAAGTCACGACACCAACACATCCTCTATCAGATTTTTTTGTTGAAGGAAATTCAACACAGGAGCACTTTCTGGTCAGCTTTCCTTCCCTGAGACAACACTTTTTTTTCTGATGTTCAGGTATTTCCAATGCTTTCATTAATGTTTCATTTTCTGTTCCCAAGAGACATCCATTTTGGGCACATTTGCCTCCTGATCCCTGGCATGCAGGGGAATCATTTTGGCATCCAGCAAATGCCACTTCATTTGTCACTGTGCTGCCTGTGCTGAACCTCACAGCTCTTTCTGCCTCAACCTTCTCTGACCAGCTCTTTATATGTTTGCAAAGAAAGGGATTTGTCTTCACAGATCTTGTAGTTCTCTTTATTTTTTATGTTTATTTTTGAGATCAGGCCATCTGTTCTATGGAGAAGGAAAGGCTTAAGGAGAAAGGCAGATATGTGTACCTTTACAAAATACTTTCCATAGCTTTTTCAGTTTATTCGACTGGTTGCTGCTCTTTCTGTCTTTCTTTATTTGCCCTCATTAAATGCTCTGATCCATGCTTAAAAACGTAATTTAGATCAACGGTGCTTCCTTACAGATCTCCTTCTTCTTCTCTAAACATTGAGTCCCTCGGCACTAAATCAAGGTAGCAAAGAAAAGCTTCCTAAGGTACACTGTCAGGAGAGTGTGCACTGCAAACCCAAATGGATGAAAGGAACAATTCAAACCTGAAAGGTCTTTGTAAGGGCCGAAAGTGTGCTGGGAAGATTTCAGCACAGATAAACATAGGAGATCCAGGGAGGCAAAGTCTGAAGTCAGATTTTTTTGAGAATTTGGTAAAAAAAAGATGCCAGATGAAGCAGTATCTGGCAGAGAGGCATTAAAGGGGAGCCCTAGCCATAGAAGAGCAGGGAAGAAGACAAGAGAGGAGACGAGAGAGGAAGAAGACAAGAGAGGAGACGAGAGAGGAAGAAGACAAGAGAGGAGACGAGAGAGGAAGAAGACAAGAGAGGAGACGAGAGAGGAAGAAGACAAGAGAGGAGACGAGAGAGGAAGAAGACAAGAGAGGAGACGAGAGAGGAAGAAGACAAGAGAGGAGACGAGAGAGGAAGAAGACAAGAGAGGAGACGAGAGAGGAAGAAGACAAGAGAGGAGACGAGAGAGGAAGAAGACAAGAGAGGAGACGAGAGAGGAAGAAGACAAGAGAGGAGACGAGAGAGGAAGAAGACAAGAGAGGAGACGAGAGAGGAAGAAGACAAGAGAGGAGACGAGAGAGGAAGAAGACAAGAGAGGAGACGAGAGAGGAAGAAGACAAGAGAGGAGACGAGAGAGGAAGAAGACAAGAGAGGAGACGAGAGAGGAAGAAGACAAGAGAGGAGACGAGAGAGGAAGAAGACAAGAGAGGAGACGAGAGAGGAAGAAGACAAGAGAGGAGACGAGAGAGGAAGAAGACAAGAGAGGAGACGAGAGAGGAAGAAGACAAGAGAGGAGACGAGAGAGGAAGAAGACAAGAGAGGAGACGAGAGAGGAAGAAGACAAGAGAGGAGACGAGAGAGGAAGAAGACAAGAGAGGAGACGAGAGAGGAAGAAGACAAGAGAGGAGACGAGAGAGGAAGAAGACAAGGAAGAATGGAGGGAGTCACAGCAGAGTCTGCAAGTACTGGGGAGGTGCTGAGACCACAAGAAAATTTGGGCTGTGGGTCCAGTTCCCTGCTACACAGCAGTCAGTGGAACAAGCATTAATTACATCAAAAATTCAAAAGTTTTGTGTTTTTTCCCCCTTCCCAAGTAGAGTCCACTGTTTACACTTGAATCCTCTAATGGACAGGATTCGTTCTATGACAGGAATGAAGAAGTAATTTGAAAATCCAGTTTCTGTCTCTAAAACACTTTTTGAAAAATGAACACTTTGAAGAGGTAGAAGAATGAGCTGAAAATCTTGCTGTTTCTACACAGACTGAAGACTGTCTGGAATTTTCCTTCTTGTGCTATTTTTGCATTTTTCTTTTAAGCCCTTAGGGTCTCAAACTGTAGCTCTATGTAAAAGAAAATGAGAAATATAGCTGAATATATCTCCCATAAAAGCAACAGGAATGCAGAAAAAAAAAAGGGCCTCTGGCTAAGAGAATCTGGAAAAATTCAGGAGGAAGGCTACAGGGAGCTCTTTGAAAGGGTAGTGGTCTGCGGAGTGCTGGGAGAGCAAGCACTATATATCTCTGGAAGGAAACAAAAAGAATTATATGTATCATGAACAGGCTTAAATATACTGTCCAGAGAATTGTACCTCCATTTAAAGGTTTTTAGCAGTTCACAAAATATAAAGAAATTAAAAAAAAAAAAAAGGTTATAAAACCCATGACTTTGTTTCAACATGAACAAAACACAAAGTGTTTTTCATTATTGCTCCAAACCACCTACAAACATGCGTGTCCCTATATATTCTGCCTATGGTTTAACTCCTAACAACAAAAAAAAAAGGTTGTAGTGACTTGTAAAGGGTTTTTGTTCCTTGTTAGAATAAGATTCAGAACTCACCAGCCTTGAGGTCTCTCAAGTGCAGGTCTTCTTCCTGCTACAGCAAGCTTTATAAAGTGAGATCCAAAATAACTATTGTCACATCAAGTGCAACTTGAATATAAGACACCTAACTCCAACAGCGTGATCCAAGAGAACTCTTTTTGCTTTTGTTCAGGCATTTACTAGATGACAGTCTCCTAATTTCCAGAGAAAGCTCTTTTTACTATTGAATACACCTGGTGTGGTCATGGATATGACTATCTTAAGTACACTGAGCTCACACACCCATTTAACAGGTGTCCTCACCCCAGTCTCTTGAAGAGCCTGGCTTATTTGCCATGCTCAAACACCTAAATAGCACCAATAGCACTGCATGCACTCAGAAGAAGGTGAAAGAGAGAGGAAGCATAGGTAGCAGATACTGGGTTTGTATTGGTTTGACTGCAAAGGTATTTTCTTAGAAAGTAGGTGATACAAATTCTTATTTATCCTGACTCTGAAAAGAATCAAAGCCTTTATTTGTGGTATCTAATTTGCTACTGGTAAAGACATGTTTCTGTAGTGGAAAGAAAGGATCTCTTTTCTTCTCATGTCAAAAACTTAAGGATGGAAGCAATGCTGCTGAGGACCAAGAAAACTGAGCAGGTGATCTTTTATATGCTTAGGACCTGCACAAATGAGGCAATTTCTGGCCTTCAGCCCTAGCCAGGCAGAGGAACTTATGTCTGGGAAGCAGAGTATGTCCATCTGTTGTGGTGGTGGTCCTGAGCCCGTTTGCACATGCTAGCACAAGACTGTCCTTAAAACAGTATCCACATTTAAAAATCAGTCTCGTAGCTTCTGGCAGTACCCTCATCTTAGTTTTATCTTTGGAATGTTTCAAATACCTCCTTGCTTTGTAAGCTGAGTGTCGTGGATCCTGTGAGAAGCTGCTTAACTCTGAGCACTAAGCATGTGAAAAGCATACACTTAGCTAGGTCGATGCAGCATCACCAACTCCTGATCTGGAGTAAAATAAGTTTATGGCTGTGCAGCACTGAGTATCACAATGCTGAGGCCCTTTTGCAACTGTTTTGAATCTGTATTAAGCAGCCACTGAGTCTTCATGGATACATACTGAGCATAAACTTCAAAAGTATTATCCTGGAACACAGTATGACTTGAGAGTTGCATTTGCCTGATGGTTTAATAACAACAAGCAAAAGATAATCAGGGTATCTCGAATTGCTATAATTTATTTAATCTTACATCCCTTTATTGTTTGTTCAACTTCTATATGAGTTTAATTTCAAATTGACATTTGGCCTTTTGTCTCTGTGGCAAAGCAACCAGAATAATATTTAATTGCAATTTTTCTGTTTAATCTATCATTTTAAAAATAGACCAGAGTCGAGTTCTGCAGTACTTTTTAAATAAAAGAATGCTCTTACAAACATCATGTTAGCTTGAAGAAAACATTCATATCATCAGCTCAGTGTTTCCTCGGTGACATAATTAGGTTCCCTAAAATTTCTATGATTCATTCTTTGTGGCAAGAGAGAAGAAAGGTTCCCCCTCATTACATGCCTGATAGATCACTGTTGTTTGCATTCCTGTTTCTCTCCAAAGGCAGCATTAGGGGCTTTTTGGGAGGTAGGGGGATTAAAATATTCACAAATTAGGTGAGGAAATTATTTTATTATTGCTGTAAGTGTGTCCTTAGATTTATCACTTCCTCTAACCAATTTCCTACAAAGAGACCAAAAGCCTTCTTATGCACAGGCAGCATTTTTCACATGAGCTGTTTCTAGTGCCCCATTTTAATGTTGTTTGGAAGCCTATTGCTACATTGGTAATGGATTTTCTCACTCTGCCAAGTTATCTGACAGCTAGTTGATAGCCAGTGATAAGCTAACACACATAGGCTAGACAGGTGCCTGCATGTGATTGAATTAGCATTATCTGCATTTAAAGTCTGTTTTTCACACCCTGAAAGTCCACAATGAGGAAGCAATCAGCAATTACAGAACCTGAGATATAAAACGCTACAGTGGATTCTCCATACAAAGGTCTTCCTGAGCTGGTAGTATATTTTAGTTATCTAGGCTGATAAATATAGAAATTCAGCTGCCTGATTTCAGGTGACTCAATAGATGCCTGTCTTCCAGGCTTTACAGTCTAAACTGAGTTTTGCACTAGGTGCTAGCTATTCAAATAATTCAGGGGGCATGAGAAAGCATATTGTCAATGTCACAATGTGTTGCTGAAAATCTTAAGGATTTTCAGAAAAATGTTCCTTTGGCAATTCCCCACAACATCCCAAGCCCCTTAAAGTCACAGTTTCATATTTTCTACAATACTGGTGATCCTCATCCAGATCTTTTTCTTCCCCATTCTTTTCCTTTTCTGTCACAGACCACTTTTGGAAAATTTTGCTTCTGAGCATGAAAAAAGTTCATTTCCAGAAATTTCCTAGGTCTTGCTATCTTGGAAAGCACTATACTGTGGTGGCAAAAGG